>CM060845.1:61355000-61675000 GCA_030762175.1 Metallyticus violacea
AATAGAGGGCTCACTATCAAATGTTTCAGCTGTTCGGGAAATCCACTAGCTGTTAAAGACTCATTACACAAATGACTAAGGAAGACACTAAGTTACTTTGCACAGGCCGTTATGCTTTTGCTGTTAATTTCATCATAGACTGACAAGTTTTTTGTTTTGTTTTATGATATTACTAATTTCCAGCAATGTATTGGTAATTGGTTTGTATTAATTAATTTGATTTGGAAATTACATTGTAAAAGTGTTATCTTTTATCACCAGGGTACAAAAATTTAACTTTTTTGTTACATTAAGAAAGTAATGTTTGAAAACATTAGCAGTCTGCAGAATGTTTTATTTCTTGATTGTGAATGTTACAGATTATTGTACCTTCTTGTTGTAAATGTTTTAACTGTTTCTTATATCATTATATTCCAAATAGTCTGTGTTTTGTTTTTTGAATGACTGGTAATGTAGGACTTTATCTTTATTACTTTTCTGCAATTTAAAAATGTGAAAGAAATTTACTGTTAATACCATTTCTACTGTAGACATTATTCCATGAAGTGCCTCCATTTTATTGAGGTGTATATAATTAATAAATATATAATTCGGTTTAACTTCACAGTTATTACTTGAGCATCATGATCAGAGAGAACATTAATTAATGAGGACAGGATATTATGATCGTATTGGGTAATTTTTCCTTTACAGGATCGCTCTGTGTACAGTTCAGAGCTCTGCAGTTCTTGCTTTGTTCCCATGCTTGAAAGTCCGAGGAGCCGTAAGGGAGGTCAGTACGAGTTTAACTCTAGGAACGTACGGAGATGTTTTTGTGTGTTGTATGATAGTGTATTAAGTATTCATTACACGGCATAACACAAAGTATTAATTGCGTTTATATGACTTAATTCAGGTTTATATTCTCCAAAGAATACTATTTACGATTTGTACGTGTGTACAGAATTGGCTCATGATGTACGGAAAATGTTTCAAGAGAAATTCCATAATATTCAACTTCCAAGTCTAAAGTTCGATTTACAGAATGAATTTCGTGACACGGGAAGAATTCTTGATTTAAAAAAAATGCTTACACAGCCACGTACAGTACTCATACAAGAAACGTTAGATAAAATTGGACATGCTCTGGGACGTCTCTCTAAAATCACTTCGACGTCTTTCTCAGCAAACGAAATTTCATATTCCTCTGTTCGAGCAGCTACAAAGCTACTGAAGTTAAAACCCTCTTAGCATTTCTGTAGTGCAAGAACTTAAACCGGATTACCCTGCATCCAGAAGTAGATTTTGGGGATGAATTTTGAATAATGTGCATGACTGAGGAATTGACTCAATCTAAATTTCCTTTGCGAAAAAACCTTGACTCCACCTAAGTGGTTATGTTAATTCAAAGCAACCAATACTGTAGTTAAGATAAACCTAACCTGCTTCACGAGAAACTCCTGCGTGATTAAAAGAGTATGTGCGCCAATAGTTGCGAGAGAATAACAGGCCTCCATTTTTTGAGAAACGATCAGTAGTGATAGCTATGTGCAGACTATTTTGCAACCCTTTTCCGTGTATTAAATGTGATGGAACTTTCCAATAGAACTCTGCAATGGCATACAACTCATGTCTCCTTGCATGCAAGTCATGAAATGTTCGATTAGAAACATATGAACCCCCGATCCCCCGATTTAACCCCCTGTGATTTTTATCTCTGAGAAGCATTAAAGGAAAAATGTAAAAGACAAATCCACACACAGATGAACTGCAAAATAATATTCGTGAAGAAATGTCTCCAATTTCTCAAAGGGAACTGCAGAGGGTAATGGTTAATTTCTTAAACCGATGCCAGAAATGTTTGGAAAAATAAAGAGAAGCATTACCAACTGCTTCATAAAAATAAGAAAATGTTACTAATAACGCACGCGTTAATCATGGGTGCGGATTTTTGACTCCCATTCACCGCTTACCAGTTTGAACCGTCCGACCTGTTGTCATCCGTGTACTGATCACGCGAAGGAAAAATCGCCCATTGTATCTGAATTTACGCATTTTATCTATTGCTCTGTTAGAGTTTTTATCAATCCTGGAGGGAAAGTTAATCGTATGCACATATTATATGCAGCAAGAAGGGAATTTAATAGATTCATTCTGACACTATGCATTAAGTAATCAATTTTTGTGTCCCCACTTATTATTTCTTGCTTAGGCTTAAATAAAAACTTTAAAGTATTTTTAAGAACATTTCAAAGATTCCTAATGGTGAGCTATAAATAGAAATTATAAATATTTTTAAATTTTTACTGTACAATTGAATTTTGCATTATTAAATGTCCGGTTCTGAATTAAATTTTGATATATCTAGTGTTTCATATAGTACACCCAGCCTAACATAAAGGCGAACTCCTGCATTATGTATTTATTTCCTTGTAGTTAATAAACAATAACCACGTGATGACAATTCTTGTTTCAAATAGATATGCAGATAATGTGTTATTTTATATTGTCACAAATTAAGCTGCTTAGTAATTCATCTGTTTTACCTTTCAGTCCTCATTGATATTTCGATGAAATATAAGATTAAACTCTTGGCTTCAGGTGCTGCCGCGTCTTACTAGTTAAATTGGTCATGCCGACGTTTCCTATACGCTGGGGTTTATTTGTGTCGAACTCTTACTATCGATCCAGGCTTAGGCATGCAAGCTTCGACATAGTACACCTCACCCTGTACGAAACTTCAGCATGACTAATTTTACTACTGAGATGCGGTAGCAATAGAAGCCAAGATTTTAACTATGGGCACGAGCAGCGGAAGTTTGTCTTCGCATATAATACGACTATTTGTTTTGGTCGATGAATACTATTTAATTTAGGAACTGATTTATGAAATGATCATCAGTTACTTGTGCTCTTTTTCACTAAAGTGATTTACTACAACTAAAAACATTAATTACTACATATACTGTCTTCCTACTCTTCTTACACATATATCCTCTTAACATCACATCTGTTATACTTTGTACTCTCTTATGTGCTTCTAATAATGCCAAACTACATTTTACAACATATGATACCTTACCTGGAGGAGACTCCAACTTTCGTCATTTCGGTTCCAACCCAAGTGTCTAGACCTTTACCCTACAAGGACCATGATGATACTTTCAGATGTCCCTTGTTGCTAATTCCAATTACAAATTAATGTAATTTAATATAAAACCAGTATACATTTATTAAAAGTGCACAGAAATTACTAAATTATATTTATGCTTAATAGCATGTTACTTCAACGTAACGCGAAAACAATCATCGTTGGTCTAGACAGCATATAAATAGAAAAAAAGTGAACATTTACTATTACTTACAGAATAATCGAGAAAATAAATTTAAAACTAGTAAAAAATTAAGCTCATTAATCAAACAGTTATTTTAAAAAAATCTTTTTAAAAGTTTGGCAACATAACGTATTCTTTTAACGGAAAACTGGGGGGGAATGGAATTCATAATTCACACACACACACAAATCTTAACATAACCTCTGGCGAATCTTAGAAACCGGTGGATACAACGGTTTGCTGCGGTCTACTTTCGCCTCTTTTTCATGTATACATTGAAAGTGAACTGTGTGGTACTAAGTTAGCGGGTAAATCATTGTAATATAAAGAAAGCACAATATTGCTATGGAGCATTGAAAATATTGGAAATGAGTAAAATATATTCTATTTGTTAAAAAGTGTACCCCAAACATACAGGAAAATGCGGTAAATGTGTATTACATCCCGCGTTGACTTGTTACAGAAGAGCCTTTACACGTATCACATAAGAATTATTAGTGTTATAAATCCGTGCGAAAATTATATATATATATATATATATATATATATATATATATAATATAAATGAAAAATAAAAATAAAGTAACACTATTAAAAATGTAACAAATTAACAGTAATAATAAAAGTAGATAAGGATAAAACACTGAGAAAAAGTCACACTTGAAATTGCTATATTTCGAACTACTGCGAGTTCTTCAATGGCAAGAAGCTCTAGCAAGAAGCTCTAGCTTCTTGCCATTGATGAACTCGCAGTAGTTCGAAATATAGCAATTTCAAGTGTGACTTTTTCTCAGTGTTTTATCCTTATCTTCTTTTATTATTACTGTTAATTTATATATATATATATATAAATTAACAGTAATAATAAAAGAATATATATATATATATATGAATGTAAAGTGCACCCTTCTACATACTCTATAGGCGTAATACAGACAGGAACAGTGTGCGTGCCTGTGCCACTTTTCGAAAATCAGTATTATTAGCTGATAAATGAAATAAACCGTATCCTAAACTCTTAATTTAAATTCATTTTCTACACCACCTTTATCACTAATACTATTGTCATGTAAATTAATACTAACAGCTATTAAGTTCGAACTTGTTAATTTCGGTCCTGAATCAGTTGCCCTTATCCTAAAATACGGGACCTTGAACTATTGAACAACAGGGTCTTACCCGTTAAAGTTATCTCTACTTAAGTGTTTCACATCTATCATAAAACGTGAGAGTTTATGGAGTGCCATAAATGTACATTGCAAATGTAGATTCTAACTCATCCTGCTATGAAACTGCGCTTGTCATGCTTGTCTAACAGACCCAGAAACTTCACATTTGCATGCCTGCCTTTAGCGCTGATGTCACCAAGATCTTATTCAATCTATTTAATACCCGTCACCAACAATTGCAACTGGATCCTCCTTGCTGAGATTAGCAGTGAGTTTTTTCAAATCTTTAGTGACATCAGCGCGAGTCCAGCGCTTGACTTAGCTACTCAAGTCCTACTTCAGTATAGGTAATCTTGCTCTTCGCCTTCGCCTTAGGCTTAGCATCAGCTACTGATGAAGAACTTGTGTTCTGATGAACTTCCAGAGTTCCAAGACACCGAATGTGTTCACTAGGGGTTTTTTGAATGGTGTTCAACGCCCGTTTTTACTACTGAGGCACCACAGGCGGTGAACACATGATACATGAAATGAAATGATATATTGGGAAAGGATTTTTTTTTAAGGAAGGAAATGATCCAGAAGTTTAGGGTACCTCCCCGGCATTTTCCAGTTATGAGGACTGAGGAAAACCTGGAAAGAACCTCAGTCAGGGAAGACTGTCCTGGTGGGATTCGAGCCCCAGACCTCCCGCTCACGAGTCCGCGCTTAACGACCTCGGCCACCCGTGGCGGTCACTAGGGGGGTGCTTGTGGTACCATCAGCATAGAAAGCTCTGCTGTTCTTATGATTGGTACTAATTTGTGAGCAATAGTTCTCAAGTTGTATCTTAGCAAGTGACAGCTTCTCTCATAGTTGGAGAATACTTTTTTCTTGCTTTAGGGCCTCTTACTTACATAGTCCACAAATTCAACTTTGCTAATTGCAGCACCCGCCGAATGAAACCAGAACTGACAATCATCATAAACACGTCTTCCTACTACACGCATTCCCTACTGCCCACTTAAGTCAAGGGAAGAGTGGGATATGGGACCGGCATCAAAAGTAAGGAAAGGCTTAGACAAAATTGGATTGCGGTATATTTGTTTAAGGGAACAGGACTTTCGCGAAATAGTTGTAAAATAGGTAACAGACGTTTGCGAGACATTGACAAAATATTTTTCTCTCAATGCGCAGAAAAAATATCATTTAACCCGCAGGCTCAAATAGATCAGATGTGGGAGAGGGGGGTTATTTAGATATCTGTGCCAGGGAAAGAAGTGGTCTCGCATGGTTCAGATTAGGGGCTTGAAAAGGAAGCAAAACAGTTGATGCTTTCGGTGAAAGGATTTGCCCATTGTGCGGAGAAAGCGATACCTGGAGGCATATTTTGGCAGAATGCAGGGAAACGGAAATTTCAAGAAATGAGCATTTATAGCCGCAATTTCTGAATTCCAATAGAAATTCGAACATTTGCCGGGAAGTACTGGTGCATGCGAGATACATACACAAGTTGTGAATATTTTTAGAAAAAAAAAAAAAAAACGACAAAAGAGGTTAATGGCCATAATGAGGGGGGATGGAGAAGAGGTGTGCGTAAATGGAAGGGGGCTCAAGAGTAAGGGTTCCACTCATATCTATGTATTTGTATATCAATTTATTAATAGAAAACGTAAATATATCGAAGTATTTGTGTATTTGTATGTATGCATATAAATTTGTATGCATATGGGTATGTGTGTATGTATATATGTATTGAAGTGTATATATATATATATATATATATATATATATATGATATTTGATTGCTATAAGGACGACGTTAGCATGCAGGGCCGTAAGGCTCATGCGACTATTGATAAAGGAAAAAATGACGGACAACAGCTGATTTTATCGGTCAGGTATAATATAATTGTTTTATATAATCAGAGTATAAAAACTAAAAATAGTACAATATAGAAGATCAGGAACGATACTTAAATTACATTATATCTAATATTATTAAATATATATAATTGAATATATATTTGCTATATATTTGCAGAGCTATCCAAATAGAATAATGCATCATATTAAAATACACATAATTCAATAATAGTAACAATATATACCATACAAATGTAAAATACGATGCATGGCTAAATAAAAAATTATGTTAATATAAAACATTAATCTAGCTTTTAAAATGGTTTATCTACCGGCTAGTCGTATAGCTTCTTTTGTAGTTGTTTTCTAGTAGTACTGAATTTAAATTTATTATATATTTTTAGTCTCGTAATGCAGTGACTTTTGTCTGTTTTTGCTAAGCGTCTGTTTTTGGTAAGTTGTTCTGTTTTGTCCCATAATGTGCATTTCGAGCACTTAATCTGTCTTGTTTTTTTCCCTCCTACATTTCATATTATCATTATACTTTGCTCCCGAAAAAACGATTGTAGTCAGATTTTATAGATGATTAACTTATACTTCTAATAGCCTTTCTTTGTAACAAGTGTTTTATAAGACCTAGTAATATTTTCCCAAAAGTGGAATTTTATAAATTAATATGAATGAAAATGCCGAAATATACTATTCGAACATAATGCAAAAGTATTTTTAAGAAGAAACATTGTGCTAGATAGCTTTGAAGTTGTAGAATATATGCTGAGTTTATGTGAATTTTTGGCATGCATGTAATCCTAATAGTTTAGTACATTTACATTCCACAATTTTTACATGGTTATATGTATTAAGGTAATTATAATAATTGTTGCATTTTGTGATACCTTTAAGACAGGTTAGGTCTACGTTACCCTTTTCTATATAATTATTCTTTCGGAAACAGTGACGTTAATTTAATCTTAAAAAACACAAATTTGTTGATTTAACAATTCCTTTAAGAGTTTCAGGCAGTTTAGATCGAAATTAGCACTCTCAGTAGGTGCAGTTTTCCGAAAACTGGGGTTAATTCCATGTAAAATGTATACATTTTTTGATTTAGAAAAATATCCTATGCAGGAAGTACCGGTAAATAGTGTCAGTCTTACAATTTAAAATAATATTTAAATTAAACATGTTAATGCTTTAAAAATTCACCTAATAAATAAGAATATTTGTTTAATAACTTTTTTCAAAAACAAGGCTAGTTAATATTTTTTATTGAAATGAAAGATTTTTGTAAATATCGATACTATTATAATGAAAACTATGCTCATAATGCCTTTTCTACGAAATATCATATGACATTTTGAATTAACCTCTGGTATTTGGTAATTTTGACCAAAACTATATCTTATGTACTTGCATTTGGATAATTATTTTCATAAATATACATATAAGACAGAGGAAAAATTCTCAAATATTTAAAATGTACTTTGCAGTTTATGGTTTTGATAAATTTATCATTTTAATAAACACTTTTTTGCATATTATTTTGATTATTTCACTTGTAACGTCATCTTAAATCGACCAATGACTAAACAAAATTTTGAATTTTGACCAATCTCAGTGAAATTATGGAAAAAAATTATCAAATCAGTGCATTTGTCTTGTAGCGAGTGTAGCAAACCCCTATACTTCCATTATATAATTCTTCAGCAGGATCACTTTCCTGGATTTTCGGTAATTGTAAATTTAACTAATTTAATGTGTATTCACTCAAACAATTGCTTTTGCTTATTCAGCCAAACAGTCTGAAATTATTTTGTAAATAATGTAACAATATCTGCCTAAGCAACCATAAATCTTGATAAACACGTTGTTCAGAATGGTAAAATGCTATCTTGTTTAGTTTTTCTCAGTTGGTATAAGTAAACCTAGTGGTAGCTATTGTAATAGTCTACTTTGGTCTATTTCATTCTCACGGTTTTTTATAGGTTAATATTTATAAGTATAATATTTCATACAATTGTTAATGATCCGTACGCTAATTTCAAATATATATTACTTTTATTCTTATTTTATTCATGAAATAACCCCAAACCAGCATTTGGCTCTTCTCTATTGGCATCACTGACAATCGGCATTCGTCTGTTGCTAGGTGGCTTGAAAAGGTTAAGTATTAGTAATACAAATGTACAATTATTGCAATGTTGTAAGCCAGGTTTAAGGGAACTATATTTAAATTCTTAATTTATTCGTGAAATAGTCCTAATAAATATTACTCGCTAAGTTCGTGAATTTATCGCCAATCTCAGATCCTCTTGTATTAATTTCACTGCTACTTCCTCATATTATTACCCATAATTTAGTACTGATTAAAGTTGAAAAATACACAGTTCTTAATATGTATAAACCAACAGAACCTTTTAATATAAAAATGTTATAACAAAGGCTGCTTAATCTCTTCAATAGTGCTTGGAGTGTACATAGTTTATAGAATCACTTGGTTGGTTAAAACGTAGAAAATTTCATGTTCTTATTAATTTTATAATACAATTCTCTAGGTTGACTCTTTTTTTATTAATAACAAAATTAATTTGGTTAAATTATGCAGCTATTGGGTAATAATGAAATTTACAATTGCTCCAAGATTGTTGTCATTTTGACCCGCGCTTGGCGACAAGGTAAATTTTTGGGTTATTATTTGAATTTCTAGTAAGTTCATTAATACATAAGACTAAGTCTTGCAAAAAAGATTGGATCCTCATTTTGCATACACAATCGGAAATTTATTTTGCCTATGAGAAGTTGTTGCGTTACCTGCCGAAGGAAATCGGGTCGCGCGGTCGAAACTCAGTCCATTTTTCGTCTCTTTAGTTTTTTATTGTTAGTAAATCGTAAGTAATATTGCACTCACCATCATAGTAAAAGCTTGAAGTACCTACTCTTCGCTGTGAGACATTCCTGTATCCTTTTGAAAATATATTAAGAAACACGCCGCAATTCATATGTTGTAAACTTCCTCCTAGGTTTTATTTCAGATACAGCAGTAGTTTTATATGAAGATGCAGCATCTGAGTGGCTTTATACGCACAGATACACCAACTTGCTGAGTGAATTTTGGTAAAGACTTTGGAGAAGTTTCTAATGGATAATTTATTTCATCAATCTGCTCTTCAAAACAGTATTTCCGATGATGTTACCTGTTGAAATTCTCTGTCACACTAGTTGTACAATTTCTTTAGCACATATAACAATCACAAATAATATTCATTTTTCTAACGTACATCACATATGGCATACTCCTCAATACACATTAAAAAGTCCATCAACTCGTACTTCATACTGATATGGAACTGAAATGCTGGCTTGATACATGCGACACAGTTGATTGCCTGCATCAACGGATTTTTTAACGTCAGTCTTAACAGAGAAGCGTTTCCTTTAGTGGTACAAATTCCGATTTCGTAGCGGAATGAGGGCACGGCAGATAATATATATATATATTATATATATTTTAATATATATAATATTTAAATTTACTTCAAATTCCATCTTTGTTGGGATATTTACAGCCAATCTACTGTTAAATTTCGAAACTCTATATAAAAGTTTTACAGCGTGACAATTACTGAAATTCTTTTATTGAAATTAGACATTTTAATGCATTTGTTTTTATGCATTAGTTATGCGAGCATATGTAACTAACACGGTAAACTGGTTTATGATATGCTATTATGCATGTCTTTTAAACGTTTCTAGAATCGTCGTGGGCGAGCAAATAACTTCTAATTGTGCTCTTTGAAATCCACTATAATTGTAATTTTGAATTATCACAGTGCTGTGACTTCAGCATGTTTCATAATGAACGTATATATTATATCTCTGTTTTTCTTTCTGATCTTTTCGATTATTGAAGAAATAAACATCCCAGTTTGACTAACCTCCTTGAAATCCACGTAGCTGCTACTTAAATGTCATAACTCAACTACATATTTTATGGAAACTGGTTCACTTATTTTATCTAGTTAAAAACACAAAACTAGCTTTTGCATGGAGTCTTCAGAACACAATGTATAGGTTTGTTTTCAAATATAAGACAAACCCTCAAAAGGATACAGATATGTATGATTTATTTATTTTCAAAATAAGTACCAAATATATTATTTAACTTATGCTTATGTATATATATTGATATTTTACTGTAATGTTCGAAATTTACTTTCATAGTTTCTTGTTAAATACTCATTTTTTCAAGCTCTGCCTAATAACTATGTATTAACAGAAAAAACCTCTTTTATCACGATATTCTCTCTAGCTGTTACAAGCACAGAGAGCTGCTCCCTAGTTTTTGCAGCATCTATCCTTTTGGTTTTATGAATGGTTGGTCAATTTCTTCTGCACCACTTAGTACTGGGTAGATTAAAAATATGAAGGAGTGCAATCATGAACTGCAGTTTTATTCTGAAAATATGAAAGGAAAAATGTGTAACAATTTAAATTTAATAAAGTGATTTTTATTTTAAAATTAAGTAGATTCACTTTTGTAGCTTGTAATAATTCAATGCAAACTAAAAATGTTTCTATTTGGTTTTATACTGCAGGCCAACTTTCTATGTAGTTTTTATAAGCACGCTATGAATTACCTTTGTTGTTACTAATGTGTATAAAAACATAGGTGTTATCAATGTTATTTTATTTAAATATTAGCTAAAATATTTTATTTGAATATTAGCTATTGTTGGAAATGAATAATTTAGAGATGTCAATACTTTTCTTTCTCAATGTGAATGTATTCCAATCAATACAATAATAAATACTCTTTTATTTATTAACTAAGGAGCAATGCATTAAAACATGGAACAAGTAAATAATGCTGTTATTGAGCTATAAAATATGTAAGGTCAAACTGTAATAATTTGTTTTGAGGCACCTGGATACCACCCTGTTAATTAAACAAGGAAGCAACAGTTCCCATCAGTTATACTTGTGACTTTGGAATTTTGTTTAGTAGTCTGCACCAAAATATAAAATATGAAGAAAACAGTTCATTTTTGTATTAATAGTTATAATTAAGTGTTCAATTTTATTATAAAGTTTTGCCAAATATTTGAAAGTATTATATCATTAAATATTTTTAAATATTATATTTAAGAAAACATTAAATGTTTTTCCAGAGTAATTGGCCTAAACCTAATGTATGTGTATGTGTTTTTATGTTTTTACCAAAATATATTTCAGCACATATTCTTACAAAAATTTGTTAAATAGTCAAATATCTTCCCCCAAAGTAGTACTATATACGTGCACGTGTGTATATATGCAGTATAACATCAGATTAGTAATTGGGAGCAAGATGCTAGGCAGTGGAAATTAAAAGTTTAGAGAGTAATGGGATGGGTGCGAAAGAAAGGAGCAAGATATCGTAATTGTGTTTGGAGAAAGGTACAAAAAATTGAGTATTTGTAGAGGCAAAATCCAGACAGAAAATATCTCTTAGCTTAGGCAACGAACTAGTCAGATGGGGACAGAAGACTATATACTCGTATATATATCTTCTTACCATAGAAGAACACGAATAGTTCGAAATATAGCGATTACAACTTTGTCACTTTTTCTTAGTGTTTTATCCTTTTCTGCTTTTATAATTATTGTTAATTTGGTTACATTGTTAATAGTGTTACATTATTTTTATTTTATATGTATATATATATATATATATATATATCTCCATGAGTTCGCAAAATAGTTTGACTCTAGTGTGGATTAGATTGATATTGGCAAACTGATTGGTCTGAGAACCAAGGCTAACGTAGCAGTTCGGTAAACTTTGCTCGGCCACCTCGACTGATCTTGGGCATGACATCGGTCTGTGTAATTCCCGCCATCGTGGCCACCGTGTTGGTGATCAGATAATTAAATGACCAAATATTTAAATACTTTAGTTAATTTTTGCTTTTATACTAGTCTTCTAAAGAATAATTATACGTATTTAATTTACCGCTTCTGGTGAATTTTTATTTTTTCGTTACACGTATCTTTTCGTGCTTTATTGAACAACTTTTTAGTGAAAATCTATTTCAGTGTGCTATTTTTTCATTCATCAATACGCGTAAGCACTTTTCCATTAATCCTTAAGCATCTTCTTCCGTATACAAAAATACGTACATGCCATACCAACCAATAGTGTGGCGCATGCTAAATAAGTGAAGTATACAGACCAATTTTGATGAAATTGTACCAAAAACGCCTCTCCCACAGCCCTTAGCCGCCATATTGCAAACGCTGCATACTATTGCAAATTATTGAGCCATTCACAGTTATTTTGAATTGTTCTATACTTCTAAAGTATTGCGATGCCCAGTTTTTTTTTTTTTCCGAGCTAAGCGGTAGACATTACATTCAGTAATGCTCACAATTTTATAATTTCACCTCTGGAGTGAAAATATTAAAGATAAATAATGAATGTGATTTGTGAAGGCGTGCTAGATAAGGAAAACTTTTTCGTTAATTTAAAGGCCTATTACCGTGTAACTAGATCCTTTGCGAGCGAAAAAATAAAAATAAAAAAAGAAGAAGAACCATTTCTAAGTTCCAGGAAACGAGGCATGAGGGAAATAAGAAGGTTCCAGAGGCTGTAAAAATTAGGAACGGAGAACATTACAGGAGAAAGATACGGAAACAAGAAGTGGGTGAGGGAGCACATGAATGATTTACACGCCCGCCGCTAGAGTGCACTAGTAATGAGCGTTCTAATAATCCTTGTGGTATTATTAAAAATAAAAAGTAGAAGATACAAGAGGATTGGAGAATTAACGTGACTTGTGTGCGTGTACTGCACTTGTTCTCAGTGCTATAGGAGGAAAACTTTACATTCATGGCAGCACTCGACTTGTTTGTTTGTTTTTTTGTGCTTAATGCTGTTGAAATTCATCATTACGTCACAAGGAGCCTCTTCTCCACAAGGAACGTATAATGGCTTATGCTGCAAAGCACTTCAAAGGTTACAGTCTTCAGCCTGCAGAGGCGTATACTAGGAGAAGATTGCAGAGGAAGTATATAGTCCCTCCTTAGAGGCATAGCTTCGTGTCAAAATAAGGTGAAAATATTATTTTTAGAGTTTGCACCAAATGAAGATAAAATATAATTTTTTAGTTAAAAACGTGAAAGACTATCTCGTTTTGATGTAAAACAAGTAAGTTCTTTTTTAATTTTTTGTCTGAAAATTGATAATTGCTTAAATTTAAATTATATTGCAAACTTAATTTTTCAAAACTGTTTTTTTTAAATTTGTGAAACCAGTTTATTTTTACTAATTTTACTTTATTGTTTATTTTAGAAATTTTGACTATAGCAAAATGTTATGCAAAAATATTTATTATAAATGTAATAAACATTTCTACATTCATTACAGACACTAGGCAAAAATATCTTGATTTAAATCTCCTAACAATATAAAGTTGTGTTTTTTTTTCTAGTAGTGTTTAACTCTCGTTTTAACTACTGAGGCACCACAGGCGGTGGGCACTGATGATACATGAAATGAAATGATTCATGGGAAAGAATATTTTCAAAGGAAGGAAGCGTTTCAGGCCTAAGTTTGGGGTACCTTCCCGGCATTTGATATTTATAAGGATTGAGGAAAACTTGGAAAAACTTCTGTCAGGGCGGATGGTCCTGGTGGGAATCGAATCCAAACCTCCCGCTCGTGAGTCCCTCTACCACCCATGGCGGTAACAATATAAAGTGATTTTATACTTTTATACTTTCATTAATTTTCTTTTATACAAGAATTAAAGAGTCTTACATAAAAATTACAAATACACAATTTTAACACTAGTCAGCTTAGAAACCAGCTCATCAATTTTGGTAGGTTATGAAAAAGCTGCTTTTTTTTTAACGGTGTCAAATTTTATTGATATACTCAGCCATACTAAAATTTTGGAGTAACAATATCTTTTGAATTTATTCTTAAGAATTACGTTGTAATAAGAGATATTAATGCAATAATCTCCTATCTAGGAGCTGTTGAATAAATGTTATAAAGCTTTAGGAATACATTCGTCCGACTCTTAAAGCCTGAATAAACCTTAAGTCTACTTGGGCAGGTCCCTTGTTCACTAACTCTTCTCGTTAAATGTTGAGTATAACAGTTGGATATAATATATTTTGTTTGTTAAACGGACCGTATTAGCAATATGGCCATAAAACTCATGCGAAAGTTGTAATTATTTATGTATTGGTAGTAAACATTCATAGTAAAAAGGTGCAGTAATAATTTTCCAAGTCCCTTCCTATAGAGGAGTTTTTTTTTTCAGGGAATTTTCGTTGTATAGGCTAGCCTTGGTCTCAGCTAATGCGATTATCTCGGCCTTATTTTAGAGTTTTGTAAAATCCAACAGGAGGAGCAGAATACAGACGATATCAATTAAAGTGAAGAGTTTTGCTATTTTAGCTGTAATATAGGATGACGTAATATTTTATTTTAACAGTAAATTCCTTTTATTCGTCATAGTCTTCGCGCTCGTTATATATGACCATTGTTCCTCGATTTCTACATAATGGTCAACTGCAGGAAACTTACTGGGATTATAGAGAAAGGATGGTAAATTTTTACTGAAATGCCAAGATTTTATTTCAAAATCGATGGATGTATTTGCACAGAAAAGGACCTATGAAAATAGATTTTGAGGATGAATTCTGAAACTTGAACTTTTTGAGTATTTTATTTAATTATTAATTACATTTTTAATATTCATAGTGCTATTCTTTTAGATATGGGCCATTTTATTTCATTACATATATTTTTTCGTGTATATATACAAGGTATATAGGTTTATTATATTAATCATTAATTTCCCATGTGTGAGCCTATCCTATACAAAAGTCACTGTTCGCCACTGAATACAAATAGCTAGTTTTTAAGTGTCAAACCAACTCCCCAATTGAGTTGCCCTTTGAAAGTATTCTCATTTATAAATTAATAACGGGCAGTGTACAGTATTGTCCATTACTGAAAAGGCACGTTTAATGTGAATTTTGTACCACCCACAACTTGTTACTCCACTGTTAAGTCAGTGTCTTCAAACGAAACTAGCTAGATTATAACGGCCTTTGCCTTATCTTCTGTGTTCTCTGCTTTTAGGCAATCATTGGCTAATAACTAATATAATAATATAACCCGGTCTTAAAGATATGTGATAAGCGCTTTCGCAGCTGATAAATGGTAAGTAGCTTAGAGCTAGATGATACTAGAGTTTAATTAAAAGTGTATTTTAAAATAATATTCTTTTTAAGTTTATACGTATGTGTGTATGCTTCGTTTAATATCATAATTATAAGGATAATTAACAAATAACACGCGTGTATAATAAATAGTGACAGACTGTTAGAATTTTAAGCTCAGGTGCAGGTAACAGCAAATGTTAATATCTAAAGAGTGTAAATTATTGGTTTAATTACAATTTTGCATGTGAGATGTCCCTCTTAATGGTAAATAAATAATAATTAGTAGCGCCCTGCAACTCTATTCATCTGGTTTATTCTTTTCTATGTTAGAAATTTGTTAAATTAAATGTTCATTGAACATATTCTTGAAGCCCATATGGGAGTCAGAGGTGATTTTTTTTAAAGAATGTTACACTTTGTAAGTGGATTAACTGCAGTCGGTATATAACTATTTAACTTGCTAGAAAAACTCTATTTATTTTATTTATTGTTAGATTTTTTCAGTAAAATTTGAGATATATGTATATTTAATAACGGGAGTTGCACGCGGGCCTCCGAATACGGCGCAGGTTGACAAACGATATAATTTTGTTGCTTAAGAGAATAGGTTCTCCACTGCCATTCAAGTCAGGTTTTATGCAAATCTGAGTAGATTGTTTACTGCACATTAATTAGTAGCTAGAACTAGATCAGCTTCTTTAGACTTGGACTTGACTTCCTATTTGGAAAATCCAGCTGTCATTAGATGGGCTCTATGTGTCCAATATCTTGCGAACACCGGAATGTTGGCCTTTAATGTGTTTCGGCTATCCGTTGTTAAGTGAAGGCAATTAAGTCCTGTTGTTTAGGCTCAAGCTCTGACAGCCTTCTCAGCATAATGTAGGACTGAGGTCCGAAGAATGACGTTACAGTTGTTATCTTATTTGTGGCATTATAAATATTCTTTCTTTGGGGTCTATACCTTTTAATAAATTTATATTTTAAATGAGTAAATCTACCATAAGTTATTCTTTGTTTTTCCCAGTTTGTCATGAAATTATTAAAATTTGTATGAAGATGCTTTGTTGGCACAATACAATATATTTATTATACCAAAGACACAAACAATCTTAAGACTCTCTACAAATATTCCATTTACGTTTTTCGTACTGACCTTTCTCCAAGAGTTTTGTAAATTTATGATGCAAATACACGACTTTCAAACTACCTTTTAATGAGTCTGAACAAGCACCAGTTAAATGACTCGTATTCAACAGTGGCTATGACAACTGCATATTCTTACCTTAATTTTAAACTGGAACAAAAACATCTAGATTTGTTTTTAAACAAACTTCCTCAAGATCACAACTTTCTTGGTTCTTTGTACAGACCGCTATTTTGGGTCTATATCCGCAGCTTAATCTTTATTGTAAAACTAGGATCTCAATAAATTTTATTTCACTAACACAACATGATTAATAACGCTGGCGCATAAAACTTTTATTTGTCCAAATACTTTGGTTGTGCAGATATCAACCGCAAACTGAGTTGCAATAAAACAAAAAAACAGACGCTTTTCTCAAAACAGCAAACTGCGATTGACTATCCAAGTGCAGTCAACGGTTGTTATAACAGGTGGTGCTTCACTTAGCTCGGACCTATGCTACAAGTAACTCCTTGTAGTTTCTAAAAGCATAAGGCTTCTACTTCTGGGTTATGCTGGTGCCCTTCACCACAGCCCCTAGACTCTTAACTATCGTATAATGTTTCCCCTGCAATCCAAGGAGGCTGCCTAACACTTACAACTAAAACATAAAATATATATATATAAACAACAAACACAACCCAAAACTAAAAGACAGCCTCAAGGAAACAAAAATGGCCGACTAGGAGGCACTAGCCAATATGCAACAAAAATATAAATTAAAACACGCCACATTTAAAATGAAAAACAAATTAAAAATCATGCACTCGCCTGGCCGGGCTTATTGGCGTATTCCAGAAATGAGCTGTGGATGTTCAAGCTCATCCTCAGTATTGATAAGGACATTTCCTCCATACGTCTGCGGGAAAAACCCCATGCCTGTAGAAAATTCCTTGTTTCCGGGGGAACAGCTCCCCTAGACCCAAACACCAAAGGTTGAACCATTACTGATTCAAACTCCGGGTGTTTAGTCTTAATGGGGAGTTCGAGAGGCTGGTATTTCTCGACCTTTTCAAGTTCCGCCTTCGACAAGGAATCTCCAATCTCATACCTGATAGTGACATCAATGATGAAAGATTCATCACCTTTGACAACTACCAGGTCGGGTTTAAGACGCTGGCCAGAGGGAAGCGGGAAGCTTTGCTCGTGGTACACGGTGACCGGAGGGGTTAAATTTTCGATTTGTTTCTTAATCTCCGTCACCACCGTATCATGCCTCCTAATCCTGGCGGGCTTGGTGGACACGCACAGGCCAACAATATGACCTGCTGTCTCCACCGCAGCACCGCAACGCCGACAGTTGGTCTCGGCGTCGGGGCGGTACCTTCCCTCGACGACCCGACAAGCTTGAGTATTTGTTCGGAGTTTAAGTGACTCCGTAAACCGTGATGGTTTTAATATCGACGGTTTTAGGAGCCACCTATTACCGATCGGATCGCCGTAGAATGCACCAGCCCCCTTCCCCTGTGAGGGGCATGAGGACCACTCGCTCCATTCCCTTGCTTTCATAGCCAGCTTGTGGGAGTTATGTCCCTCAGAGTACACGGCCAGCTCAACCCCACCGATTGCGCCACTCCCTGGAGCCTAGATGTTAATTTCCCCTCCTCAAAAATTGCTCTGGCAATGTCGTCGGCCGTCTGCAGGAGCCTCTTCCCAGCACGCAAGAATGCGAGGGGAATGAGAGTTGCCAATTTAGGCAATCCTATTCCACCATCTCTCTTGCGGCTGTAGAAGAATCCCGTGCAGACCGACTAGGGCAGGTGTAAGATGGATTTGACCACCTGCCTCAGCTGGTTATCTACCATTGTCAGCAGCGTTTGGGAGGGAGGCTCAATTATTGAAAGATACAAATACCGAGGTACTATGTATCTTGTCAATAATTCCAATTTCTGCCATGGTTTAAGCGGGAGAGTTGCAAGGCGCTCGGCAGAAGCTAACAGGTGGTCCTTAAACAGCTGGCCTACCTGACTGCTCCAAGGGTTGATGTCTTTACCTAGGTACTTCAGAACATCCTCAGGTGACACGGAAGGTATTTTCTCCCCATCCACGGCCAACCCTGGATCCGTCATGACCCAAGACTTCCTCCCCTGTAAGATTCTGAAACAGGAGGACTTCGGCGGAGATATGACAAGGCCAAGAGGGCGAAGACTATGGCAGAGCTCATCGACCATAGTTTGCACGTCCCCCGGACATCCGCCTACCAGAACAATATCGTCCGCAAAGGCCAAAATGTTAAGAAGCTTGTCAAGCTTCAGGCCAAGCGACTTACTAGATATTGACCGCAACACCGAGTCGATGGCAAGATTGAACAGGAGAGGTGATAGTGGATCATCCTGCTTCACACCTCTTTTAATGGCCAAGCGTTCGCCGGAGCTTATTTCAGAGAAAGTATCCCGATACATGTCTCCCACAAAATTAATCAGGAAAGGATGTACCTGCAATCCGCGGAGGACGGCGCTGTGGCTGACGGTGTCAAAGGCCTTCGCCAAATCGACCGCCGCCAGCGTCATTCCCTCGTGCCTCTTGCCGTAATTGATCGCCTCATTAAGAAGGGCGATGTTCCGGAAGGTTCCACTTCCGGAAACAAAGCCCCCCTGCACAGAGGCGATCTCCGCTTCAGATCTTATGCGGCGGTCAAGAAGTGCAGAAAGCGTCCTCCCGAATAGTGATCCAATCGTGAAAGGTCTCCACCTACTCGGGTCGGATATTTCCTATCCTGATTTGGGAATAAAGATGGTTTTGTTGACTTTCCATACATCGGGATACACACCGACGAATAAGATGGTGTTATACAGCTTGGCCAGGAAGAGGGGAATGCCGTCTCGCAGTAGATGTCTCCGCATAACCCCATCTATACCCGGAGAGGTTGTTGCCCGTACTCTCATGAGACGAGTCTCAACCTCTCTAGGAGAGATGAGGGGGAGACATCTGACGAGCGGCTTGCAGGGCAGAGGCTCGATTTTCTTGCCAGTATCGGCATCACTATCACAGCTCTCCTTGCCCCAAAGTTCGGAGTAAAGATGGGATAACTCCGCCATCGGGATTTCTTTTTCCCACCGGCCTCGATGGGCAAGTCTCTATCTATAAGTTCCGCAAGGAGTTTTGGACATTTGCGGAACATGTCCTGGCAGCGGGAATATAGGAATCGCTTCCTAAGGGGTCGTGCTTTTCCCCCGCCTGCGCGCCTGGTGTTCGGTGCTCTCTTTTCCTTGCCTCTCTCGTTCCCTCGTAACATCCTAACCAAATCGGCGATAACACCATCCAGAGCCCCCCGAGAAGTTTCCTCCCCGGGAGAACTCAGGACCAGCTGATTCAGAGTTTCCCCCAAACCAGCCAGCCCCCGGATGGTATCTCGTACCTCTAAGGAAAGGATGTACTCGGTAGCCTCCATCCTCCACATCTCAGAATCCCTCAGGAAGTCACCCCCGTCCGCCAGCCATCCTCGATGGAGCTCACCCCCAGAAGATCCGGGGGGTACCTCAACCTCGGGTAGGCCACCGGATAGAGGTAGCGTCAACGGTCTAGATGGGGAGTCACCTATCCTAGAGTGAGAAGGTGTTGGCTCACTCTGCGTGTCACTGTCGAGAATGTCTTTTTCCCTGGGCCCAGACTGGGCGGCCAGTTTCTTACGTTGGTATTTGTTCTGGTCCAAGGTTTTAGAGGGGAGCTCCTTCATGATCTTCTGGTTAATATGCCGATCATCTGCATATTTAACGCAGAGATCGGCAAGAAGGGAAAGCTCCCCCCCCCTGTCCATGGACCAGCGCCTTTCTGTTGCGGTACCACCTGCTCGAGCCTCTTAGCATTCCTGATGTTCGGATGCGCC
Organism: Metallyticus violacea; assembly: GCA_030762175.1. Classification (NCBI taxonomy): domain Eukaryota; kingdom Metazoa; phylum Arthropoda; class Insecta; order Mantodea; family Metallyticidae; genus Metallyticus; species Metallyticus violacea. The sequence continues at coordinate 61,375,554 of CM060845.1, forward strand.
GAGCGTTCATGTGTGCTTAGTCCCCTCCTGCTTCCAAAACTTAAACTTGACGTTAACAGTCGACGGCTTGCTGCGGGAGAGGTTTAAGGACTCTAACCGGTTAGGCTGTAAAGTCATGACTACAGCTAGGATTTTATTATTAGTTTTTTTAACTGTTACAACCGCTTAATTATAAACTTAAGTCGTAATTTTCACAGGCACAACTCTTGTTTATTAACACAAAATTTTCAAGTAAAATTCTTGTGAGTAGATTTAAAAGCACATTATTTGAAGTAATATAACTAATATTCATTCTAAAAATTACTTTTAGTATCTGGAAAAGGCAATTATAAAATATTCATACGGAAAGTTGGGTTTCCTCGCAAGGAAAATCACAAGCTCACTAACATATTTTGTTTCATTTTTTCCAAGTAAACTGTAAAATAATTTTTAAAAATATTTAAATGAGAATATGCTCTGATTTAGATAGGTAGGAATATAATAATCGTACTGTTTAACATTACTTACTTATTTCCTTTAGTTTTAAAAATTTCCCCCCGATATTTAATCTTTTGTCTGTAAGTATAAGTTTGAAAATAGAAAACGATATTTTCAGATCTTCAGAATTAACTGGAATAAAATATCGCGTTCAAAAATGGCTGACACTACAATTTTTTTCTCACAGTAGGAATTTATTGCGAGACTAGGATTACGGAATATAATTATATGTATTTCCCTTCCCCTCCAATGTCTATGCACCTTTGTCATCGTACTAGCAGTTTCCGTATTTGCATATTAAACTATTCTTTGGGGTATCCCGGGGCCACTTGTAGACAGCTGCTGTCCACGGTGACCAGATGCTCAAAGGACCCCGCTGGATTCGCGCTGTACAGTCCACCAACCGTTGGATATCTCTATGTGCTTCTATTTCTGCGCAATAGTGAGGAAATGAGGCACTCATTGGTGATGGTGTTAAAGTTTCCCAATGATAGACCTGTTGCGTTCTGTATAGTTCATCAAAAGTGAATCGCCTGTTCTCCACTATCAAATCAGACACGAGTTTGGTGTTGCCTTCACGTCATGTGAATGCCTGAAGCAGCCACTTCTTCCCTGCACAAAACCACACTGTGCACCGTTACCCATGCTTGATTGTTTGCTTCCATGCCATGTGTTCATTGTTCATGAACTCAATAGCACGACGCAGCAAATGACGCAGCTCTGCTCTACATCTGGGGCGAAGCAACACTGTATTCTATCTTGACGCATACACCAACACCAGAGTTACAGGGGGACTGTCAATCATTTTATGATATACCTTGAAAAGATATAAAGATCGTTTTTCCTATCAAAATATTTGCCAATGCTACAATAATGTGAGCCGGATTTGCTTTTAGCCGTCCGAAAATACCTGTACAATATCACAGCTGAGTGCGTTATTAACATGTACTGGTTTTCTTTTCTCGTACTGCTTATTGTCTCCGTTCAGAAGAGCGGGAAAAGGAGTAAACAGTGCATTGTAGCTTACGCACACGGTGAATATGTGTATATCGTACATCTGTCAATCTACACAGCTAATACATGTTTACTTCTATTACTCACTTAACGCAACAGAGAAAGTAATAGGGCAGGTCTAAATTGAAATGTCCTATTTACTGCCTTGTCTGAGACCTCTGTCAGCCAGACAAAATTCAGTTATTCTACATATCAGGTATGAAAAAAATTAATGTAATTTAGTAATTTGCAGTTTCATGTATAAATATGCACATTTTAAGCATGAAATAAAGGAATGGGTAATAACGCCAGAATAAAAATTACAAATTTTAAGCTTTTAATGCCGTATAAACATTTTCTTCATTAAAACAGTTATTACATTTTTGTTGCCTGAAGATCCACTTTCTACTCTTAATTCATAGTTTGTACACCGAAGAACAACAGTACTCAGTTTCGTGAAACAGTTTGAGAATAGCTGCTAGAGGACATTTGATGTTGACACCGCAACGGCTTTGATATCAAGGTAGTGCAAATTCAAAGATTTGCAAGGGGATTGTATTGAAAAATAGCCATAACATTAAGGGAAACCTTAGCTGAAAGAGAGAAACTTTTTGCATTACATATTAAACGCGTCTCGAGTATAAAATATTCGTTAAATGACAGTTGTTGAATGTTAGTTTTTTGGGAACGTAAATTTCTTTAACATCACGTTCCGCTATAAGCCAGCAGTGTTCAGTTTCACATTTGCTGCTCCGTGCCTGCATATGACTGGACTTAACAGTGTTTTTCCACTATACAACCAGGGAAGGTAGGCGATGAATATGTTATGCCAGATAATGACTTGGCTTTGATCATGAACTGCTGGCGAAAGGGAATGGAGAACTCTGATTTGTTTTATTCATTCGTTGATTTATTATCTGCAGCCTCTGCTATGACGTTCTATGATCTCTGACATGCGCCATTTTCACTTAGTCTGCACTCTAGCACAGTGTCAGAGGGGGGAACTCATTTACATAAGTGTTGCTTGTAATTATTTATTTATAAGTCCATTATATGAATAAAACAAATGTGACGCTGTCAATTGGAGATTATGTGCGAAGTTACCATTTTATTCACATTGGCATGTACATTTATACAAGAAATAACCAGACGTAATTGCTAATTTTGTGCTTCGTGTAACAACATTAAAACTTGGTAATGTATTTATTTACAGATACCTTAATATGCATATATAGTTTCGTTGAATATAGTTCACTGCGATGTGGTTATGCATTTGCAGCTGGACAAATGTGCTATGATAAATAAGTGTAGACGTACAGGGTTTGGAAAAAGTATATATAAACTTTGTTACAAGTATTGTGTTTTTTTTTTCTTTTCCTTGTTGGACTGTCAGACACTGAAGGCTTATTTTGTTTTCTCCTTGTGCATACTAAGAAAGAGAGAGAGAGAGAAATAACAGGCAGGAACCATGTTCGTGGACCGTGTCCTTTGATGGCCGAATGGTCATTATCAGGCATAAGTTTCTAATACTCGTTGTGCTTGAAATTTTTATTTTTTAAACTTTTAAAGTAAAATTAATTGTTAATATTAATAAAATAATATATATTTTAATGGACAATATACATTTGAATCTATATTATATATTAATCTTTGTTTTCAAAATAAATCTCTCATTAATAAATATTCTAAAGTAAAAAACCAAAAATAAAATATAAATTTCTTTTATTTTATTTAAAAATAATTAAAATAATGTTATTTATTTTGAAAACCAATATTACTTTACATTTATTTTGCATGTGAGCATTAACTTTAAAATTAAAATAAGCATTTGCAAATGAAAGTTATACTATCATGTGTATACTAACATTATATATACCAATTGACGCATTGGTAAGAGGCAAACTGTGCTACCTCTTATTGCTATACACCTGCTTTTAACCGCTATCAGCATCACATACAGAGAACGCAATGTCATGACTCGATGTGAATGCGGCTGTAAGTCCCGCGCGCAGAGACATGCCGTGAATGGAGTGCTCACCCGAACAGTGCTTCGATAAATTAACGCTTCGAGAGTTTGCACTTTTTTTAAAAAAAAATTATGCTTAGGGTATGCTATCGTCCCTCCGCTATTTGTCTGAGCCACCAATGATCCAATTAACGTCATCGTATTGGATTGACTAACCATTGTCAGACCTTATAGACTTCCAAAGAGGGCAGATTGTTGGTGCTTCCATAACAGCGGGTGCAAATTAGTAGGGATTACTAGAACTACTGTTTATACCGCCAATACAGCATACCACCTTACTAGGAATAGAACGAATCTTGACGAATAGAGAGAGAGAGAGAGACAGAAGAACATTAAGCAGGATTGTTGCCTCTCAGAAGAAACACCACTGCCGAGTTCAATAAGAGTTTAGAGAACGCAGTGCCAACTAAAAGAGTGCATAAAGAAAATATTGTCAAATCTCTTGTAATGCATGAACATACAAAAAGAATTCATTGGTTCAAGCTTAGATTACCGACCAATGGGAACGTGTAATGTGGTTCAATGAATCAACCTTTACACAGGCAGAAATATACGATCCACAATGTCTTCTTCTAACAGTGAAACCAAGTGAACTGTCATTGTTTGAGCAGCTATATTATGATTTTCAATGGGTCTAATTGTCACATGGAAAGGAAAGGGTACGCGGTAAATCTATAAAATTATTGCAGGCATTGTTTCAACAGGGGATAGCCTCTCCTAAGATAATAATGCCTCCATTCATAAAGCTGAAGTTGTCCAAGATTGGGTCGAAGCACGATAACGAAATTATATACCTTCCCTGCGTAATTTGAATATTATCGAACCGTTGTGGTCTGTCTTGGATAATAAATTATGGACCCGCTACTCTTTGCCAGAAAATTTCAAGGAAGTGGAGCAGTTTCTTTTTAGTATAGAATGCCTCTGACCACCTATCAGGTTTGTGTGTATCAATTGCCAAAAGAATGGAAACTGCTACCAAAGTCAAAGCTGGTCCTATAACATTTAGACGAGTTTTCACATTATTTTGGATCTCCTTCATTCCATTCCCTTCTCCTAAACATTTTGTTCATTGTTATTATTTTACAATTCCGCATTGTTCTTATGTTCCACTTCTCATCCTGTCTTTAATATACTTATAGTAAATATTATCTTGTAAAGCGTCTTGAAATATGATATAATAAATTATTCAGTCTTAATGTTAAAGAGTATTTAATGATTTAAAACATTTCATTATTTACAACATATTTTCTAAAACATTCTGTTATATCTAAAATATGTTATTCTCTATTTTTTGTTGTTGTAAGCCAAGCTTATTGTTAGATACCCTGCCTTAAACCTATTTCGCTCAAGTGACATTTTTCATCCCATACTAAGCGTACTGCAGCAAACTTCCCATTCTCCTTAATCTTGAGTTTCTTAAAGCTGAATCTGTTCTGTCGGTCTCAATACAGTACACCTTCATTCGCGAGGATGGTTTACTATATAGACAATCATTTGTATGCCTAAATATGATACTAATCATCCACTTTTGAGAAAAGTTGTTATCGACACATTTACTTATTCAACAATCATCTTACTGGAAATTTCCCATTAAATCTTATCACTTTTGATATCTCCCGTATGTAATATTGTATACTTTAACTATGTTTTTAAGCGCACACAAACTTCTCTTTAGTGCATTATCATTTCAGGCGATTATGATTGGGTAGTCAGCAAAAGGTAATGTTTCATTAAAAATCCTCTACAATTGTTATAGTCCTAAACTATAAGTTTCCCAAGAAAAGGTAACTCGTAAATGTACAAACCAAACAAAGTTCTGTTGAACCAAATTTTTTTTTGTTTTGTTTACAGTCAGCACTTTTTTTCTCAGTGGAAAATAAAAAAATTCAAGTCATTTTAAGTAATCAAAGTAGATGATAATCGCAGAGAGGGCGAAATCTGCATTGTTGTGTGCAAGGTGTTGTAATACCTCAAAATCCAATTAGTGTTATCATGCTACAACAAAACCATTTTGACAGCAGTTCTAGGCCTCTGGTTCAATTGCTGTGGCTTCAGATTATTGCAAAGCAAGTCACTAAAACTTGTACTGTTTAATGCTGACCTCTTTCCCAACTAATGTTCCCACTGGCAATGTAAACTGCGAACAGTTCAAATCTAAATTGGTTTTTGACTGGCAACTGCAGATGTTGACAAGAACATTCACGAACCCGGCTCTTCTTTTGCACAACACCAAAGTTACTAGATTGCCAAGCTATCGTGACGTTAATCGCGGAATACTGAGAAGTACACTTTATGTTTATAATGAATAGAATCTAATTATAGTAATTTAATTGTTCACATTTCATAAAGTGTTCATATATTCTAATTTTATTTCTTAAACTTATTTTAGGTGCTCTTGTACAGATTTAGCTATGTAATTCAACTTTTAGTTTTACACTCTTTACGTTCCTGAAAATTCGATAAATATAACTCATATCTTGTATTTTCCTATTCATTTTATGCATTGTTATCACTTAGTCAATCCTTTGATTACGATTACATGCTGATGAGTTTCGGAAACTGTATATCTTAGCTCCGATGTTTTTAAAGGTCACGTACAGGACCAAAATATATTAAATTCTATTTTGAGCTATATTTTCTGAAATGTTCATATCCCAGGGGCATAACTCAAACAGAGAGCTGATTTAACAAGATATTTGTCTGATGCTAGTACAACACTATAAGATTTAGACGGTGTGCTAACAATTCCTACCTTTGGATAACTATGGCAGACATAGCTTGGTACGTGGTGCACTTGGTTCGGGGTGCCTCTCCGCTCCGCAATTCCTTATTCTCGTCACCGACGAGTCTCGGAGAGAGCGAAGAAGCAAAGACGAAGAAAGAGACCCCACCTCTCTTGTCTTTTTATAAAACATTCAATCCTTAGAAAGGTCTGAGAATTATAACGTCATCTTAGCCACACTTGAATTTGCAGTAGCCAATGCTAGTAGTGGACAGAGGGGACGAGCATAGCTCAAAAATGTCATGACTTCGCTGTTACTACCCGGAAACATGATCTCGAGATAAAATTCAATGGTAGTCTATTTTTCCTTTAGTTGATGCTAAGCCTAACTGATGTTAGCTAATGTCTTAACGAAAGAGTAATTTACTCTTCTCACAGGCGAAACCTTATTATTAAATATTCCCAATTGTTTTCATATAAAGCTGCCAATGCGACAATTTTCGGCATTTAAAATAATCAAACATCAAAATTTCATCATAAAGTGGCTTCACCAATTTTAGCAGATATTCAGGTAGAATTAGTCTTACCCCCAATTACAGGCAACTCTACAACAATGGTACAAAATATTCCAATAAATTTGTAATACCAGAGCAGATATTCACTTCACATCCTGCCTCCTGTGCTATTTTCTTTAACACTGCCCTTCTTCATGAAGATGCCGAAAGGAAAAAGCGTGTCTCCAGTTTTACGTAACTGATGTAAATACTATAAAAATGGGCGAGTAAAACATTTATTATGTGTATGTCAACAAAAGTCAAATTAATGAAACATAGATGCGTATTATTAATATGCAAGTGATTTTCTGTGCCAGAGGAGTACGTCATCACGATCTATATAATTTGTGAAATTAAAAAAAATTTTTTTTGATACTTAAAATACTTGCACTTCTTAAACTCGACAGTGAAATCACATAATGTAAAAATAACATAAGATGTTTTGCAGTTACTTGGACTAAATAAAACTCTAAATTAGTATAAGGTAATATAAAATCCATTCCATTGAGACCGCCTCCACAGTTTTGTGGTCAGTATGTCTGCTTACAAATCCGATTGTCCTGGATTTGAATCCCATAATGTCAGTTGACGGGGCAAGGCCTTTTTCCGGATTTTTTCCTTACCTGGAAAGAAGAAATGCCTGGAAACTTTAAACATTGCAGGCTTCGGGCTCATTTATGCACTTATTTTATCAAGGCTTCATTCATTTTCTGTTTATAACTTGTTGTTATAAGTACTTTTCACTCGGAAAACAGATATTTTTCTGGTCTGACTCTGGTTTCAAATCTTAACCCAACACAAATTTACATTTTAAACGAATTTGCCATAATAGTATAATTATCTGTGAAATCTGACCCCAAGTACTAGAATAATTCGGGTAGTCTCTTAGGGATAAAATCTGTGCAATAAGATAACCTTAGAGGTTCCAGGGTATAATAGATTCAAGTGGGGAGACTTGCAACTATGATCCACAGGGCGCGGCAGCTCAGATGGTAAGAGCAGCGGTACGCTATGTCGAAAATAAGTGGTTCCATTCTATTGTGAACTAAATTTTTTCTCTATGACTCTGATTCGGAAACTAATTTTATTTTAAATTAGGGAGCATAAGCCCAAATGGGCGCAATTCTGAAATCTGAATAATGGGTCAGCAATTTTTAATTTAAATATTTCAACAAAAAGAATTTTCTCTGAGATCGTATATTGTCGTGATGAAAAAGTGTTCCTTTTTTAGATTTCCGGATATTTTTCTCACAAATTTCAGCTTGAGTTAATCTGAATAGTGGGATAGAATTTTTCTATATCTTTTTGATTGCTCAGAATGTAATATCCCATGAAGCCATAAGCTTAACTGCAAACAAAATATTTGCAAAATATTTTAGTGACGAGGAATCCCCAGGCTCACTGCTTTGCTGTTGGCATGTAATACTCTCATATATACTCACAAATCGCCAGATAAAATCAACCATATCCCTCTGAAAACGACCCAATAATTCTTCGGAAATTTGCACTTGGATGCGTTTGTGATAAATAGTCTATAAACGCCACACTCATCTTATAGAAAGTTTACCTAAATCACAATATATGTATTTTAATATCCCAGCTTATCCACTTTTTTGTCATTCGCATATGCCTGTGAATACATGCGCCGATCCTGTTGGAGACAAAGATAAATTGCAGAACTGAGTCTGTCGACACAGTGTTTTAAGCAGTTTCTGTAATTCATTTGAAGCTGTTGGAAATATAAATCAATAGGAGTGTGCAAAGTTCGAACTGCATTCACAAGATCCTAGAGTATGCAGGAAACTTTTAAAAACAATTATCACATCCTTCTTTTATGCAAATATTTAAATTATTTCATAAAATATTCATAATATTTTCTCTTGAGATAATCTGCAGCTCGATTTGAATTTATTTTGACCATTTAGGGAATAAAATGATAAAAATAAAAAAGAAAGTTATAAAGTGTACTTACATTTAAGAATTTTCAGTCCGGTATTTTAATTACCGCTAACAGTCGAATGGATGAAGATCGAAAACAGATGAAGGTCAAAATTAAAATTACAAGGGCTACTCAATAAAACTGAGAATACTATTTTTTTTATTTACTTAACGAAATACACTAGGCAGGATCAAGGTTGGCATGGTATTTTTCGAAATAGCCCCCATTGAGTTGTGTGCATTTGAACTAACGTGTTTGCCAGTCCTGGAAAACGTGCTGGAAACCCGCTTTTTAACATCGTCTTCAAACTGCTCCTTTCCTGAGACGAGGGAACAGAAAAAAGTCGTATGGAGCTAGGACCGAACTGTATGGAGGGTGAAGAAGACATTCTATGTTTTTTCTGGCCAAGTGTTGAGCAAGAATGTTGCAAATGTGTGGCGTGCATTGTCATGGTGAAAGCGCCAACCAGATGGAATCAGCTCAAGGCAATTTCGTTCTCTCCGTCAACAGTTGTTTGCGGGGATGCTTCATGTTGATAAACTATTCTACGGTAATTGAACAACAAAATCACCATAACCTTTCCTGTTGAAGGAACAATCTTTGCTTGTTGGTGTCGGTAAACCAGGCGATTCCAGAGTGTTCTCGCCTGTTTGCTTTCAGAATTGTAATTGTTAAGCAAAGTCTCAACTGTATTCGGGTGTATGCCTCGCTTCTACGCTGAAGCTCCCGACACACGTTCACTCCTTCAGGAGTAAGCAATTTCGGTACTCATCTGTCACAAAGGGTCTCTGTGCAAGCGATCGTGAAGAATGGTGAACACACTACCATGAAAAATCTCTTAATATGTTTGGCAGTTGTCACCAGTTGTCTCGTTTACTGCAGTGGTTGGAGCACCTGGACCGCCTTGCTTTGTTGTTGACACGGCTCTCCTTAAATTCCTTGAACCATCGGTTGATTGTGGCATAACTTCATCACCATATTTCTGCAGACGGAAGCTAAATTTCAAAGCAGCGCACTGCTAGTTGTGAGTAGACTCCATTTAACGCAGTCGACTGGCAAACTCTCGCCCTTTGCTGGCATTCTGTACTAAGATGCAGACGCATAACGCGCTTCCAATTTATTCCAACATTCAAGTGCGATTTGTTCTTCTCGTGAAAAATTGTTTCATCAGCATATCTTCACTATGTGATGAGGGGAAAACAAATAAACAAATACATTTCATTGTTTATCGACTAGCCCTCGTATATATGGGATACTATGTTTTATTTTTTTCATTTAAACTGTTTGGTAACAACCTGAAGATAACCGAAGCACTAGACCTAATTAAATTGTAATTATTAAAATACAAGTTTGAAAGTCAAATTACATTCGTTAAACTGATTTGGCACACTATTTCTATTGAGCTTAGTCTTTTTTGGATTGGAATGTTGAATTACAAGGTTAATTTTGCATTTGAACGTTTCGACAAAACTATTTCAATTGCCAGTCATATTGATTTATGTTGTACACTGATGATTAGGCCAAAGAAACGCTGTTTTTATGAATCCACACAAAAACAATTGCAAGAATGTTCGATAAAATTGTGGCGGTGGAGCTGTGATTGGTTAATATTCCTGATATTCTTATATCGGATTGGCCATTGATTCATAAGCTATCTTAGAAAGATTTATAGAAGATAAATGATTGTTTAATTTGCACAAATTATTTTGAGTAGATCTAGTAAGTGAAAATAAATACCTATAACACGGTGTTTTTATGTAGAAAAAGGACTCTCTGCTTTTTTTTTAATAATGTCCTAAAGACAGAGCATACTATACAGTAAACTTCAAAAATATAATAAAACGGAGTAGGCAAACAAGAAAGGAAAAATCAAACAAATAAGAAAATAAACTGATATTTTCATGCTCTTTCCTTTAGGGAAGGCGGTAGAGATGTTTCAAAATTCGCCAACGAACCGTACGCAATAGAAATGTCGCATATAGTAATTGTTAAATTAAATTGTCGACAGAAGCTACATATAATCGAGACATTGACCCCTCACTTCTATGGAGGTGAGATTGTATTTCTGCAGACGGTATCAGATGATATTCATAAATCTGCATTTTTCTGCGTGAACTTCCTGAGCCTCTGACCTGGTTGTCCGGTCAATAATATAGGCAGATGTAACACTTGTTTGCAACAAATAGCCGAGTATTAACTTAATAAGGGAGAAACTGTGAAAACATGTTTAAAATTACACCATTTGGGATGTTAAAACTATGAGTGTAAGGATAAAAATATTTGCAACATAGCCGGTATCCAGCTGTTTTATTATTTTTTTTATTTTATTTTATAACCTTCGTGATAATTTTATCCATCTACCAATTTCTGAACAGGAATTTATGTTAACTTCCTGTCTGTTGCACGTTTATCTGAATCTATTTAGATACATTTTCTGGATTTTTATATTTTGAACAATTTTCCAGACAGTACTTTTGAAATGCTCTTCTTTATTTATAATATTTCTACATTGTTTCAGGCTAATTAAAAGAAACTAAAGAAACTACAACGTCTAGTATATCAGATGGCTGGTATAACTCTCGCCTGGAGTCGCTAGCGTTACTATGTTTATTAAGTTGTCAAAGGGCATGTTGAGATATTATTGGAAAATCCACATTCTCGTTGACTCGAGATGCATGTGCTGAATGCTGCTTTCACACATTTTCACTGCTTCAAAATCTGTAGCCCATTTTTTGTTGCATTCAAAGCTGCAATTTCCTCGAAGATTTGTTCATTCGTTATAAGTTCCTTTAAGAATTTTTAAAAATAAAGGCATTAATCGTAGTGAACTATTAAAATGTATTCTTTTCTAAATAACACACTATCAAATGCATTTGTTTAAACATAAGAAAAAAGATACAAAAATATATGCTATCTATTGGAAACTCTGTGATTGTAAGATAATTTTCAGTCTTCAGAATAGATTGGACATTGTATACAGTATTCCTACATTTTTGTTAATGGAAGAAATATATAACAAACAAAAAATAAAACTTTTGCTCTATCAACGCCCCTAATAATTGTCAACGGAAGGCTTAACACAAGCATCTTGAGTTTCCACGCAGATTTCTTCCCAGAACCTTACACTGAGGGTAGTTATCTAAGTAGAGTATGTGGTCCATTTTCTTCTTTTCTTGTTACTGTAAGTTTTGACTGTTTGAAGATTAGTTTGTGTCACCAGGTGAAAGTTTGCTCATGAAGTCTTTATCAATAACTTTGAAACCATAATTTTGAAGAAAATTTGAATATATATTTAAAAAGTGAGAACAATGTAATTTGCATTCATACTTATCACCAGTTTTCCTTTCTAAGAGAGTTTGTTTTTTAAATATGTTAACAAAGCTTTCACCTTTGACTCTGTCGGTCCTGGTGGTGTAGTGGTAACCATACTTGCCTTCTAAACCCAAGATCGCGGGCTCAAACCCGGCCAGGATAGATGACTTTTTTCGGGCGTAAAAATCCTAAGTATGGCTTCCTTCGGGAGGGAAGTAAAGCCATGGGTCCCATGTCTTACATTTACGCCACGAAAAAGAACCTCAAGCCTGAAAGAAGAGGCCTCTGAGCAAAAGTTGTCTGCCGTTTCACGCCCGAATAGAATGTGACGCTGATGATCTGTGATGTTAAAGATGTTAAAATAAACAAAAAAAAAAAAAAAAAAAACTTTAACTCTGATTTTCTTAAGATAATTCCTTCTTCATATTTCTGGTTCATATTTTTTATTCCCTATTGGAATTTTTCGTTAAATGATATTAACTAATGAATCAAGCTTTATAATACTATTGTTTTGACGACCTTCAATGAATATTAAATTGCTTAATAGTAATTATTGACATTCAACAATTCAGTTATGAAAAATATGCTACTTAGAATAAATTTCAGCAATAACAACATAAACTGAGCAAAAATATTCCATGTTTAAGCAATGTGCCCTTTCTTCACTGTTTTATATTTTCTGAACCCCGTATCTTCATATAGTGTGTATTTGATATAATACTTTTGCATAGGTTATGCAGGAAAACGTATAACACATCCATAATATTTTTGTAAAATTTTGAAAATGTGCCCTTTCTGCATATCCTGACTTAATTATTCTAATAATAATTCAAGGAAATAATAGTCCAATAATAATTAATATTACGAGAATGGAAATAAGGTAAATATTAAATGCTCTATCATATGCAGTCGTTGTGCTACATTAGCCAATCTCCTCTGCTAGAGAATATTTCGTTCAACCCCCCTCCTAACCTTTCTGGTGCAAGTAAAAATGTATCACATTTCACATAGCTGGTTCAAAGCACAGACACATAAAATTTCCCTTTGCATCATGTAGATGGCATGTCGTGTTGGAAAAGAGCGAGACGAAGGTCCACCACACAAGCTTTCAACAAGTTTTATGGCTCGCACGTTGTAAAATGACTATAAACAAACGGTACAATGCATGCAACATAAACTTTCTCATGTATTGCCTCAATCTACAGGCCAACAGTAGAGCGAAATGTCATGATACCCTGACTGCATGGTGTTCAAAAAGTTTTGTTATTGGCCTTTCCAAATGTTAAAATACCTAACCTATTTACAGTAGAAAGCAAGTGGTAAAAATTACCTTAAAAGTCACTTGTTATTTTTATGAAGAGGTAAACTTAGAAATATAGTCTTATTTAGGTGTTTCAATATTCTTGAATATTGGACAGCAATCCAATGTCAAAACTGCTAACCTGACATTTTTTTTAAATTTACTAATATATTTAACTACAATATTAATACGACATAGAAAATACTTTGGCTGATCTAAACTCATTAAATTTTAAACTAAATTTTCTTTCAAGAAATTGGTGAAAAACTGGAGCGATATTTGAAGAACGTTTTGTTACTGTTAGGTGGCTACATTGGACTGAAAATATTTTTTTTTTTTACAAGAAATGAATTAAATTAAATTAGACAGTGATATTTTTATTATTAAGAATTAGAACACGTCTTTAAATGTTTTTCTGCTTCAGTCAGGATTTAATTGTGACGTAATTTTAAAGCTTTAAAGGCTCAATTTAGTGGATACACAATGTAATCTAGCACAGCTAAGAAGTCAGAGATAATGCTTTTGTGGTATATTTTGCCTGTGATATGTATCTCTTGATTGTCCAGCAATAGCTACCAGCATCCTGGGACTCTGTTTAATTCGAGACTTTTTTCTATTGTACAAATCTGATGATGAAAACATTCATTACTAACAACCCCAGATTGTGTCCTCAGTGATTGCAGCACATGCTGTTTCAATTTCTTCCCGAAGTATTGCCAGTGTAGCTGGTTTCCTACGGTATACAACATCCTTAAGAGTTCCCCATAGGTAGAAGTCCAACTGAGTTAGATCCGGAAACTCAATTGGAACTCTTCGTCCTATCCATTGCTTTGGAAGATTGTCATCAAGGTACGAGAACGCGGGCTTATTGCTGTGCGAGGTCTCCCAGATCTGCCCTTGTGAATATCGAATAGATACCATGAGTCTCAAATTTGTCTCGAATGCGTGCAAGCGTTGGCGGTTCTGTTCTGTACACACGTCTCCATAACCTTTGATCTGCAACATTCACAGTTTTCCAATACCACTTCAAAATTGCTTTCCGCTGTTCAAACAATAATCTTGGCTCATTTTGTTGTAGCAACGCTAGCATAACGTACTGTGATGTATACAGAACATCATACGATAATCTTGGCTTCATTTGTTCATTGTTGATTTACCTGTTACATAGCAATGCCATCATAATGTATGTGGGTCATACCTGTTTACAGAACATCATACTACATGTTACTGTTGTTTCTCGGTCCAACTTTGAAATATTTTAAATAGATATCTACTTTGAAATTGTGTATACATTTTGGCACCCTTGATATATATGCCTAACATTCATATCATACGCTTTTTGTTACGAAACGCAATTTCAGCATAATTATCAGAAAATTGTCTTTTAAAGCACTAAGGTGGTTACTATGTACATATCTCTCTTTAAAGAGGAATTTCAATCTTTTCAGCATAGAACTTAATAGTTCAAACTAATAACGAGGTTATTATGATCTTTTCCTAGGAATATTGAATAATTACTCAAATCATCTGTATCTTGTTCAACTTTAGTTACATCTGAATTTGAGTTGTCATCGCTAAATTCACATAATCCGGTCCAAGTTGGGTTTATTTCTGAATGGATCAATCTGATGTCGTTATTGTTGTCCTAGCTAACATATGTTTAACAAACAGCTCTTAAACTTAGAAGTTACAGCTGCATTATTTAAAACACTAACTTTAATGAAAATGTTCGTTTTATTTCAATAATAAACGTGAATTTCTAATGTTTCTCACTGAAATAATATGCAATTGCATTATTAAAATGAGTAAATCGTGTTTTTTTACTCTATTTTTAGGTTTTGTTTGTTTTTTCGTGGTTTCTGAAAGATGGTGAAGCATTATAATGCATATTTTTCTTCCTAAATCCCTGCTTTGTTTATATGAGAATACCGGAATACAGAAAGGAGGTATGAGCGTAGCTTAGTTTTATAATTACCGCAAATGACAGGTCTCTAAACACAGTATGTTGTGTTTTTCGCGGTTTACAATAGTTTTACTATTTGATACCTATTATAATCGAGGGAAATACATCGTAAAGAAACGTGAATCGCTTTTTGCAAAATTACAATGTAATGTAACCCATCAGAGCAAATTTCACTTGAAGTTGGTAATTTTTCTGTTATTTTCTTATCAGTATTTTATTCCCATTAGAACCGCCTGACGCACCTAAAGCAACAACAATAATAATAATCCGGTAGAACATTTTTCAGTGTTCAAGTGTTCTAGTAATGAAAAGTATAATTTTGGAAAGTTTAGGTGATTTGGTCAGAATTATTCAAGGGAATTTATTCAGCATTTAATTTTATATTATAAACCTGACATTGCAAATTGAGTTTCTATGCCTGACAGCTGTTTAATTAATCAAAAAGTAGTAATGGATGTTTCCGGTTTGTATTATGCGCGCCATCCTTTGTTTATGCAGAGCCATCTGAAGGAATATAGAGGTAGTAAAACTAATTTGTGACGCGCACTCGTAATTCGATCTCGCGAAATACCCACGCCATCCTTAACTGTATATCGTGGCTTCGTTTTAGATGTGCCCCCTTTCGTATTCAGTGAATGTAACTAATAATCGTTTGAACGTTCATAAGGTTGAAACCGTTTCTCTATCCAATCATGCGGAGCTTACTTGAGGAGCATAAATCTTTTATCTTTATATCAGCTTTGGTAATAATTTTACGGATGAAATTTAAAAGTCAATTAATCAGACAAACAACTGAAATTGTTAGGTAGTACACCAATAAAATATGAAAACGACATTTTTTATAACTATAAAGGTTATACGGGGGGATATTTATTGTTATTATTGCATTGCTTTCCTTTGAATTTTTAAATCTTGAAAAGTGATTTTGTTTTGCTTTGAATATAAAGTTAAATATTTGGTTGTAAAATTATGATTTAACAATGTCATTGTAACAGTCTCACTACTACCGCAATGGGTGGCCGAGGCCTTTAAAGCTCGGACTCGTGAGCGGGAGGTTTAGGGTTCGATTACCTCTACCGGCAATCTTGCTACTTTTTTCCCCTCTCCTCTGTCGCGAGAGTCAATGTCGTGCAGAATTCTTACCAAGATCTCATCATAAAAAGGTAACAGAAATGAAACTACGCTATAAAGACCATCTGTCCGACATCTTGATTCCCGTTTTCACTGAAGTTGTACACTTGTTTTGAAACAGTCAAATCAACTGTTTAATTCTCTTATGCTTTGAAAGACACTGCAAAACACGTGTAATAAGTTTAGCTTAGTTTAAAGTCATTCTTGGTATCAGAAAGCTGACGCTGTATGCTGGGAAGTGTCTACATTTCGCCTACCTAGCATTGCTAAGAACAATGGGTTCCAACGAATAGCAAAATACAGGATACACTCTATTTTGTGAGAATAAATATTTGTGATATATATTATATCTGAAAAATGTGGTTTTGATAGTAAACATTAATTTAAAGCTGTGACTTAATCAGAACTACGCCAAGAGAATATTTATTTAGAAATGTGTGGTAACTAACAAATTCGCTAGCTTTAATTGTTATTTTAATCTTGATATACTTAAAGGGTAAAATATTAACCACAATATTCTGGAGTGTGTGAAATTATGTTTCAGATTATTTCTGTTAATATTGTACATTTGATTCTTAGCACCATTATTTTCAGTTTTGAAAGTTCTCTTTGTTTTGATAAAAGAAACAAACTTTGGGGCTTTTCTCCACGACTTCAGTATTCTTACCACTATTAGTTAATGTTTCCACCTACTTACCACACTCCATTTAAGTAATTTGCCAATATAAACACCTGGAAAGCGGCAGCATATACCGAGTGAGTTTTCTCATCCTGCAAATTGGTTGGAAATGCAGGTGCTCTCAACTGACCCGCAACATTCATATGACTGTTCTATAGGGAAGTTTACTTTTATCTACTGAGTACACATTGCTCCAGAACAGTCCAATTTTTGTTTTGCCTTTTTTTTTGTATATAAGAATATGTACAAAGAGTAAAATATTATTCATGGAATTTTGTTTGTCATTTCATATTAATGTAAAGTTATACAAAGATTGTTTATTATGTTCAATAAAGCAGGTTTTATAGTAATTTTAATTTAATTGAAATTTACAAAGATTTTACATTAATAAATGTCACAAAATAATCATTATTACTCCCTTCCGTGCCAGAAAACAAAACCAACCCCGCACCTTCACCGCTAAAGCCCAGCGCGCGCAAAGTGCAACATGAGTCGGGAAACGCCGAAGGGCACATATCAGCAGGAGACTGGATAGTGTATAAAATGTCGGAATTGTTTAACTTTCAAATTCACAAATGAGAAGATTTCATTCAATATAGCTTAAGCTTTTCAAACATCTGTCAGTTTATCAGCATCATAGCCACCACTTGGACATTTTATATTCTTGTAAACGATAATTATAACAAACTGTTACTCGTTGTTGGTTTAGTTAAAGTTATTTTAATTTAGAGTCTTCTCGTTTCCTATCTAATAAACTTTCGAAAATTATGAAGAAAAAAAAACTTATGAGTAATTATTTAATTTGAAAGAAAGTAATGCTTCACTCAATCCACAGTTAATGATTATATATTAAAGAGTATTTTTGTATATGATGCAATAAATATGATGGTACAGTTCCACAAAAGAACTTTGACTTTAAACATTCGGATATACGTTTCAAAATATTTCATTAAATTAATAAAAAATGTATATAAAATTCTGAGGCAAAAATTAAAATAAAAAACTGAATTATCAGAATTCTATATTGCCAAATATAGTATGTGTCTGTAACAACGTTAAAATTTTATTTAAGAGTCTTTAAATGTCTAAAAGAAGAAATGTAAAGACATGGGAATCGTGGTTTGGGACAGAACTATTTATACTTTACAGTTTTCAAATGATATAACTGTATTAGCTGTGTATAATGAAAGTTTATAATATATGATTAGAAAACTGGTGGTACTCGAGAAGGAAACTCACTGAGAAATATGACATTTAGAGATTAAAGTTTTATTTAAAAACAACTAATTGTATAGTAATAGAAGATACAAAAATATTTAATTGCTGATTTGATCATCGTAAAAATATAAACATTTAGGTGTTGTAATTACAAATGATAAAGCGATACAGGAATTAGGAAACGCACACAGAAAGAAAAACTTTCAATATCACTTCTTAAATCTTTTGTTGGGGATAAAATGTTATTGATAGAAACAGAATCTTATATTTATAAATAGATTCATGCCTTTCAGACTTTGCCAACTTAAATTTTTGTTTTAAATAATATTTTCGGCAATAGAAATGAATTACTAGGGGAGTTCAGCAAGAAATAGAATCAGAAATGATAAAATTAGACAAAAAATGGGAACATAGATCAACCCGTGTGTGTTCTAATGCCAAATCGCTTGCCTAATCAGAGCATTGAAGTTAAGCACACGAGCGGCAGAGGGCAGTAGCGTAATTCATTTGTAACTTGGATAACGGTTATCATTTCAAAATTTCCAAATCGGAATAGCTACATATTTAACATACGTTTAATTTAAACAATAGCACGCCAATTTAAACACTGAGAGGGATGTTTAAAACCTATGTTGATTAAAATTTGGGTTTTACCCACCAGTTACCTACACTTTGACATTTGAAATTGCGGCCCTATCTGTTAATGTTTAAATATTAAAGAGGATCTTTTTTTATCGTTGCCTGGCAACCTGACTGTTATTATTGTTAAAATGTGGACATAATACTATACAACTTGGAGCAATTAATGCATTAGTTTCGTTTAGGTAATAAATTGGTTCAAAATGGTTATTACCTACAAGAAAAAATAAAATGTAAACGGATTAGTCGAGAGTTTCGAGAGAGCCTGCATTAATGTGATGCTAATAATTTTAATTCTAACAAAAATAAAATTTTGTTTTATCTTACATTTTATTTTTTATTATGCCAAAATCAATGGATTAGAATTTTTAAGTAGTAATTCTTTATTCCATAAAATGAGGGTTATTAACATTTTTAAGACTTTTATACTTGGATTTTATTCTTCCATGTGATATATAAACACTTCTCAAATATCTCTCCCTATTTGCTATTTTTCATAGTTACTATAGAAATACTTTTGTATTAAATATTTTATCTCTCTTGAGTATTTGAATAAAGTACACATTGTTTTTTACTTATTAAATTTACGATTTTCTCTTTTCAAGTTATTCATCTCGTCTAGTTCTGATTTCTTTTCTTTTCTTTTTTTTTTCCTATTGTCTAATACTAAGTGTTTCAGTCGCGATTTTTATTTTCCTCAATTTATATTAACATTTAATTATCTAAATATTCTACTTTTCACTTGAATATTCCAATAAATTAATTAAGAATGTTTCTTGCCATATTTGAGGAAGACTGGTATTTGAGATCAATAAATCATGGCCACCAGAGATTTCATAGTGCCGATGTGTAATATCACTTGCTTATAGGTTAAGAGATCATAATTGAAGTTCAAGATATCTTATGGATTTCTTTATAAAGAAATCCATGTATATATTATTCCAAGATTACTCATAGGAGTCAAATCTGTAAGTTATGTACTTCATTTGTTCCACCCAATTCGTAAATTTGCTGCATTTCCCAATCTACCATTATAGTCGCTTGCCACTTCATAGCCATTTTTATACACTGTACCCATTTCACAGTAGCAACTATCGTAGTAGCAGCTAATATCAGTGCTATAGGTTATGTATTCAATTCTATTAAATGATTTTAGAATCCTTTATAGATTTAATTTATTATTTATTTATACACATAGGAGGAGTCTTACAAGCTATTCTATCTTTTCGTGTGCCTTGTAGCGAGTTAGGTACATATGTGTCAATAATGCAATTAAAATATTTTTATGAACAAATTATGAAATAAAATTACTTAAATTTATAACTTCTTACCTTGAAATACTGAAACCTCCCAACATAGTCATAAAATTTTCGGCACACACATAAAATCCCCTGCATTTACCATTGAGAAAAGTTTAGACTCCTGGGGATATTTTCTCGAAGTACGACACACCTGGGTATAACCCATACCTGGCTCCTCCACCAAAAAGTAGTTAACGAACCCTGGCTCTTTTGCCTGCATATACTTCACTCTTAGAACTAAACTCTTGTATTTTCACTTAACAGTAATTGCCGCTTAGTTACACTAAAGAGGACTTTCAATTAATCAAAATCTCTTGTTATTCACTTATTACATTATGAAATTTATTGAAAGTTTTACAAAATTGTTAGCTAGATACAATAACATACCTGTTGTGCAGGTTCTACCTGATTAATAGCTGGCTTAACGAGAAGGAAGAGATATGGCACTGACAACGTCTGTCTTCTCGGATGCCTATCCTCCCTACCGCTTCCTAAGCTACTGTTGATGAAAGAGCTCAAACCACCAATCACAATCAAATGTCCAAGTAACGGCATCCAGCCACTTCTTCCCGCCCAGCAATAATAATTGACGATACCATGTCAATATATACACCACAATGTTACTTACAGTATTTGGGTTTGTTTTGTGAGTGATTTCTTTCAGTTAATTTCAGATATGAAAATCCTTGTTCATTTTGTTTGAACTTTATCAGCCGACTTTGTCAGTACACATAAATTATAGAAATATGCTGATCGTGTAAAGTAGTTGCCTAACAAAATATTAAGCGAGTGTGCAGCTCTGCCGGCCATGGGAGCAAATGCAGCTTGAGGGGTTGATACTTGTATGGCTCACCGGTGATTTTAACTACAAATAGAACTTGCTGTTTAAGAAAAGATGAAGTTAACGATTTAATATTATTTAATTTATCCTGTAACTGTAATTTACCCAATAGGGATTTAAAATTCTAAACACTGTAAAATAAACAGCTTTACTCAATAAAAAGCGCAACCTTTAAGCATAAAATGACGCACATAATAAGAATTAAACAAACCCAGTGGTTAAACATACACTCAAATAGTTCAGCAATGATATTTAGGGCAATGTTGATGTACTCTGAAGTTCAAAATAATGTTTTAACATTAAGAATAAAAAAGAAAAGTGTCTTTTACAATCCTCTGACGTAAATAATATTTGCAGAACTACTAATAGAATCTTTTGAAGCGTAAGTTGGAAAAATACGAGGATATTGTTCTTCCTTTGCAGACCTTAGCGGCCATCTGACATTTTTACAACCAATGGCCCCTTTTGTTTCGCGTTTTGTCGGCAAGCGCTGCGCGACTTGTGTGAGCTTTTCTTGGATTTCCGCTCCCTGGTGGTAAAAGTAATAACCGCACCCACTGGATACCGGCGGGCCAATATAAATGACATCAAACCTGAATAATAAAACAAAATGCAATAGAGATACCACTGGCTCCCACCAACTTGCACCAGATATGACAGAGAAATATGACGATCGTAAAAAATATAGTATTATATAACACTGTATTCGGGAAATAACTTTTTTCCCATGCGTAGGACCTTTGGGGAAAGATAATACGTCGCAAAGGTTATAGAGGAAAAAGAATGCAAAAGAAAAAGATATTAAATGTCAACAGATCGAATAAACCTTTCATTAACTTAAAATTTTGATCACTTTCTGTTAGTTGCTCTTAAAGCTTTCATATATTTGAATACTTAATTTAAAAAGTGTTCATTTTACATGATAAATATTGATATTGTTTTGTCAACATTGAATTATTTTTAGCTAAAATTATAGTAGAAATTAAACATTTAACGGTTTTATTAATGATACTATTTTTGATGAAATTTGAGATTTCTATTAACATCAATGTAGAGAAATGTCATTGTGACGTCATACCGCAGATCTACATTATTTTTAGGCTGGATTTTTTTTAGGAAGAAGTTTCACATTTTCCAAAACATAAAGGCTCCATGTGATACCATTTATTTTAGCAAAACTACTCAGCCTTCTGAAAACATAAAACTTAACAGTATCTTAGTAGCGCTGAACTTTGCCTTTTCTAATATGATATTTAAATAAACACGTTCCCTCGTAAATAAATATTGTTTTAAAAATAAAGTAATGCTATATTAATTTTGTTATGAAATAAATCTTCTAAATACTTTAAATAGAGCTAAAGAAATTGCAATTTACATTAGGGTTTCATTTAGTAGAGTAGCCTATATATTCCTAGCATTTATAATTACTTTATAACAATTTCATAACTAATACAATAAAATGAAAATGCGCACAAAGAAACCAAGACATATCTTTAATATTTAGGAAAATTCTCTGAAGTTCCTGTGAAGAATTGAAAAAACAAAAAAGTTAAAATTTAAATATAACCCAGCCTTAAGTAGCATTCAAGCCCAAAATAGTGTAACAATAAATTAAATAGTTTTCATACAAATGACCACCCTCTTGGTCTAGTTGTTGGCGTTGCTGACTGCGGGTACCTACTTATGAATTTTTTTCAGTTAGGACATTTGGGAAGCTATCTGATGGAGAGGTGGTGTTATTCGATCATGAACGCCACATGATAGGCGACTGGCGGGATTCCGGTCGGTATGCTGATCACATGCCCTTCCAGCAATTCTGCCCTCTATCAATGAAGTGATAAGATGAAGGTAGAGTATGCAGGCCAAGGCTCATCCCGGGATGTAGCGCCAAATGAGAAGAAGAAGAAGAGTGTACAGATGGATTGATATATGTAGTGTTGTTTGAAACAAAGCAAGTTAAGCAGAATTTTGAGCATCTTTTAGTAGGATTGTCACCTTTACCCATTTTGTTTTGTTTTATCGCATTTTTCATACTTCTCTCACATGAACTTTGTTAAAAAGACTTGTACTAATAATAAATCCGACTACATTTAGAATAACTAACTTAAAATTACATAAACTGTTTTACGGAGCAGATCGAGAGCTTAAAAATGTTTTAGCCTCAATTCTGGAGATAACAAAACCTCGGGAGAGAAAACACAAGTTTTTATCAAACTTCTAGCACTCTATACGACAAACTTCCCACCTCTCCGAACAGCCAACTTCGGATCATTTATTTGTACATTGCGATCAGTAAGCGCACCTTCAACGTTGGTCCATCAGACAATTTAAAGCGTCGTCATCAGAGTATCATGGCATCTCATCGTGTCACATTCTTTGAGTGGTCCAGTTCCACTGTACTTTAACATCCAGAGTCGGGGTGTGTGATTGACCCCACGACCGTCGCCCGTTAATCCAACTAAATCATTATGGATGGCACATATTTTAGTAGAGCCCCTCCACGTATAAAAACATTTGACAAAATGCATCTTGGAACCTAGCTGTAGCCCACTCATCCTACCTTGCCGGCGCTGCTGTGGCTAAAGTCACTTCAAGTCCGCTCACTCAACTCGATGGTACTATTGCTTTTCTGAGGCACCACATCGTAGTGCACACTGCACTATCTAATCAACGGCCCTGCCAGAAATGTCAGGTCAGGTCTTGTTATTCTGGCTTCAGGACGCCAGCATGTTTTTAGTGCTCAACATACCAACGTAGCCATTCATGTTTAGCCAAATTACCGAACAAAGTTCAACGCAGAACCAAGAACGAACATTTAGTTTCCTAGAAACCATCATCAAACAACTTATCACCAAACTTAGGAACAAATCTGAGCAACTCATTGCCACGCCACATCTGCGTGCTTGAGGGGTATTCGCGGATCTCGGACCGCGAGACAGACATTACAACAGCGTCAAAGGCCATATCCAGGACAGCAAAATGACGGAAAAAACTATAAAGACGACAGTTACAACATAAACAGAGAGCTTCACTTAACCATCATTTGCATTATTGAAAAGCTGCACAAGACACCAAAAATCTACGCTGATCGTTATATGTACCAGACTTTCACAACATAGGAGAACGGGCCTACACACCCCCCAAAACTAAACCCTTTTGCATCCCTAATAATAGTCATTGATCATCCAGGGATTCGGTCACTTTTGACACCGCTAGGTTCTCTGTGTTAAGCCTTTTTGATTCCTGCAAGACTGAAGGACAGACTTTATAATATACCTGCCCAATCCACCCCACCACAACAACTCAGAGGTAGGGGGACTAAAAGCACCTTAAAATTCAATTCATGAGAGCAGCGGTACAATATTCAGGCTTCGTCCTACTAGCGGCGAAGAAACACACACAACTCATTCGGGAATGACATTTTCCACAGTCCCCCTATCTCCCTCCTTCCCTTCTTGCCGCTTACCCTCAGGTAGCGTTTATTCTAGAACTTTGGTCAGCTAATCTAGTTTTGTCATTTATGAATGAGACTCATACTCCCATCAGCATCCTTTACATACTGCAGTCGAGTAGTAGCCAACCGGGAAAACCCACAGAACCTGAATCACAACAAAAAATGAAGTATTTTTGCGTTCCTCATCTATATTTAATGCACCGTAAAACAACCCGCAGTCCATGCGAGCTTTCCTATTATCGCAAACTCATCCTTGGCCTGACAGACCACTTTTGTAGGAGAAGCCTCACCTGTCCAATCCCTGCTCTGCTTTTATATCACCCCCATCATACTAAACGTAAAAAACTTGATCTGTGAAATAGACACCACGGTTGCTGGCCACAACAGAGATTGTCACACATGCACGGTCAACTGGGACATACTGAAAAACTAATTCACTTTACCATTCATAAGTATAAGAGCCAGAGCCACAAGATCCCATCCCTTGAAGAAGCACTTTCCTTTTTCAACACAGTTCTGCAAGCAGTCAATAACTGAACGATCCACATTTCCTCATCACCATCCAAATACTATTCCCCTACAACTTGGCCCTCTGTTTTGCCGATCTTGTGTAGTAGTGCGCATTATTGTATCAACGACACAACGCACCATACCACCCAGTGCTCTACAAACTATGTGAACACAAGTTGCGCCCATGTAGACCTTTCTAACAATGTCATGTGAAATGTCGCCAATAATCTCGTGGAAGTCAACCAAAAAGAGAGAGCCCTCTTTCAGGGTCTCAGTGGACGCTCTATGATTCAGTCTCAACAGCCACATTGTTTGCAAAGCACTTCCGGACACCTAATAGAGAATTTGGCTTAAAAACGTGTTTATCATAATATGAAAATACCTAGTTCGCAGATTAAGACAGGATATAATTTTTGTATGTTTGGTGCATTAAAATGAATTTAAATTTAATTTAAGTGTGGCAACCATGCTGTTACGCAAAAATCACTTTTGTGTTCTTTAGTTATTTATCCTTACTAGCATATTCGTAAATTTAGATGGACTTTTCTCAAAAACAAAGCAACAGAGTTTTTTTTGTTCAATGTGCAAATGGTGACATTATATGGATTTCTTTTTTAGAATTTGTATGTTGCTTAAATTACACATTTACAAGTAATGTTTATTAAGAAAATCATTCTAAATTTATTTAAAATTTTGAAGACTCAAGTTTAATAGTTTGTGAGAAAAGGTACTTTAATTAGAAACTATTTTAACAATTCACATTTTCAGTGTAAAATTATAAAATAATAGCCTTCGCCCAGATTTAAAACTAGTTTATCATTCTGAAGTAATTCCAATAAGTTGTAAATTTTTTATTTTATTTATTTTCAAAACAGCTTTATTTTGTTAATATTCAACATGGAATTTTCCATTATGTCTCCACCAAGTGTCCTTCAAGGAGTAACTCAAGCCTAGGGATGAGCCCAACATCAAGCCAGGACCAATAACATTACATTTTCAGACATAGACACCACTGTTGGTAGCCACACTGGCACGCTGTGAAAAACTGTATTCGCTTTATCGTTCACTCAAGTCCTAAAAACCAGATCCACGAAATCCCATCTTAGAAGAAACACTTTCCTTCAACACCGTTCTACAAAAAGTCAATCCATTTAATCATCCGTATTTCCTCAACATTTCCATATCATTTCCATTCAAATCGATCCAGTCATTGCCTTTTCTGGGCGGTGCAAATATATAAGCCACACAGCACACCAGATCGAGTGTTCCACAAGCATTATTTCAGCATGTTTCTGTCAAACTATGAATACCAGCTGCTCGCAGTGGTGAACACAGCACACGTAGAGCCGCTAAGAATGATGTATGGAATGTTATCAAATGCATTATGCCAACCGGTCAAGAGTATCTCCCCTCCAGTTTCTCCAAATGTTTATGATCCAGTCTTAAAAGCTTCACTGTTCGCAGAGCACTTCAAGGAGACAACTCAGGCCCAGATATAAACCTCAGGATCTATCCAGAATCCAGTAAAGTTGTATTCGTAGAAAGGAATAACACGTTGCCAGCCACGACTGCCACTCTCACACAAGGATAGTCAACTAGAACGCAGTAAAATAGTGCTTTTGCTCTGTCATTCAATCATTACAAGAGTCAGAGTCGCGGGATTTCATCCCTTAAGAACTACATTCTTCGTTCAACACCGTTCTGTAACTTAACCATCCCCTCACAACAGTTTTACCAATCCTGTGCGTTGCGCATATTATATCAACGAACAGCACGCCATGCAATCTAGATGGCTGATTAACCAACCATCCTGTAGTGAACTACCTGAATAACATCTGTGCAAGAGAGGAAATGTTAGAGTATAGCTCGCCAACAATGGCTTGTCGAATGTCGCCAAATTTCCCAATTAGAGAGAGCTCCCCCCCCCCACCAGGTATCGAAAGCTTTGTCTTTGATTCAGTCACGAAAGCCTCACTGCAAAGAACTTAAGGACACTGATAAAAAATTAATTTTTAGTTTTATAACTAATATGAAAGAACTTAGTAGTTTACACGCACATTTAAATTGTATATATTTGGTGTATTCAAATGGATTTAAATTGCAATTTAAATATAACCGTCATGCTATTATATATCACATACTCTTAGTTTCTGTAAATTTAGATACACTTTTCTAAAAAAAAAAAAAAAAAAAAAGACTATGTAACACAGCTAAACATTTTTGATAAATATGCAAATTGTGATAATTAGGCAAAGGTTTTTAGAAATTATTCTATTGCTTTAAATTCCACATTAATTCATTAGAAATTTTTGTTAAATAAAATTTTAAAACAAATTAAATTTTTAAGTAATATCTCTTTAGTAGTTTGAGAGAAAAATGTATCTAAATGAGGAAAAACGTTTAAAATTATATTTTATTGTAATTATAAAACAATAACAAAGTTAATATATATTTATAAAACGTTTATAATTCAGAAGTAATTGCATAATGTGTTGTAAACTTTTTATTTGGTTAGATAGTATAGTTTTTTTTTGTGTAAAACCCAGATTATATTCTGTTAATTATCTGCATGAATGTTGCCATTATGTCTCTATCAAGCGTCCTTCAAAGAGAAACTAAATCCAAGAGATGAGCCCAGCATCCAGCCAGGGAACAGTAACTTAACCTCATGATCTATCCAGGATCCAGAAGAGTTGTATTCGCAAAATAGAAAAAAACCGTTTTCAGTCACGACGGCCCATTACACACTGGGTTGGTCAACTGATAGCAATGAAAAAAGTGCATTTGCTTTACCATTAACCCGAATCCGAAGATCCCGAGCCAATAAAATCCATTCCTTGAAGCACCTTTCTCCAACACCCCTCTGCAAGTGGGCAATATTAACCACCCGCATTCCTTCAGCACCATTCAGATATTCCCATCCAATTAAATTCAATGGTTGGCCGGTTTTACGCGGTTCACACAAATCAGCGATACAGCGCACCATATCATCGAGTGTTCCACAAGCAGCTACGTCAGGATGTGAATACAGGGGTGAACACGTTAGCACATAAAGAGCTCGCTAACAACGACGTATGGAATGTCACCAAATGTATCAAGTAAGGCGACCAGTCACAGAGCAACTCCTCTACTAGTTCTCAGAGGTATTGTCTATGATCCAGCCTTAAAAGCCTCGCTGTTCGCAGCGCACTTCAATGCACAACTCAGGTCTAGAGATGACCCTAAGGATCAAGCAAGCGCCCAGTGAAGTTGTATTCGCAGAAATAGACAGCTAAGTGTGTCCATCTCACATGCAGATGGTTAACTGGGACGCAGTAAGAAATATACTTTTCGCTTTGCGATTCAACCAAAATCCAAGCCACGAGATCCCTTCCCTTGAAGAAGAACTTCCCTCCAAAATCACCGCTCTGCAAGCAGTCGGTAACTGAACCGTCCATATTTCCCCACCACCATCCAGATACCATTTTCTTACAGCTTGAACCACTGATTAGGCCTATCTTATGCGTTGTGCATATTATATCAACGGCACAGCACCCATACCATCCAAGTTCTGACATATATTCAAGCTGAGCGCAGAAGAAGAAACGCAAGTAAAGCTCTCACAACGATGTGTGCAATGTTGCCAAAAGTCTCATGATGGGAGCCAACCAATTAGAGAGAGAAAGAGAATGCTCTCCTCCAGGATCTCGGAAAATTTGCCTATGCTTAAGTGTCAAAAGCCTCACTCTTATAAAGTACTTAAAGACGCTTGGTAGAGGTTTTCAATTAAAAGTCGATTTTTATGCTTAATATGAAACTACCTGCTTCACAGATTTCGCTCATATATAATTTTTGTTTATTTGGTGCGTTTATATTCGATTTAAATTTGGCAACCAGGCTTTTATACAATACCCACTCTTATCTTCGTTTGTCATTTATCCCAACTAGCATGTTTGTCTATTTAGGGGCACTTTTCTCAAAATTATGTAACATAAGATTTTAGTCAATGTGCAAACGGTGACACGCTAGGCATAGATTTTTTTTAGGTAATTATACTATTGCTTTAACTTACACATTATTTCACCAGAAATAGTTATTAAATGCATTTTTACAAAGTTATTTAAAATTATGAAGACTCTTAAGTTTAATAGTTTGTGAGAAAGTGTAATTAAATAAAAATGTTATTTTTATTATAAAATTATAAAATATAACAGCTATCCCAAATTTAAAATCACTTTATAATTCAGAAATAATTTCTCAATAAATTGTAAAATGTTTGTTTTGTTAGGTTGTGTGTGTGCGTTTTTTTAAACCCACTTTATATTTTGTTGGTGTGCAGTGCATAAACTGCCATTGTCTCTACCAAGTGTCCTTCAAGGAGCAAATGAAGACTGGAGAAGACCCCAGTATCCAGCAATTTATATTTGCAGAAATAGACACCACCGTTGCCAATCAAGTACGTGTATCTCACCAAGGGTGGTCAACAGGACAGAGTAAAAAACACTACAGGCGCTTTACCATTCACCCAAATCCTAAAAGCCAGAGCCACGAAATGCCGTCCTTTAAAGAAGCACTGTCCTCCTTCAAACAATTCTTCAAGCAGCCAATAAACCGAAGTTATCCTCAGGAGTGAAACGTTAGCTCATTTAGAAAAGTCGCTGTTAAGGAGGTATGGAATGTCGCCAAAATATTAGGAAAGGCTACTAATCAGAGAATAGCTCCTATCCAGATTCTGCGAGATCTCCAGCCTAAAAAGCCTCATTGTTCGCAGAGCACTTCAAGGCACAACTCGAGCCTAGATGTGAACCTCAGGATCTAGCCAGGAGAGTTAACCTGTAATAGCACCATCATTACCAGTCACGGCTGCCCATCACACACACACACGATGGTCAAAGCAGTGAAACAGCGTTTTCCCTCTGGTATTGAACTAAAAACCCAACAGACACAAGATCCCATTCCTTGAAGTATTTTCCTCCTTCAACACTATTCTGAAAGCAGTCAATTTAACATTCACATTTCCCCACGACCATTCATATAATATTCCCCTACAGCTCGACTCCTTTTTTCGCCAATCCTGTGCATTGCGCATATTATACCAACGAATGACAACGATATATCATCAGGCGCCCCATAAGCGGCTGCTTCACCAGGTTCCTGTTAAACTACGTGAATACAAACTGTGCGCAGGGCAGGAAATGTTAGCGTAGAAGACGCTAATGGTGATGTACGGAATGTCTCCAAACGTCGCATAGAAGTCGAACAATTAACAGACAGCTACCCTCCTGCACTCTTGAGACTTTGCCTAAAATTCCTCACTGTGAAGAACTTAGGACACTTGGTAGTGATTTTGTATAAAAAAATAAGACTATTAGCTTTAGCATAATATGAAAATACATGGTTCGCAATTTACGCCCATATATACTTTTTGTATATTTGGTGCATTCAAATGGATTTAAATTGCAGTTTAAATTTGGCTGTCATGCATGCTTCATGTCACCCTCTTTTGTCATTTACAGTAATGTAATTTAGGTATACTTTTTTAAGAAGCTGTGTGACATAGTTTTTTGCCGATGTGCAAATCCTGAATTTATGCATTTTTAAAGGAATTATTACTACTTTAAATTAAACGTTATTTCAACAGCCAAGTTTGTTACATTTTTTTAAAATAGACTAAAATTCAGATATAAAAGTTATATAGTTTGTGAGAAAAGCGCATCTAAATCAGGAAAACTGTTTACAGTTATATTTCATTATAAGTATAAAATAATAAAAGAATCAGTCTAAAATTAAAAACCTTTTATAATTCAGACATAATTGCTTAATGAGTTGTAAATGTTTCATTTTGTTAGACAGCTTGTATTCTGTTAATATTCAGCATAAATGTTGCCATTATGTCTCTATTAGGTGTCCTTCAATGCACAACTAAAGTCTATAGATGAGCGCAGTACCCACACAGGATCCAGCAACTTTGTATTCACAAAATACACAACACCGTTGCCAGCCACGACTGCGCATCACACACGCGATTGGTCAAGTGAGGTGCAAAAGTACATTACCTTTCCATTCACCCGAATCCTAAGAACCAGAGCCACGAGATCCCAGAAGCACCAACACCGTTCTGCAATCAGTCAATTAACTTAACCATCCGCATTTCCCCACCGCCATGCATATAGTATTACCTTACAACTCGACTCATTGATTGATTGACCGACCTTGTGCGGTTCACATATATCAACGACAGAGCACCCATACCACCCAGCGCTCCACAACGGCTGCCTCACCAGGTTCCTGTAGAAACTAAATGTTTAAGCTGTGAGCAGGAGACTAAACGTTCGTAATGTAGAGTTCGCTATCAACGACGTGTGGAATGTCTCCTAAAGTATCATGGAAGCATCAATCATAGAGAAGCTCTCCTCCACGTGCTCTGATGTTTCGTCTATGACTCGTATTATAAGCCTCAATACTCGCAGAACACTTCAAGGCACAACCCCCCCCTAGTAACTTTTCAGAAACCATAACGAAGTCCAGGATTTTCCCTGGCGCATCGAATAAAAATGCTCCGTTTCCTGGTGCACTAACGCTATTTAGTATCCTCAACCTGCCTGTCTTTTTACTAAACTTTCAAGGTTTGGTTGTCAGTCACGGCATTCTCACGTAACGATAAAGATTCAGAGCAACCTACCTCCTAATTCCTGGTAAAGATCCAGTCCATCCTGCTAATTACCACTCCATTAGCATCCCACCTAATTTTCCAAATATTTTAAGAGGTTCACTTTTGCCCACTTTTTCTCTCTTTTGGGAGACATTCTGCCTCATCTTTTGGGCATTTCTCCTGGACACAACCCCTCACCAGCTGCTGTGGGGTTTACAGAAGTTTTTTCTACACCATTGGTGTCTCTAGATATGGCGATTTAACATAAAAACTCATTTAACAACTTATGCTTTTTAAATCCCTTCCAAAAATACCGCTCCATTTTTATAACCGTTGCAGAAAAAAAAAAAAAAAAGCCCTCACTACATCCAATTCGCAGGTTTCTGCCTGAATGCTGTAGTTTAGCTCTCAAGATGCTCAATATCTCTCTGTGCCGACCTACAATTTCCAGCAGCCATCAATTTCGTGCAGTACGCCCACGATGGTGTAATAATCAGACGAACGTTTCAAAAGGGCATTTCTCTCAATGCAGCGCCTGCTTCATTACCATTAGAGATCTGATGAAAGCAACAGTAAATGCACGTCTACCAGCTTGGTCGCGGTATTCACTAACAAGGGCAGCTCTCCTAACTATATGAAGATCTTCAAATTTTTCCAATTTACCTTTTATCTGGATTAACGATTTTAATTACCTGGGGCTACAGCTCAACAAACGTCCAACTTTTGTTGAACATATTCACACCAAGGTTATCAGGCCAACGGCTGCCTCGCATTACGATCTTCTATTATCCGTTAGTTCATGCCCGTTCACAAAATTTTGCTTTTATCAGGCTTTGTTTCCAGGTGTTTTATCATCCGGCTCCTACACGAATTCGCGAACATTCACTTGCTGAAGACATGTCAGAATCAGGGCTATTAGGTCCACAGCAAAACTCCCCATTCCCCAAATATTCTCCTGCAACTGGGCGTCAATGATGTAGCAACAAGGCCGAAGCCTGTATATTTGAATGCTATTCAATAAAGACAGAATCCTTTTTTTAATAATCTAGTAAACTAGGAAGGGTCAAGATTTGTTTGGTCTGTTTCATTGAGCTGTATGCACTTGATATAACTTATCTGTCAGTCCTGGAAGATGTGCTGTAAACTTTTTTTGATATCGTCTTCCGAACCGACCGCACATCTTAACAATAACCGTTCATTAACCAAAACACCATTACTACAGCTCATTTTTGAGACGAGGAAACAGACAGAAGAGAAAATTTTGTGCTGGGTGGGCCACAATTTCGATGTTTTTTTTGTTTTTTTTGTGTTTTTTTTCCCTGGCCAAAACGTGTTGCAACAACGTTACAAACGCAAGGGCATGCATTGTCATGGTGAAGTAACCAACCAGATAGATGCAGCTTAGGGTTTTGCATCGGATGTGTTCGTCCAGGAAGCTTAAAACAGTTTTGTAATTTTACTGTTCATTAACCTTTGTTTACAGGGGGACTTCATGTTCTACGGCAGCTAAACAACAAAACCACCGTTGGTTCTGGAAACCTGGTGATTTCCAGACTGCTCGTCTGTTTGCTTTCGGGACCGTAAAGGTGTGTGAGGCCAAGTACCATCCTTTTAATGATGGAATTCAGGCATGTTTGCCATGTTCCCGACACATGTCCATTCGCACCATCTTCTATTCAGGCTTCAGCAATCTAAGCAGCTATCTGGCACAGAGCATCTCACATGCAAGTGATCGTGCAGAATGGTGAATGCACTTCCATGAGAAATATAACATGTTTGCCAATCTCTCCACTGATATTCTTCGATCTTCCAGAACTATGATGGCAGCTGTGTTAATCACAGTCTTGTTCACTGCAGTGGTTGGAGAATCTGAACAGCTCAGGTTTGTTGCTGAAACACGGCTTTCCTTAAACTCTTTGAACCACCAATGTGCGGTTGATTGTAGCAGCACATCATCGTCGTGTGCTTGCTGTAAATCTTGTGCGCTTCTATACCGGATTTTCTAACTTAAGTACAGTGCACCACTAGTTATTAAGTCAGTTCAATTTAAGCTGCCGACTGGCAAACACTCACTCTCAGCAAGGGTTTTGTACTAAATGGCATGTATGTGTGTGTTTCCCAATTATTGCTGCACCAATAACGAGGTCTGTTTTTCTCATGAAAAATTGTTTCACCACTATATTTCCACTTGTGAATCGGGGGAAGGGGGTATCTCTACCTTTATTCACCAACCCTTGCAGATTTCAGCGGATTATTTGTGGCTTCCTGGGAGACGCAACTAGATTTACGGCATGTAAAAGAACCTCACTCCTGAAAGAAAAGACCTCTCAGCAAAATGAATCGGTCGTTTTTACTCGAATTGAATGAGACTCTGGTGACCTGACTTGTTAAAGAGTTTCTGTAAACAAACCAAATAAATGAAATTTTCCAACTTATTCCAAATTATCCAACTGCTAGATTAAATGCTGTTCAGGTTATGCACTGTAACAGCGATGATCAGCATGCTATAGTCCTTGCCTGCCATTCAGTTGGGTGCTTGGGGGAGCATTTCATTCTCACTCACACTCGTGTGTTCAAGTGGACAGTTGTTCTATTTGGTTGTGTTAATTTCTGTTTTATCAACGGAACCGGAACTCATTATTCCCAAAAGATCATGCTAAGATTTAAGAAGGAATAGTTGTATACCCTTCCACAAGACTTAAAGAGTCGATTAATCAAAATAGCCCAATTGTTGCATCGATCGCAATTTAAATATTGCAATCGATGAAAAACATCAAAGGCACAATAAATCAGCATATTAAATATAGCAAATATGCGAAGCATGTGTAACTTCAGAAATTATAACTTGGGCCAAAAATATTGATATGTGTCTAATTTCAGGATCTTGCCATGACAATCCAATCAGGAATTCCAGTCTACAAGATATAAAACATTCGTGCATTGAAATCATTCCTCGAAAAGTACATGCAAGGGTCAACAAAAATATTATCTATAGTTAATTTATCTCAATATTTTCGAGAAAATAAAGAGATTCATGTGGGATAAAACTATTAATGAGCTGCAAAGACATACAGTGCTGATGTTTTCAGTATATGGTGAATGAGTGCAACGCATGCTCTTTAAGATGTTCCAACTTCATTAGACACTGTTCAATATACTATATTAATATTTACATTAACACATTGT
Source organism: Metallyticus violacea (assembly GCA_030762175.1). Classification (NCBI taxonomy): domain Eukaryota; kingdom Metazoa; phylum Arthropoda; class Insecta; order Mantodea; family Metallyticidae; genus Metallyticus; species Metallyticus violacea. The sequence continues at coordinate 61,410,430 of CM060845.1, forward strand.
AATTAATAACGCTGGCGCACCAATAGCTTTTAATAATACAAATACTTGAATTACATTGACCTTTTTGCCGTAAACTTATGCGTGCGATTGCGCTAAGCTGGGGACGCAGGACAAAAACTACCCTTGGTAGTTCTCAATGCAAAATTTGTTTTGTAGTAGAAAAAGAATGCTCGTGATGATTGCGGGAATGTAGGTACTGACGTCATACAGCTTTATGTGGGCATTGAGTAACAAACTCAATGCTTCTTTTGTTAATAATATAACAGTGATCGCTTTCATATCACTTGTTTCTTCAAAATATTTATTGGGTTAGTATTCTGGTAAGAAAATGGGAGTTTTATGTAGCTGTGGAGAAGAATTAAAAAAATCACATAAATAAAGAATGAAAATGTCCAACGTTCTGAGTACTATTTCTAAATTTAATTGTTTTATTTCAAAAGTACGTTCTATGTGCCCAGATTGCATATCCCTAGTAGTGTTCTAAGTGCCTATACACGGATGAAGTAGTTCAAATACTCATAAACAGAGAGCGCAGTTCTAAATGTCATGCTACGCTGCCACCTGTGTTCTAAGTGCCATAATAATGTTACTTTTTAAGGGAAAATATTTATAGTTCAGAAATATTTATTAAGTGGCCATAACTTTTGGAGTTGCCTTCATTTCCCAAGATTTACATAGGATTGTAGATTAAACTACAAATTCTATTCATGTAGCTCCAATGGAGTCAAGTGATTTCTTTGATTTTAAGAATGTTGCATTTATATTATCTCGACCTCATCCATCTCAAATAATTAATAAAAAAAAAGCGTACTCGCCCTTAGAAGAGTGGAAGGTTTTGAAGTTTTAAAGAGAGCAAAATCGGTGGTTGATATACAGCAATCTGTACTAGTCTGAAATATCAACCTCTTACAGACATAAATTTCAACTCCAGTGTAAGAATGTAAAACCAAACTCTTCCTATCAGTTGTGTGGAGAAAATTTGAGGATTGAAATTCTTGTACTTATTTCATAATACATTTTTGTACTTTTGCTCTTAATAATAATAATAATGATGATGATGATGATGATAATAATAATAATTACAAATTTTGTGCTTAATATCTTTATAATATATGTTTCTGCTAATCATGAATACTATTTTTGTGTATTTCCCTCTAAAATCTGAAATAAATAGTGACAAAAAGTTTTAATGAACTTGTAACCAACTCTTCCATCATTTGGCCCATGGAGCCTCCTTGTTATTATTTTTTCTCCGTGCCCATTGTATTTTTCACAACGATTTATTTTACAAAACAATTTTGCAGTAAAAATGTATTCCTAATAATTTTGGGTGTCATAAGTTAAATGTTAACAGAGGTGGGTAGATTTTGTTTTGTAAATGTCTAGGAAAAGTAAATATTAAAATAATGAATATTTTGTTTAACCAATTCATCGTTAAATTAAGCGAAGTAAAACGTATGTAAAATAACTGGATGAAAATGATATTTTGTGATACGCATTTTAATCCCTTCCGTTGGTCCAGTAAACATGGTACTGGATTCAGCTTCCCTGATATATACGCCATCTTTATAACTTTTCGATACCGTTCAGAAGTAACTAATAAATAAGTAGCAAGAAATGCAGTAATTTTTATCTTATGATACACCGAACTCGAGATATGTTCAAGAATGGTCGAACTGGCTCTGCTCCTGTGGACAGGGAAACAATTTCGGTAAGGGTTGTTTTGGTGCGCTATGCATCACGTCAGGAAAGGGCTGAACTTTTAATTGGACGCAATCAAAACGTGAGTTATGATCTCAATAAAGAACAATTCGTGGTTTTTTATGTGGTTTCTCCTTCACCCCTTCTACTCCAACTTTTATTAGATATTCACACATCATTTTTTACGACTGTCATTTGATTTTTCCCCCGTCGCCAGGATACCGGTTGCGTTCCATTTTATGAGCTGCAATTAGCAGGGCTATCATTACGAAAACGCTAACACGATATGACGGTTATAAATATACTGTACACGTCTTTCTCCCTCCCGCTACCTGTTTGGCGAAAGTAATAACGTTTCTTTTGATTTACAGCGCTATCAGATTTTCGGCCGATTCTAACAGTGCCATAATATCGATAAAATACCAAACACCTTCCGTGGAAACAGTGCTGGAATGATCACGAAAAAAAAAAAAAAAACAACAAAAACAAAAGACATTCCCGAAAGTTTATTGTTCCTAACCAATATTTTATTATTGTTTATTAACAAATAATGTCTGAACAGTTTATCTATTTCGATAATGATATTTCGTAGTGATAGTTTTAAATTTAAAGCACAATTTATTAGGTTTGCAAAATTGTATATTAATGGTACTCTCGTTAAACTAATCCAAATTCGGATAAGCATAATTTTGGGTACTAAATATATAGCGGTATGCAGATTTACAGGATACTCATTCCGCTACGCAATCGGAAATAGATTTTCCTAACTATAAGATACTACAAAATGGCCTTACTATCTGCCGAAGAGAAATTGCGCGGTCGGAGCTCATAGCGCCCCTTTTTTGTTTCTTTTGTTAGTTCTCACTAATAAGTAATTAATATTGTACTCACCGTCTTCGTAAATGCTGCTCAAAATGCTTTTTGCATTATGAGAGTGCCTGCTCCTTTTGAGTGACTCAAAAATTGTGCCACTCGCCGCAATTCTTCCTTCCGGATATTTTGTTTATCGTCTCCACGGGTTTTAGACCAGGTGAAGTAGTAATTTTATGTGAATGAAAATGCAACAGCTGAGTAGTTGCCGACAAATATATCAACTTGATGAGATATTGGTGTTAAAGGCTTTCGAGGAAAAGTTTCTAAGCGATAGTCTATTTCATCAAGCTTCACCTTTGTTAAAACCGATTTTTCGGTCTTTGCTTCTTGTCAACACCTTGGGTTGAACTTTGTTCACCAATCTGACAATTGCACTTACTAATGGAGAGAGGTTGCTTCTGAAAATTTAACACGAAAATTTTTCCTACGGTAGTTGTATGCTTTCTTTTGAAAATCATAAATATTCTGTGTTTAAGCGCATATCTCACTCTCGGCAGACTCCAGAATAAAACAATACAAATTACAGAAATGAAACTGAAACGGTACATGATAAACACGGCTGAGCAAGATAAATTTTCTATGTCAGCGGAACTTAAGCATTATCGTATTAGGAATTGTGTATACACTGAAAGTTACAAAATCCGATGTATTGCGACATTAGGTACGTGTCGCTACATGTTGAACAATATGATAAAATCATTAGTAACTACAAATTTGTTCGTAATTTCAAGTTTAACTTTCTTTATCATAGGTAAATCGTGTACAAAATTATGTATCAATTTCCCACGGTTTATATCACATCGATAGTTAAAATAATAATTTTGTTTAAGCATAGGCATTTTCAATTTTTTTCAGTAGATAACCAATGTAAAAGTTAGTTACCTTTTTATATTTTGGAGCAGCTGCAGAAATTGAATTTAAATGAAAGTAAATAATTTTTAAAAAGTAGAATAAAATATAATTTTTGATGAAAATTAAAAATAAATAATATTTTGATAACTTTCTTTAAGCTATAAACTTTTCGATTGGAATCCTTAAAAAATAAAATTGTTATAAATTGAAACAACTCACTGCCTCTATACAGTCTTCACTGCTGCCTTTTAGGGGCAGAAACGTTTCTACGTCCCCGTCACAGGTTCAGTTCCAACTTGTTTTGATACTGTAGGTGAAATAGAACACGTTATTATAGCCGATTTTCCATCAACAATACAAGGAGTACTTCTTGTGCCGGAAACAATCTTTGGGCAAGCGATTCTATAGCAATTAAAACATTCCATTTCTTCCTCAGCTTTGTATCAGAAGGTACGGAGAAAAAATTCCTTCATTTAGCATATTCTTATTGTTCTTTGGGAGTTAAGGCTTAATCCATTTGCAGGGAGCTGTTTGAATGTGTCGCCATATCGTCACATTTCTCTTTATCACAAGTTGTTGAAAAGAAAAGTCAATCCTCAAGTGTTTCAAAATCGTAATCATGATTTAATATGTTAACAAAGATTTTCTTTCCCTTGAATTTACCAGCTGAAATACATTTTTATAACTTTCATTATATGTGTGTTTTAGATGTAATATACTTTTTTAAAATAACTATAACAGAAGTTCAGATTGGCAAGCAGGGTTAAAAAATGTTAGAAATACACCCCCTTGGGGTGTCATTTGACATTTAAAATTTGATCATTTTTGGTTTTAAACTTCTCCTTTAATATCTAAATTAGCATGTTTTTTAAAATGTATTTTGTTTGAATGAAATTTGTTAGTTATTCATACGGGGATGTTTTGAAGTTAGACGGTATTCTTAAAGAATGGGAAAAAAAAAATTGTACATAAAGAAATAAAGTTAGGACAAAATAAATAGTAAATAATTTATTTGTAGATGATAATAGTATTAATTTTTGAGTACGAAATGCAATATACAAATGAAATAAAATAAGAATGCAATATGATAACTTCAAAGACTAAAACAAAAATAATGCCGTTCGAGGTAAATACACAATAAGAACAACTGTGATAGAAGAAAAAACAGAACAAGTATCACACTTTCAATATACAGGTTGTGATGTCACATATGTAGAAGGTCAAGATGTTAATATAAAAAAATCAAAAGTTCCAAGCTGTGCGTGAACAATTGGAAATACTTTGAAAAACAAAATGAGAAAATACACAATTAAGATTCTATACATCCATGTCTTACCAGTTATTTTTTTTATGAAAGTGAGGCTTGGACATTAAAAAAAAAAAAATAAGAGAGTAAAATTAAAGTAGCAGAAATACGCTGTCAAAGGTTGCGCAAAAGAAGATTATATATATATATATATATATATATATATATATGAAATAAGGAGAAAAGAAAGGAATTAGAAGTGCAACCATTATTACAACAATTACAGAATTAGAGACCAAAAGGGGTAAAACACTTAAAAAGACTGACAGAAGATAAAATACCAAAAATAAGTTTACATATAATCTTAAAGCAAGGTAAATTGGAAGAAAAAAAATAGAACAAAAATTGAGATTGGAACAGACACGACCTAATTCGTCATGGAAGAAGAAGAAAAAGAAGTTTTGAAGTGAAGGTCCTCTATAGCACATTTACTTTAACTTAGTATTGCAAGTAAATAAATGTTTTATAACATTAAAATATTAGACTTTTTTGTATAAACAAGCTAACTTTCTCAAGAATATTCACATTAATTTGATATGAAAAAGAATTTAAACATTAAAATAAGAATCTTTGATAACTTCTTTGAATCAGTAGTAAATGGACTTAAAACATTTCCACAATATATGTAATAAATAGGCATTGATTAGTTTTTTTTTGTCAAATATGTTTCGAACACTTTACCTGTACCTTTTATTACTTCACTCTATCAAGTTGATATGAAGCATATCAGCAAGATACACAGATTTTTTTAAAACTGACACGGGAAAAGAAGATAAGTTGGTGAACATATAAAACAAACGTTTTCTTCTTTTCCCATATATGTTAACTAAATTAGGCTGCAAATTTAAAAATTTGTGATTATTTCTTAAACAAATAAAGGAGCTAATATGAAACTGTTATACTAAATGTAAAAACAAATTTAGTTTATTGCTACCACGTAAGACATAGTCCAGTTTCATATAATTTTACTAAACACAATTTCAACACTATTTCTGGGTAAAACCTCCAAATAGAAAAAAATTAAATAAAGTGAAATAGATATTATTATAAATTTATTTTATATGAATTGTTTTATATTATAGATTTAAATCACCATTTACAGCATTTAAATCTGCAAATACGGTTTATTTTAACATGTATCGTCAATGAATTATTACTTCAGTCCTTTTGCAAGTACATTATTCCACTTTCTTTGTGAAAGTTTTACTGCCTTACTTTCTGTCAGGCTTCTGGAATTTCTGGCTCGTGTATCCAACAATGGAAGAAAGATATATTAATTTCCCATAGTCCCTGATATCTTGTCACATATTTCTTGAAGTCTGTATTAAACATTTTACCTTCTTATTCACTAAGAGAACTCAAGTTTTCGGAAAAGTAGGCAAGGTGCGAGTGTTAACGTGAATTTTCTGTCTCATTTTGCAGCCAAGTTCCTTGAATGCGTCTACAATTTTGTCCATAACATTTTTATAGTATGGACTTCTTATTGCCAAAAAAAATTCTCTGACTTCTGCTTTCCACGCTGTATACTATTTGTGTCTATCGTAGATACAAATGTACTATCAAACATGAATTTTCTAATACCGGAACCATTATCATTTGCTTCTAAAAGATCCAGAAATTCATCATGAACATAATGGAAACAGGCACCATCTTTCCTCTAAGCCTCGGGAAACGTTTCATTAGCCCAAGGGTGATATGGAACCAGTAAACAAGTGCTCGTGAAGTGGCAGGACTTTCTATCCAGTTACGGTCTTCTGCCCTGCTATCCTACTCACAAGTGATAGGTATTTAATATAGTCAATTTGTTGGGTAGGAAATGACAATATGGCCGGCTTAGAGCATCTAAACAGAATGCATCTAGATTAAATGGGACTAAGACATCACCCTGCTTCTCCCACTCCTACGTTTACCTTATTCGTTGATTCTCCCTTATACATGCATGCTCCACAGTCTTCTAGAAGCTTATAGCACAATTCCAAACAACCATGCTGTCCACCCAGGAAATAAATTGGTGTTTTTTTAAAAAATTCCCTATATAAAATTATCTGAAAATAATCATTAGCACACACAGACATATTTCGAACAATCAGTACGTCCAGGAAGATTCTGACCATTGTTTTGCATTCAAGTTGGTGTCAATTCGAAAAATAAATACATTTCTGAGGCAATAATTCATCGCTGACCAGTGTTATGTGTGTGCTGTTCATAAACACTACATATGTTTTAGGTAATTCTATGGCCTCCCATTTAAGTTACTTTGACCATTGAAGAGAATTGTATTAATTAATCAAGCTAACGAGTTATGTCCATCTGTCCAAAGAGACACATGTAACTAAGCTGCTTCAATTGCCAATATTACAATCACAAATTTTACCACAACCGATGACCATTAATCTTCAATGACCGTAGGCAATACAGCTTGCATTTGTTTCTCTATATATGAATTATTGTGTAATTATAAACTCCTTTGTTGTTTAAGTGTGTTATAATTACAGTTAGCTCGTGAAATCCCAGGGAAGGGTAAAGGGACTCTTACCGCAGCAAAGTAGTGTGAGTTGTGCAGTCCTGCGAAAGTACAAACCAAGCTTTTGGTGCATTTTTTACGAGTTGTCTACATTTTCCCCTGTTCTTCACTGTTGTAGATCAATGACTGCCAAAATTAATATTAAGTCGTTCTCCCTTCGCATTCTTTATGCACCCAGTTTCTGTGAACAATTCTTGGTTCTCAAGCTATGGCTGTGAAGTCCAAAATTTAGAGTTCATCTACGTCACATGTTCTGTCCTGGTCTACTTGAGGCAGTTTACATTTATATATGCTCTTTTGCTGGGTTTTTTATTATGAACTCGTAATTAATCTGATATTCCAGTATTGCCGCAACCCAAACACAACTACAAGGCATAAACTAACTGTCCATGCTTATTTCAGTAACTGGGGAACGACTAGGGGCGTAACTCCTAATCATAATCAAATGCAATTCTAAACACCATGAATTAAACTTAAATAAAAACAATACGAAATGGGCCTGGGTATCTAAATAAATATAAACACTTTACGACCATCTTGAGACCAAAGATGCAAAATCCACTCTCTACAAGCTTCAACACTCGTCTCTCTAAGAAAGTCGTTTAAAACGCACTCGCTTCCCCTAGCCGTGCATGCGCAGACTCGATTTCCCTCGCATACATGTAATATTTCTCAACCGTCATTTCTGTTTCTTGACAAACTTAATCTCACAATGCATTTCCCCACATTGTCAACCCACTATACGCCATTGTGTTTTCTTTTTCTTCTCGTTTTGTATATTTCAGTTTTTATTTTCTGTCTGAGCTAAAAATCAAATCTGGACTACTACATAAGAAGTAGGAGAACACTAGTGTCCATTATTTTCATTTGTTTCAATTCATGAGAATAAACAGATGATCTTAAAATTTCCCCCATATTCCTGATATTCTCCGAATAATTTTGTTTCTGGCACTACTGTTGAAGGAGACTATTTGTTTTAGCTCAATATATAGAGGGTGCCTAAAATGTATACACACTTCAAGCAAAGAAAAAAACCGTGTCACATAACAAAACTGAATTCACACAAACAGAAAACGATGAGCACTAATCATCTTAGACCTTTACGGTTACAAAGTTGCTCATAATGAGCACCATGGCTGTTGATACGCTTCTGAGTACATTGAACAACGTTTGCGAAAGTATCCTCAGCGATTGCACCACATGTCGTTTCAATTTATTACCGACGTGCTGCTAGTGTAGCTGGTTTTCTACGGTTTCCTTAAGAGATTCCCATAGGTAAAATTCCAACGAAGTGAGGTCCGAAGAATGCAGTGGAAACTCGATGGGACCTCTTCGTCCTATCCAGTGCCTTGGATAGTGCCTAGGATCTAGTGCACGGGGCTTGTTGCTGTGCGAGGTCTCCCAGATCTGCCCTTGTGAACATCGTATACTGTACCTGAGTCACACATTTGTCTGGAATGCTTGCAATTGTTATTCGCGTTGGCGGTTCTCTGTACACACGTATCCATTGCCTTTGAACCTCAACAACATTCTCGGTTTTCCAATACCACTTCAAAATTGCTTTCCGCTGTTCAAACGATAATATTGGCTCCATTTTGTTAGTAACGCTAGCATAACGTAATGTGAGTCACATCTGTTTACAGAACATCATAGGATAATCGACTTCATTTGTTCATTGTTGATTTACCTGTCGCGTAGCAATACCATCATAATGTATATGAGTCATATCTGTTTACACATCATAATATTACACATTACTGTTGTTTTTCGGTCCAACTTTAAAATATATTAAATAGATATCTACCGTGAAAGCGTGTATACATTTTTTGGCACGGTATTTCAGATGTTCATAAATTGTTACTGTACGATTTGTCATTACTTCGCGAGCTTAATTTTCTTGATAGGAATTGCGAGTTCTTTGCTTTTATATTTATGGATATCAATTCATACCTCTTCCAGTGCTTTCATTAGTATGAGGTCATCTACGAATGAGAATGCATATTTTTTCCAATCCATATTTATTTGAATTCACCTCTCTTCTTTTTAAAGATCTCTTCAAGGAGACTTGGGAAAAGTTTTGCAGATATAGAATCTTGTTGTCTCATTCTTCTTTAATCTTAAAGTGTCCCCTTCTCTCTCTAACTTTACCTTTGTTGTTGGTTTCTGTACATATTAGATAAAAGTAATATATTTTTCTTCTATCCGAGTTTTGAGCGCAATCAGTGTGTACAAGTGATCACATTATTTGGCTGTGTGTATATTAGTTTTATTAATTACATTGAAAAAACATGTATTTATGATTCTGATAGTTTTACATGGTGGTAATAAAATAAGACATGCAATTGCCGAGTTCGCATCGGTAACACTGCAGGTGACATTTCGAGGTGAAACACATTAAACGCCCCATTATTTTCTCTAGAGGTACCAGTAATTTTTTGTAACTATAGAATAAATTTTCAAAATTTATTATATGCTCAATCATATGTACGAGTATTTAGTTTGGTCTCTGTAAAATGTAATTGTATTTTGAAGTACAGAAATAATTTTGTATTAATAAATGAAATACTTTGCAGTTTTTTAATTGACTGTTCTTTACATTGGAAGACGCGACAAAATTTATTCTGTTTTATTGTAAGCAATTACAGTCACTTCAAAATTTATAACCATAAACAGTTTGGTTCAGTTGAAGCTCGGCATTCGTTCGAAATAAGCACCGCTCCATTACTATTACATTTTGATAAATACCACTTTGCCGCAGAAATTAGTTGCAACAAAACCAGATTTTTGTTTTATTTTTGTGTTCGGCAGTCAGTTGGCTTTTCATGAATTTACAAACTACTGTTGTCAAAAACAGTTTATTAGAGAACATTTTGATTATTTTCGTTAGTTCATGTTTGTTTTGTAATTTTGCGTTACGCTGATATTTTTCATTGCTCACTGTTTTGTTTTGCAACGGATACAGCGCTTTATAATTGAAGTCAAATTGTAACATTATGACAAAGAGGGGTTGCCCACGTACGTGCAATTAGTGTTGGAGTAGTGTTGTTAATAGGTATGCAAAAATTGAAGGATTCTGGCAACTTGTACCGTTAAGGGCAAGAAAGAAAAACGAGATTATGGTACATCTAGGCACTTTGTTACTACTGGAAAGCAAAAGTAACTACCCTTTCACCTGTGGCTTTAACACATGAAATTATGGGCATAGGACTATATTGAAAGAAAAATAAGCAGTGAATGCTCACGCCGTGTTTGAGGTGTGGTAATCATAGACACATGTAGATTGAATGTTTTTTTTTAATGGTGTTTAACGCCCGTTTTTACTACTGAGGCACCACAGGCGGTGACACTGATGATACATGAAATGATATATTGGGAATTTTTTTTTAAGGAAGCGTTCCAGGCCTAAGTTTAGGGTACCTCCCCGGCATTTGCCAGTTATGAGGACTGAGGAAAACCTGGAAAAAACCCCAGTCAGGGAGGACGGTCCTGGCGGGATTCGAACTCCCAGACCTCTCGCTCCGAGTCCGCGTCTTAACGACCTCGGCCACCCGTGGCGGTATAGATTGAATGTAACGGTACTGAAGAATGGAGGAAAAAGTATCTATCACACTCCTTTACGGGATCGAACAGATCGGTCAAGTTGGGCTTTGTGGCAGGGAAGGAAAGAGAGGAAAGATTAGGCAAATTTCGGTGAAAGAAAAGGACCGAAAAGGGTGATAAACGGGGAGGGGTGGGGAATTCAGCATGACTTCTATTTTTCTTTATATGTGCCTTTTAAAACCATTTTTCTGTCTCCTTTTTCTTTCTTTATTTTTGTTTGTTTTATTTAAATTTATTTTATTGTTAATTGTTTTATAATTTATTGTGAAATATCTAATATAATATCTTATATTTGGTCAAAATTAATGTGTTATAAAAGCCATGCGCCTGTTTCATTCTGTTGCATTGATTCGACCCAGACTACGACTATAAGCAGCTCTTGGCATGTACGAGTTACAGCCCACAAAGGATGGACAGTGGACGTGTGGAGAAAAGTAATAAGATAGGAAAAAGAGCCATTTTTTTGGCCTGTAGCTGGAGTAAAATTTATGCTCAAAATGATTTGTATTTTGTTTATGGACGCTCTTTAACAGCTTAGGTGCAAAGTGATGAGCCTGCTTCACCGGCTTACAAATAAAGTATGAAATATTCAGCTAAAATATTTTGAGACGGCCATTGCAAGCACAGCGTCCTACGATGAAAGCCATAGGCATATTGTCATGCAATTCCATTTCTTCAAACGAAGTGATAGGATTTTTTGCAGGATCTCGGGAGCAGTAAAAATAATAACTTTGGTATGTTCCATAAGAATAAGATATAAGTGCTACCATGATATGGAAAGCGTTTCTATCCAACGGTTGTAAAGACTTTGTGAGCAATTTTCAAGCAATATATAGATGACTACATCTCTGGGAATCTCTGGCGAGTTATCTATCCTACAGGGCCATCTATGCAAAAGCTTGGACCAGGACATTTAATTACCTGCGGTTAACAATATAACAGAAAAGGAATAAACAAACTATTTGAAAATTCGCAAAAAAAAAAAAAAAGAAAAAAAAGAAAAAGTATCAGTCAATGTACATCTGCTTTGGATCAAAGTTACAACAAATACTAATTTCTTGTATCTGTATAAAAACCCACAGATAATTAAAATAGTGTTGGAGAAGGTGTTTTCTCACATCACTTGCTGCACGGCTCTGTGAACCATCTCATCTCACGGAACTTCAACAAAGTATTTCATGGTTGTGTCACTCGTTTCCCTGCAGTTGGCGGGTCGGCAAGAGCAGTACTCCCGGCGAAGCGGATGTTTTCTAAAAATTCCAGAAATATGTGGATATAGCAGGAGAACATTTAAAAAAATTTCCAGTCATATGTACGTTCATATTCTCGTTCCAAATATACGGGACCTGTATTTATTTATTCATGAATATCTATTTTGTAACCTTCAAAGTAATCCCCACCAGATATTATACACTTGTGCCAACTTTTTTCCAATCCTCGAAGCACTTTAAAAATCGTTTTTTGTGATCTTGTTCAGCTCCTCCTTAGGTGCCGTTTTTATCTCCTCAAACGTGGCGTAGCGTCGTCCTTTCATGGACCTCTTCAGTTTTGGGAACAAAAAAGGTCGCAGGGGGCCAGGTGGGGGCCGTACTGGGGAGTACGGTGGCTGAGGCATCATAAGTGTGTTGTTTTTGCCCAAAAATTCGCGCACAAGCAACGATGTGTGAGCAGGGGCGTTATCATGGTGCAAAAGCCAATTTTTGTTCTTCCACAAATCCGGGCGTTTCTGGCGGATTGCTTCGCGCAAATTGCGCATAACTTGCAGGTAATATTCCTTATTGACCCTTCTACCCTGTGGCAAGAACTTATGATTCACCACGCCCCTGCAATCGAAGAAAAATTTAAGCAAAACCTTAACATTCGACCGAACTTGGAGCGCTTTTTTCGGTCTTGGCTCGTGTGGCAGCATGCATTGGGATGATTGAACTTTAGTTTCCACGTCATAACCATAAAACCATCATTCGTCACCAGTTATGACCCTCTGGAGCAAATTTGGGTCGTCGCGGACAGAGTTCAACAGCTCCTTAGCAACGTTAATGCGATGGTGTTTTTGGTCCAAATTTAGCAACCTTGGTACGAATTTTGGGGCGACCCGCCTCATGTCCAAATCATTGGTAAAAATCAAATGGCACGAGCCAATCGATATGTTTAGGTCCTCAGCAACTTCTCTAACGGTGATTCGACGATTGGCTAATACTATTTTCTTCACTTCTTCAAAGTTTTCGTCTGTTGTTGATGAGCTCGGGCGTCCGGGACGCTCTTTGTCGTTCACATCTTCTCGACCCTCTGAGAACATTTTGTACGTTGCTTTGTCCAAGGTAGCTTCACCATATGTCACAGTCAACATTCAGAATGCATCCGCGCACTTAATTTTGTTTTTCACACAAAATTTGATAACAGATTCTTTGTTCCATTTTTTGGAATAGGCAAAAATCGAAGACGAGCCAAAACACGTCCAAGAAAAATACCTGTCAACAATTAACTGAACATTCAAAATGGCCGAGGTTGGCAACATAAGTGAGGGACACGAATATAAACAGGAAGCCACAAAACAATCGAAAATCGAATATAGGTAGCCCGCGGAAATTCAAAATTCGCGATACTTTTTGAAGAGACCTCATAGTTATGAAAACTTCAATTATTTTCGCGGATATACATTCGTTTCACTGGGAATCACCGTTCTGATTGCCGAACCGCCAGCTGTGTGAATCGGCGACAAAATTATAGAAGATCATATAATAATTGCTATAAATAAATTCTTAGGTTAGGTTAATTTCTGCTGTGAGTTTCATTACCTCTGCATCCCTGCCATTACAATTTACATGCCCAAAGCTGAGGTGGATTTGGAGATGGAAAATAAGAAATTGCATTTGTACCCACGTGTTGTCAGACTGGATCAAGAACATAGCAAGCTATGGTGTATTTACTATGCATTGTGCTATGAATGTGATGCCAATGAGTGTTCTGATTAATTTGTACTTTACTGATGTTTTGCCGGAGAGAATAAACTTAATCTCCTTATATACCTGCAGTTATCAGAATTTTTTGTTTGTTTGTTCACAGCACATTCTTTTACAAAGCAAGTTCTTGCGCCACAATGTACCGGTTGGCAACAATGCGGGAAACTTGATTTGGCACAAATTGCCCTCGTAGTTTGAGCTTCATTGGTATTTTGACACATGGTATTTGTTTTATTGCTTTAATTTTGCTTTTGTAATAATCTATGTTCAGTATGGATAGGTTTCTGAGTAAATGAAGAAAAGCTGAAGATGAGCTAGTGACATCCGAGCTGACTTCTAGCTCTTAGAAAATGTTTTCCCTCCATGTCGTCAAGCATGACTGGGTGCGCAACCCGTAAGCATCGTCATCAACCTCTCTGGAGAAAGAAGAGCAATTCTCAGAATTTCAGTCAGACTGAGCAATTCAATTGAAACGTGGTGCGCTCCACTTTCCAAGTTTAGGATAATAGCGAAGAAAGCGTACCCAGTAATAGGAGTGGACGCAGTTAACACCTTGTAACATTTTACACGTATTTGTGCGAACTGAGCTTTTCTGCACCAACAAACACGAAAAACAATGAACGTTTCTCTCATTCGAATAGGAAACGTGTGTGTTTGTCTTCAATTCACCATGAATTTTAATTCTGTGTAAGAAACGACAAGCTAAATTTTCTCATTAATAACTCATCATTTAAATTCCGAGTATTTTATCTTGCTCCTTTTTGAAAATAAATATTGAATTTAGGTTAAAATTAAAGATTGATGACGATAATTGAAAACATTTATATAAGAAATGTAAATTACTCAAGATTTTTCTGTGTTTTGTTCTCCTTAGGAATGAGACCAAGAAGGGTTCTAAAAGTATTAGAAAAATACACTTTTAATTACCAATATATTCTACAGCACTTTTTACATTTCTGAGCTAGTGTTTTTAATGTCTATAATAAAATAATTACAGATTTTCCTGCAATTCACAACAAAACGTCAACATTTAAATTTCTTTCCTCTAAGACTCGCTTTAGTCTAAAGAACGGTAGTAGTAAATGGGACAAAGGACTGGTTGCTGATTTCGACTTCATAGCATCCATGCTACAGGTTTGCGATGTTATTGACTTCCAATTTTTGTATCATTTTAAGATATATCAAAAGTATTTCCCAGCAAACAATAGACGCTATGGCGTTCTTAGTTGATTGAGTGACTACCTTTCCATGGAATACTCCAGAAATTGATATGGAATCATAGAGAAATATTTTTGTGAAGTTGTACTAATGTAGTGATCGGAAGTACTGTTATTTGGAATTCATAACTATTGCATTTCATTCAGTACCTTCTCCTCCACAAGAACCCTTTCAGTTTTTCAAAGCCCAACCAACACCCTCAAAATTTGTCAATCCAAAATAAAACGTAACCCGTAAATATGAAGGAAAATCTTCACCATGTCAGCAGAGCGTGACTGCATACTGGGAGAAGTCAGTCGTTAAGTCGCATGTGCATGTAGCAGCTTGTAGTTGGTTTAAAGTAGACCTAATCAGCTAGTGTTTTCGCGCTCATAGCTTACACAGTGCTTTCAGTACAAATTGTGCATTAATTGTTAATTGTTAGCTATGCTACTACATAAACAGGTTTTTGTGTGCGATACAAATTCATCGATGGGGATTCCTTCCCAAACTCTCCTGCTAGGCTACCAGTGAAAAGTCAATCGACTTGATCTAGTATCAGCCTCCTCACTCTGCAGGTGAGAAGCTCGAGTGAGAAAAATATTTACTAACATTGATTTCTCTTTTTCCGGTTGCGGCAGCTGTACTTCCCCAGTAAAAAGCTGATATCAACCGGCACGTTACTGGAATAACCTCACTGTAGCTTCACTAAATTTTTGTCAAAGAATATTATGCAGATTTCTCAGAGTTTTTGGACATTTCATTGTGAACGCACAAAAGTTAAAGTAATGATAAGCAACACAAACTAAGTTTGGTAGCGTAGTACAGTATGCTGGTTGAGGAAACGCGAAATGGTCCATACGTTAATGGAGCTTCCTCATATAACTAATATAAGCACTGTACTGCGCCTGTCTGTAAACGTTTTTCAGTTTATCACACGCTACACTCTATAAGATTTCTTTGGGAGGTGCTTATTTCAGTTGTACTTTTTTTTATCTCGATGAGAATTCATTTTTGGTTGTGAAATATCTTATAATTAAAGAAACTTAATATTCATGTATTATAAAAGGTCATTTCTGACATTAAAATACCCTAGGTATGGCAAGTGTTGGAAAAAACTATTGTTTTTATTACCGTAAAAATAGGAATTTTAATTCAATTTGTTTTACAGGCTTGATAGGTAATTTAATTTTGTAAATCTGCCAACATCACATATAGAAGGTCTAACGTTGTTATTGAAGTAGAAGCAAACACTGTCAGTAAGAAAGTTCACTGTGTGGTGGTAAGTGCGAAGAAGACAGTTTTTTTTTTTTTTTCGGTTGCACGGTAATGGTCGATGATTTTAAATTTTTTAAGGAATAATCTTTGAAAATGTAAATCAATACCAATAGTTTATTGTTCAGCATTACTGGACCGTTTGAAATATTTAATTAAGGAAAAGATCAAGCTCTTGTCACTAGACCAGCGCCGTTCCACACATAGACAGTCACCATGGCAAAAGAAGTCTGAATTATACTTGAGCAGAATTCTCATCCATCATACTCACCGGCCTCAATCCTAGCGACTTCTTTCTGGTTCTGAACTTGATACGTGATGAGACATTTTTTCACGAATCAGTGCTTATTTGGTAGTTTTACAACTCGCATTTCTGCGACGATATGAGATATGTTGAGAAATAAAATTATATTTAAAAAGAGTAATCTGTTATTTTATCAAACTTTTTGCAACGACTCTCGTGGTATAGCAGATGCCTATCTGGATGAGCCTGTCTCTGTAATCTTACTGTTCAGACAAGAAGCGAACGCAGTTCATTCTTGCTCTACTCGCGCGCCGCCGGTTTATACAGATGAACAAATCAAACTAAGCTACTACTAGATCCCGGTATATGATTATGGCTTAAAATGGCAGCAGAAGTGGGATTCGCGTAAATTTACGTCAGAACTAGAAGTTATTAGCTGCTGCGCATCGGGTATTCCACAAGTTGAGCGCTTATCTGCGGGTGAAACATTAAGACGTTGCTGATCGAGTTTCAGATGTAACTTAATGTGCGATAGTAGCTCACTTCCTTGCCGACGCGGTGCTGCTTGATAAATCGTTATCTAATACGGGAGGTAAATTGATCTGGGAGGGGAGTGAGAACGCGCGCTTGCCTTAATTCGGAAGAAAAACCGGTTAAATTATAGAAGGAACTGCTTGCCTATCGATAAATATGTCAACACGAACTCCGTTAATTGGATTCCAGAAGTAATTTCCTTACCGGTAACTGATGCAGAGACCAGAATTTCGTAAAAATTTATTCTCCAGCCCATAGAGTATTCATTTACGTGCTACAGTTGCAAACTACGTGCATGCATTTCCCCGTTATTCAAGTATTTCATTATTTTTGTTCACGAATATGGGAAGAAAGCAATAACATCTTGACTGTTGGTGGTGGTACATGTGTAAATTTCTGTAATACTGAGTTAACTTTCAGGATAGTGGACCACTCGTGCAGTGTTTCCGCTATGGCCGAGCACATCACTATATGCAGATTATTGCCGCTTTTCTCAGACTATATAAAATATTGTCTACGTTTAGAGTTAGCCATTCTATGAATCATTTCTATTTTGTAGCGTTTTTAATGGGAATAATCTAGCTAACAGGACATATCTGAGGATTCATATGCAAAAGTATTTTGAACCCAAATCATGCCAAGCTGTGCGTTACATATTTAATGTAAATTATTTAAAATTATGTGCATTGAATAATGTTAATACATATCTCTCTCATACACTTACATAATATGTTATGCAACATATATTGTGGTATATAAATATATAATATTTTAACACGAGAACTGTATTATAAAATTATTAATAAAATTTAGTTATATATAATAAAATAGTGAAAACATATGAAATATAGCTTTATGTTTCAAAGAAAAAAACATTGTTTATTAATAACTTTATTTACAGAGTAAAGGTTGTTTTCCAAGTACATAGGTATTCTGCAAAACACATGTATTTTTTCATTTTGGGATGATGATTAACAATAGTAATAAACGTTATTTCAAGTTGTTTGGAAAAGTATTAAATATTCTTAGGCATTCATACCGAAATACCTTTTCATATCTGATAGAAAAATAAATTAATCACGAATATATCAAGGTTTTTTCTATTATTTATATTATGCATTTTTCATATTTATAATAAAGTATTCTTGCTTTTTAGCATAAAATCTCACAATAAAATTATATATCACAATGAAAAATCATAATATTAATTTATCGAAATAGGCTGTTAACATGAAATTCTGTTGTTACCACCAAATTATTCGAATTGCCTTCTTTTGTAGTATAAATTTTTGCGTTGCTTTCAATGAAATTTCAAAAAAATATTAATTAATGTATCACAGTTAAATAGAAGTAATCAATATAACCAATGCTTAATGTATATCTGGAGCTGAAGTGATTTAGCGATCTGAAAGCATTGAAGTTGATAAATAGATAAATTGGAAAATACATGTCCACTATACCATCCCAAAAGGAAGGAAGCGTTCCAGGCCTAAGTTTAGAGTGTCTCGCCGGCATTTGCCATTTATGAGGACTGAAGGAAACGTCAGTTAGGGAGGACGGTCCTGAAGGGATTCGAACCCCAGACCTCCCGCTCACAAGTCCGCTCCTTAAGGACCTCGGCCATCCATGGCGGTGCATTGAAGGGAGTTTGCGCTCCGTCATACTGTAGCCACACGACCACAACTGCAAGTAAACAATGTCGGTTAGATTTACCTTGTGAGCCGTCACAACTTTCATAACTATTCTTGCCGTTCTGATGTTACGAGTGAAAAAGACCGCGTTATTGAATTGTGCTGATCATTCAGAAATCACTGATTCAAGACAAATTCATTTAGACTCCTACTTGAGCTGGCCTAAGGCGACCTTTCCTCTCGCAGAATCTATTTCCCTGACTGAAAATGATCCTCTTTTCATTAAATCTTTCCACTCTCATTTAGAAGTATTTTGAATTAAAGATACTTTTAATTTTTTACAATCTACAATACTTTATATAATTCGCTCTATCCTTCCAGAAAACTTAACCATCGTTTATCCTATTCAGTAATTTTATTTAAAGTATCCATAAGTTACTGCCAAAGTTTTATGATTTCTCATTCGGCTTAAGTCTGAAGTCCTTAAATTATAAGTAGGGTACGTACAGAACATTTGTGCCTAATTTTTAATATAATCAACTGAAACAGACTTGGTACATGTGTCCACAAGCTTTTATGGATTCCCGCAATAACAATACTTAAAAAGTAGACTTTTAATTAATATTACATCCCCTTCATAATTTCACTATCATCTGCCAACTTTCTAATTTCGCAAATGTTCTTTCAAATGTTTAAACAAGTGAAATTACAATGTCGCAATGCTCGGGCTGTCTGGAGGATATTTTAACAACTAATTTTTTCGGATGATTTAGCATGCTTGTGATCATCTGATAGTTGCTTTTGAATATATCTTATAGCGAAGGCTATAACGGATAGTGTTGTATGCACGGCTTTCATTCATGTTGAATTCTACGGTGGTCACTCGGCTATAATCACGGATTCGCTGATTGATCTGCTGTTGCAACGCAAATTGATCTCCCACTCCAGTTTTCGAAACCAACGTTTTGTCTTCAGTCTTAAAATTTTCCACACATCCAAGCACTCTGTACAGATATATAATTGTATCCATGCGATTTTCATTTTTCTGCAATTCATTCTTAACTCTCTTCTAAAAAAGACTTCGCTGCACTTCGCAGTGTTCCTAGATTGTTGCGGTTGGTATATTTGCCAGGGAGCCATTTTGTGTCTAGAAATGATCGCTCCAGAACAAACTTCGTGCTATTTTATTATTTTACCTGGCAGTTTTTCATTTTCTTTCCGTGTAACAGATATCCAAAACTTTTGAGATTGTTCACTTATTCTGTTGTTTTCTTATCTACAGAATGTTTGTTCTAACATTGGTACCAGATAGACTGATATATACTAATGCGTAACTTTTCTGCTGCCCAGACCAACCTTATGACGTAATTGTTTTTATGATTTGCTGAAGTAAAAGTGCTGGTTGTTCAGAGGCGGAATATGTGTATGCCCCTTCTGTATTTTATTTATTTAGAAAAATTCCGAAATCGCTAATGCACAATAAAAAAATAAAATGAATATTTTGATAGTGCAACTCCGGTAGAGAGCAGCAGGACATGTGAACCTTTTGTCCTCTTGCATTGCTCCTGCTGGCCTATTGTTCAGGATATTAAGACCATTACAAGCTCATCTGCTGTCTTAAGTTATGAGAGTGTGTTACTGTCGTCTAACCGACAAGAAACAGGGCACCAGATTGTCGCCGAGAACTAGATGCAGTTTCTATATATATTGCTGATTTAGCTAGTTTGGCTAATGGTGAGTCAGGAAATTTGGCTATAAAAGTCACGAAGGAATACCGGGATTCTATCAAAACTAAGGGATGTTAGATTTGTCTATACCTAAAGGAAAATCAAACGAAGGAAAGAAAGGAATAGAGATAAATTTAAGAGGGTCAACTTTTATTCTGTTAAGAAGACAGTACCCTACCATCAGCAAGCTCAACAGTGCACTTAAATTTAGAGAAAAATTAGAATATGTAAGAGAATTTCCCAAAGACTCCAAATAATAAAACTGGAATTAAAATGTAAGAAGTGTTATGCAACTAATTAGTTAACCAAATCTCCCAAGCCTTCTACTATCCTATTACTCTTTATGGATATAACTGGGTATCACAGTGTGCAGCAGTCAGTCCACCGCAGATAGCTTAAGTACAAAGTATTTCGTCTAGCTGGTAACACTATATATGGTAATTTCCTTTGAATTCATATGATGATTCAAAATTATACTGTAATAAATATACACCTTTTTGTACTCGGTAAATATTCAGTCTTGTCATACAATATATTTTACTTATAGAGAAGCACTTTTTTTTTTTTTCGTTTCGTTTCTGCTGTTGCAAATAGTGGATCTAGTGTTGCTAGATTTAACATTCTTGCAGTTATTTTATACACACTGCTCAACAAATTTACGCTTTAATAATCAACTCTATTTTAATTTTTATAATATATATTCTAAAGAACAGTTGGCCCGATTTTTGTTGAAAGCTTGGTTGAATAGTTTTTTAAGACCTAGATATCTGCAATGTTTTAACTATTTGGTTTCAAAATGCTATAGACTAAACATAAAATATCAGACAAGCAGCTTTTTTGAATGCTGACGTGTGTTCTTATAGGGAATGCGCACAGTTTATTTCGATCTATGTTCTGTGAGGCACATTCCTAGTTACTGACTCACCCTATACCTTGCGTCTCTTACTCGCGATTCCCACCGGCCGGTGTTTCACTCCTCTCTCTCCCACCCTCCCCTCCCTCCACTCCCCCTCCCACCCGTTCTCCCGTGGGATGACTGGAATTCAATATCTAGACTCTATCCTTCCTTCCTATTCCTGCACCGCCTTCTTGATCCTGAGCAGGATTTGCTCCCTAGCTGTTTAAGGAATCAAAAAGAAGGAACCAGCGCCACCCTTCCACTTTTCTTTATAAGTAATAAAAACTTGAATCGACAAGCTCTGTTTTATTACTTATCGGGAGATATACTTCTCCAAACCGAACCGTGTTAGCTTAGGATGAGAATAAAATAAAAGCAGAGGAATGTATGATCTAAGGTTATTGTGCGGAACTTTTATGTCTGTCAGACCACTGCTAAGGGTTTCAAAGCTGAAGAAGACAAATATTATGTAAATTATTGCATTTTATTTTCAACCCTCTTAAAAAAGTTGAATAGAACGACGTAAACGCACATCCTGAAGACTCAATCACAAGCTTGCAGTGCTCATTCTTAAAACTTGGTTATATGAGAGTATCCATCTAATACGCAACACTTCAATAGATTCCTTCTGTTGATATCAAGATAGTGTACAAAAGTGAATCATTTGTATTTTTACAGTATATGAGGATTTTAGACTTTTCTCAGAAACTGTTAATATTTAAAAATGAGCCAATGTAATGCTTTTAATAGCCGCATATTTTCAAGCGCGTGTAGAACTTAATAGTTTGTTTAATAATTTTTGTTCTACAATGACCATGTAGTTGATGAAATATTTATTGAGTAATATTAATTTTAATGGTACAGAATGTAAAATTACTGGAAGTTAATATAGCATTTTTTTAAGTTGAAGGAAATACAGATTCTTTACAGTTTTACTCTAGTGCAAAATAAAACAAAAATCTATTGCATTTTAGCCATTTTCTCATCAATAAATCACTTAACGAAATCGGTATAAATATTTTAGTATCTTATTTAAAGAATTTTGCAGTACCAAAGTAACACATCCATGCCTATTTGAATGTTTACATCTTCCAGCTTGGTAAATTCCCTCAGGGATTAATTGCTTTATTACATTTTATATTATATCGAGCCACACAAAGTTAAAATGTATTTATTAAAAAGTACATAACATAATGTTGTTTTATTCTAACAGCATAGCAAATCAACGATCATAATATATTGCTGATTCATTTACTTAACGTGAACATTATTTTGGGCGTGAATGTAGGGAGCGAAGGATTTGTGCTGTCAATCTGATATATTCATTACATGAGGTAGCACTAAACCCTCTTTGTTTATATTCTCTCCCTTTATTTTTAGGAAAATAATTACACATCGCAAAGAGCGTTTTCTTAGAAGGATGTAGGAAAAAAAGAAAGAAGATATTTGGCAGTGAAGACAAAAAAATATTGTTTAACATTTATTCTGACAAAGCAATTCAATGGGAGTAATGGCCCAGTTGGAATCGAACTTAAGAGAACTAAGTACATAAACTGTTTCTTGTACCCAGATATTCTCTTAATTATATCAGGAAGAGAGGGAAAAGCAACATATATATGTATATATAATAAAAAAATAAAGTAACACTATTAACAATGTAACAAATTAACAGTAATTATAAAGCAGAAAAGAATAAAACACTAAGAGAAAGTCACACTTGTCTTCTTGCTATAAAAGAACTCCAGTACTTCGAAATATAGCGATTACAAGTGTGTATGTTTTTTTTTTTTTTGAGTAGTGTTTAACGCCCGTTTTTACTGCTGAGGCACCACAGGCGGTGGACACTGATGATGCATGCGATGAAATGATATATTGGAAAAGGATTTTTTAAAGAACGAAACGTTCCAGGCCTAAGTTTAGGGTACCTCCCCGGCATTTGCCATTTATGAGGACTGAGGAAAATCTGGGAAACACATCAGTCAGGTAGGACGGTCCTGACGGGATTCGAACCCTAGACCTGCTCACGAGTCCGCGCCTTAACGACCTCAGCCAACCGTGGCGGTACGTTTGTGTGTGTACTCAATGCCATTCGTAAACGATATTAATAATTACATCTTTCTATAGCAATAAAAATCATGCTCTTAGTCCCATAATTTCATAAGAATTAAAAGTTTGAATGGTAAGATGATAAAACAGGTACAACATTAACTGTGTATTTAATGATGGGATGTGAACTACAAATATGGAAGGATGCACGTGGCGTGTGGAGTAATAAGTCAGAACTTAAGCACTACAAAGTGTTGCTGTACTATCTTTTATATATGAGACCAAAACGAGAAAATAGAGACAGATGAAAATGGTATTCAAGAAATTCTTAAGGGCCATCAGAGGAAAGTCGGTGTTGGATGTCTGGTGGTAACCATACTTGCCTCCTAGACCCAAGATCGCGGGTTCAATCTCGGTCAGGATCAATGAATTTTTTCGGGCTAAAAATCCTAAGCATGGCTTCCTCTGTAAGGAAAGTAAAGCCGTGGGTCTCATGTCGTACATTTACGGCACGTAAAAGAACTTTAAGCCTGAAAGAAGAGGCACCTGAGCAAAGTTTACCAGCCGTTTCGCTCCCTGAATGGAATGGAACTGATGAGCTGAGATGTTAAAGATCGTCCGTAAATAAACCAGTAGAGGATATGCAATAAATACGAGGTGAATTAAATATCTATGCAGCGAGCGATAAAATTCTTCAATATAGAACAAATGGAGGGAAATTTGTAAATTCATATCATGAAAAATATTCCTAGTTCAGGCAAAATAAATAGGCAGGCTTAGAAGGCAAACTATATCATATCAGGCCGAAAAACCTAATCCTTCTTAGGAGGAAGAAGAAGACAAATGGTTTTCTCATTGAAGTGAATCTGCTGTTATCAGAGAGATGAAGGTGACAGTGGAACTGATAAGTGAAGGCTGAACTTCTAACTTCTCCTCTTCTCTAAAGTAATACTAAGTTAACACCAAGAAGGTAAACCTTTTATTTATTTAAAATAAAAATATAAATGATTTTGAGTACGGACAACTCCCCTCCCCCCGGTAAACGCGCAATAGCCGTCTTTCAAATGCCATCGTGTTTTGCGATAAGTGCAAAAGCCTAGCCATAATTCCTCGAATATTCGGGCCATCTCTAAAGACTAAATCGCATAAAATATGCAAAGATATGCAGACTCGGTTCGTGGCTATGACACGGCTAGATACAGTAACTCAAGGATTAGAACATCGGGGACCAAGGTCTCTTGATTCCCATTTGATTCTTACTCTCATATGTGCTTTGTAAGGAAACAACATTCAAATTTTGGTGATATCTGTAGATAATCTGAGCAAGAAGACCTGAAGATGACAAAAGTGTATGTAAATTAAAGTTTTATATAATATATTTTTGCGCAAGAAATAACATAATAGATGACGGTTTAGCACAAGCTTAATGGACAACAATAGTGCAAGCAAGAGAATTAAACAAGTTTCTCAAGTATGTACTGTAGATCTCGTTAGGTTATTATTTAGCAGTCGGTGTTCCTGACACAAAGATCGTACGCAGAGAACGCCTTCCAAAGCTCTTTTAACACGACATTAATTTCTAGGTCGTCACTCATGCCTCACAATGATGTTGTGTTGCAAAGCATCGTCAACACTTGGCAAGCTGTTACAAGTCTATTGACGAGACAGTCCATTTATTTTACCTCGTGAAGTGCCTGCCTTTCCAAGCTAATGATTTTCTCGGGAATTATCTTCCTGGAGAGGGCTGATAAGGCGGCATCCATCCCGATTCACTTGCTCGGAAACGAGCGAGATAGTACTAGGTAGATCCATCACCCAAGACATTGGGTGGGGGCTACTGTTCGAGTTGGCAAGGCTGTGGGTTTTTCGCGATAAGGCGAGAGCGTTCAGAATGTGCCTTATTCGGTTTTAGCCTCGGGGACGTTGATTGATTTGACGAACCGACAGACACCCGTTCTCGTCCTCCCTCGAGGAAAGTGAGTGAAAGTGAGGGAGAGGAAGTGAAAACGGCAGATGGGAGTGCAAGAAACCCACCGTGCGGCTACCCGCCCTGGGTAACCATGTGTGTGCATGCTCATTTCATAAATATTACCGAACTTCAGAAATGTAAGTTGAATTTTCTTTGTAGCCTACTTTCGACCCAATCTTTGATTTTAAATACATACCTAGTCACTAAATGGTAACGGGAACCTATACTTCTGTTTCATTTGCGTGTGACGTAGAATAGCAAACATTCCGTCAGAATTGACTTGTAAGAATACTAAATTCTTCAAGATTACATTCCTCTATTTATTCATAGAACTTCTCTGTTATGCAACGATTGTTCTGAACAAATGCATTTAAGTGAGGTTAAGAAGCCAGCAGTCAAAACCGTAAAGAATATGCAGCTAGCTCGGGGAGTGGTTGTGTTTTCGTGGACTTTCATTGTTTGTAAATTGTTTGCTAATTGTTCTTCGTTGGTCATGCCGTTACATAATTATAGTGTTGAAGAATGAGTTTTTATTTATGATATGAAAAAAAAAAAAAGGATTCTTACCGATAAATGGTAAAGCGATTCGCAAGAAATATCCTTGGCAATGTTTTAGAGAAACTTTTCGCCAATTAGTTAAACATTTACGAGAGACAGGATCTCTAAATGATGAGACATGCGTTCTCCTTGTTCTTACGCAAGATAAGTTAGGAAAAAATACAGGAAAATCCTACGCGGATACCGGCAACGTATGGCCACTGAGGGTTATTATTTGTAATATCGCTTAAACACAGATCATTAGTTATTATACATTTTAAATACTGTATCATTTTATGCTTTCAGTAAAAATAAAATACGAGTTTTACGCGCGGCGACTCCATCTCCTTTTCCCGGTTGCGACGGCTGCACTTAACCAGTATATAGCCTTCATAAGGCGTCCCGTAACTCAAAACAACTTCACTGTATTTTCATTTGCGTTATATTATTCAGTTTTTACTATTTTTCAAATGTCCTAAGAATATTAGTATTTATTGTTCAATTACTTAAAAATATGCTCTTTGTCTACCATCATATGCCTTAAAGTAGTATTTCTCATTTCTTCTCTAAGCCTTCCAACAACCTTTACCAAAAATACTTTTCTGTGACTAAATAGAGAGCCGTCGATGTTTTTAATTTTATTATCATACTTTGAAATCGAACGTAAGCTGTTTGTTGTTAACTAAATTTGAAAAGAGTCGCTTGCTTTTCATGGCTTGTAGTTTGACTATAAGAAGGAAGGAAAATTCCTGGTGAACTCTGATTATAAAATAAACGTTGTAGTAGTGGACCAGCCTATATCATCCATGTAGAATCTGCTCATAGTGTTACAAAAGTATCCTGCGTCAAAATAGAACTGATGCCTCACTTGACCTTTCTATTTGTTTGCATAGGAACTGTACTTAAAATTTGTATTTTACCAACAAGACTAAGAAATTATGCTTATCACAATGCCAAATCTGTCATACTGTTGACAGGGGATGTCGTTCAGTTATAACGGTAGTAATATACGAGCATTATGGCATTTATGAGCAGGTAAAATAATTTGTTAGACTCAAAACTGGTCTTTTGTCTATGAGCGAATTCATGTAAGTAAAAATGAATTCTGCTTCCAGTGAAATATAATATAGAACTGGTTGTAGTTTCATCCAAGAGACTTGAATCTAATTGCAGAATTAAAGTAAAATAAGATGGTAACTTTAAACATTTTATAGTTGAAAGAGAATGAAATCCAACCACGAGAGTAAATATATTAATGGCGTCCTTTCTACGAGTAGGAATTCCGAGTAGCGTAGGGTAAGACACCCAATTTCTTGCAGTAGAAATTCTTTCAAATTGACGTATCATAGGATCTAATGTTGTAGGACTGTCTCAAAAACTTTTTCAGTCATTTTAAATGCATGCGAGGTACAGCATTAGGTAACTTTAATCCATTTTTACGAAAATGTTGAAATATGAAGAATATATAGTATGTATGTATTAATTTTTTCCACAATTATTATTTTATACAGGACATTCTAAAAAGAGGAGTACCTTTTACAATTTTATTTCACATAAACTGCACACCATTGAATAAAGAACTTTTAAAGTTATATTGGACCTTGAAATTATGTTCATTCAATATGAGCATCATGTGTTCTGAGAGAAAAATCAAAACATCAGTGCATTTGTTGACATACGTGAATAAACTTGTCCCTAGTTATTGAATTCACAGCTTCAACGATTCGAGTCCCAGATAGAAAAGTAGCAGGCCTAGGTAGATCAAATCTCACAGATAAAATCAGAGGGGTGAAGATCTGGCGACCTGCTAGGTCACAAATGATGAACTCGAAATGGAAGTGAAACGCCGCACTATCCTTCATGAAAATGCAGTTATTCGAATCTTCTTGAAGTTGGAAAAATAACGTTTTGTGACACTTCAGATATGAAATTTTATCACAGTTTGCTCCGCCTAAAAGAAACACCCATAAACTTAACTTACAAAAATGGTGCAAAAGTCATACACCGCCGGCGAGCCTCTTTCATGTTTAATAAGTACGGAAACATTTAGTTCCCCAAATTCTAACATGTAGCGATTAACTTACCAGAGAGACGAAACTTTGACTCATCCAAATTGCAGAATTGCAGCGCAAAATTCCAAACTTCTGTTGTGATTGGTCTGGCTATAAATGTTATTTGTGTGGCTACTGTTGGTATTTAAGAACACGCCGTAACTTTGATTGAGACAGTTCAAATTTTTACAATTCAAAGAACGCATCTTAATTTTCATCAAGCGTATGTTGCGACCAATGTTTTTTTCTATTTGTATACGCAACCATTTTCTTAGCCATTTCCACTTGTCAGAGATTATCTCTTGCAGGTACTGCCAGACCATAGAACTACTGGAATTTAGTTGCACTTAGCACCAACAGATATCACTTAGAGTACCATTTAATATGAACGAAGGTATTAGTTGGACGTTAAATAGCTGGTAATTTAATACAGAAACCTCTTTTTTCAGGTGTGGAGTTCAAGTCCCTCGAGATTATTAGTCCCGAAAAACCTATCAATCTCGACCGAGCTTGAACCCGCAAACCTTGAATTCAGAAGAGAATGCTTTCCCCCATGACCTCCAAAGCTGACTGCAACCATTTTCTGCCAATTGCTTATATCACTCCTAAATTTGCTTACACAAGGCATTTGTTTGTTGAATCAATGGCGGTACACACGCTGCGTTTGAACAATGGATTCACACTTCGCTACTGCACTTATAAACAACAGGACATCACAACTGTGTGGCATTAAATGGAACGGCCTTTTTAATACTTTAACTTTTTAAAATAGTGTTTAACGTCCGTTTTAACTACTGAGGCATCATAGACTTTAGACACTGATAATATGTGGATTCTTACAGAGAGGTGGTAAGGCAATTTGTTGGTAAATATCCAGGCCATCTGTTCTAGGTAGAACAACTGTTTGCCAAATTTGTTAAAAAGATGAGAGATAAAGGATCTCTCAATGACAGGAAACATGTGATCTTAGGGAATAACATTTAAATGAAATACAAGAACTTCCTACGTGGATACGGCAATGTGTTACCGACGAGGGGCATCATTTTCAACATTTCTTGCAATACACGTTAAGTGCTTGTTCTTATTAAAATCGGTTTTAAGTATAATAGCATTTTATTTTTTATGTAAAAATATGCTTAAAAATACCAACTTTGCTGCTCTTCCCCAGAAAGTAGCCGCTCTTAGGCTGCCCGTAATTCAAATACTTTTGTATTGTCTTCCGTCTCTAGTATTTCTTTTTGGGGCGATATTGCGCATGCCATGTAAAATGCACATTTATTTTATTTAAATAAGTAGTTTATTTTTTTAAAAACACGAATTAGGATTATTTAAAATTTCTTAGTATACTTTTTCGCTTGAATGGAAATGAGATAAATAAACGATATAATAATGATGCACGTTCAGTGCGCACACACATTTAATATAAAATTTACACCTTCCTTAATATTCAAATATTTTTACTTTTAAAGAATGTCGTATCTTAAAAATGATTAGATATGATAGAAACATTTGACATCGTAAAGCTTGCCAAAATTATGCTGCTGTTTGATGTAAATGTTTTTAATTTTATTCATATACATTAATTGACAACTTCTTTTAGATGATTGGCTTAGATATGAAAAAATGTATTAATACTATTATAATAACTTTACTTGTACATCACTCTTTGAACTGAGAAGTTTCTGACAACAATGATAAGCTGATATTGGTGATCTTTGAAGCAGCTTTTAGTGCATATACGATCTACCAAAGACTCAAGTCAAAAGTTTTACATGCATTTGCTGGTCGAAGCTGCGAGCAATAGAGGGGACATTGGTTTCCCAACCCTGAAGAAAAGTTGGCTCGGCGACGTCGTCTCAATGTCCGGAACGTGATGAGGAACTGTAGGACGCGATTATGTCCCTCAGTCTCCAGGAAGTCGCCCTCCTAGGGAGTGTATATCTAATTGGATACAGAGCCGAAGCGTAGCTTGTAAACCACACACTTGAAAATAACGTGCACACACTCCTACAGAATCCAAATTTAGAACTGTTTGCCATAAAAGTAGTTATTTTTGTGGCCTAATAAAACAGAGTTTGATTAATTTAGATAGAAGCAAGTAAGTTCCATTTCTGTCATAAAAAGGAATGGCTAGAAATTACTGTTTTTGTCGGTCTTAAGTTCTTCCGAAAAAGCTAAAAGCAAAATCGTCAGTATAGCTCTTGTTTATTGAGCAGTTCATTGAAATGTAATGCTGAATCTCTCTTTTAGCTACCTTACATGAAACAGAACCTGCCTAATCCGTTAACAAGAACCGGATCCCTGCGTTATTGCTTTTCTATTACTTTATTTCATTTGTTCTTGTAACAGGGTTGTATGGGAATGAGATAATTCTATTTAGATATAGTATTATTTTAGGATACATATTTTCTAATAATAAATTACATAGCCTACTCTCTATTGCATGCAAACCGCCACGGGTGGCCGAGGTCGTTAAGTCTCGGACTCGTGAGCGGGAGGTCTGGGTTCGAATACCGCCAGGACCGTCCTTCCTGACTGAGGTTTTTTCCAGGTTTTCCTCAGTCCTCATAAATGGCAAATGCCGGGGAGGTACCCTAAACTTAGGCCTGGAACGACTCCTTCCATAAAATCCTTTCCCAATATATCATTTCATCTCATGTATCATCAGTGTCCATCGCCTGTGGTGCCTCTGTAGCAAAAACGGGCGTTAAACACTATTCATTCATTCTCTATTGCATATTATATCTATTTTTCTTTTTTATTTTTGTTGCTTCAAAGGCGGTGGCATTAACTTGATAACTATCAAAATGAAGCGCAAAGAATGCTTTAAAAAGAATTTTACTATAAAAGCAAGCAAGTTACCCAATAATTATCATCTTTAGAACGCAAAATCATTAGATGGAAAATCTGGATTCGATTGTACAGAAACCACTTTCAATCTTTGAAGTCATTATCAATCTCTGATTCTGAAAGAAGCAATTAAAATAGTAGATGCTCATACACAAATTAAGCAGTTGACGTGGTTGAAACTTACAACTCCTGTCCAACTTTTGGCATTCTGTTCTGCATAGTTGTTGCTGAAACTGCGAATTTCCTGAAAGTATTAATGCATGTACTTCTATGTACGAGAATTATGTTTGACTTTTGCCCGCTTCTGAGCACAGCGCGCGCTGGGGCAAGGTCACGTCAGTCGCCTGTCCTAATAAGAGTTGCACGTGGACTGTTATCAGAGAAAGTGTTATAACTCAGTTTGTTAAGAGATCAATAAAACTCTTAGTATTGATCTTAAAACGGGCAATAAGTGTGTAGTATTACCAATAAAGTAATATACGTTAATAAGTAACTTACACTATAGTATATTGTATCGAAATTCCAGCACTGGGATCGAGTAAAAATAACACCCATGCTGCAGAGGAACTTGAAGGTAGAAATTGTAAGAATAACGGAAGTAGAGCTAACACAAGTATATAGTACACTATTGATGAAAGTTAAACTAGTAGAAATGCTAGGGAAATTTTCCCATCAATGCAGTCGCAGACTGGCGCGACCTTGGCCGCTAATGTTTAACTGCGGATGCGGGCCAACAATAATGACATTATTTAGTCACTAGTTCAGTCTCTGCTTGTTCAAGTTTCGTAAAGTATGGTTAAGGAATATTCTTCATCGGCTACCTTATCAATGATCCAAAACAGAATGTAATATTGTGAGAGCTAAGAAGTGATTATTGGTTATCACGATAGTTCAGATTTTCTGACAGTTGTCCGACTTACTGAGCAATTTTATGCAAAAAGCATTTTTACTCGTCATAGTTTTTCGATATTTGGCTCTAGCAATATTAGCTTCTTCCCTCTTAAATTACGGAAATACATTTTTATGTTGGTATTCGCCGAACAACACTTCCAAATGCAGGTATTTTATCAGTGACCGATGCTACACTTACAAAAATTGTATATTTTATCTGAGGAGATATAAAATAATAAAAATAATAATATAAGCTAGACTTTTATCATTTTAGTAAACATTTATCAAATAATAAACTCCCTCCCATGATAACTACATTTGTTTTAGGCTAACTATGTATCAATGCGCCCCGATAGTACACAACAAAAGAATAAAACAGGCCGGTAAGAAATAGATAGGAATAATGCAAATAAATACGTGATTTTTTATTTTATAATAAAAGAGATTACAGTTATTTTACATATAAACTACCTATATATACAAATTAAATTACTTTACCAAAGTCTGTAGATTGAATTAAACATCTATAAACCAGTAGCAAGAAATGACACCATATGAGATATAGTTTAGCTTGATAAATGTTTCTCAACATTTTCATTTAGACATGATATATTGGGAGTTTTCTTATATCTCCTTTGCTATTCTGTCACGCCCTAAGGTACAACTAATCTTTTCATTTCTGAATACTTTCTTTATATTCTCTAGTTCAGGATATATAAGATCATTTACTTCAATTATCTGCTTGGTTTACTACGGCAGAAGTGAAGTTTCTTGCAACTCCATATATTATTTTATTCTACTAATGCAACGCTATAATTCAAATCTTTCCTGTCCTTAGACCACTGCAATGCTCTCTGCAAGCCTTATGAGAGCTTTACATGTCCTAAGGGACTGCACCGCTTCCTACCAAAGTAAGTAAGTTGGTGATGCTGCAACTCGCGCTTTCGCTCTATAAACTCACTTCTGAAACACCGACGTAGTTTCCTACTTCTGAGAATTCTGCTAGACCTTGTCATATTTTAGTCTCAAACAGGAGAAATAAGTGAATAGTTAAGGAGAGCATGTATACCAATATGGTTGTTTTGGCATGTAACAAATTTAGAGGGTTGTTCAAGAAAGAATGAAAATCCTTTTCTCATCATGATTTTATGATCTTTCTCCAAGTATTCTGGAAATCATTTTTGACAGATTTCAGAATCACCTCCGCAGCCTTCATCGCTACTTCTTTTAGTGGAAAGTGTTTCTTTAATTTGGGGAGAATGAAAATGTTATACGGGGCTAAATCTGGACTACATGGAGGTTGAGGGACGCATTTCATATTGATATTTGCTAGAAACATTTGAGATGTGCGGTCTGCATTATCGTGGTGCAGCATCCATGGCGAGGTAGTCTTTTGATGATACTATGGACTTATAAAGCTTTTCAGGACATTTCTATAGTATTGTCCAGTTACAGTTGTGTGCAGGTAATAACGACATTATGCTTGAATATCGAAATATGAATTGACTATAACTTTCCCAGCAGAAGCAACCACTTTGTGTGTGTTGGTAATGATGGAGATTTCAACACAGAGTGAATGAATGAATGGTATTTCACGCCCGTTTTTGCCTACAGAGGCACCACAGGCGATGGACACTGATGATACATGAGATGAAATTATATATTGGAAAAAACCTCAGTCAGGGTGGATGGCCCTAGCGGGATTCGACCCCCAGACCTCCCGCTCACGAGTCCATGTCTTAACGACCTCGGCCATCCATGGCGATCAACACAGAGTATTGATGTATTACATTTTTATCGGCAGAGAACCTTTGAAGAAACTCTGCACCTTCCTGTAACAATTACAAACATTTTAGACAGAAAGACGTACGGAAGCAAAGGAAAAGAGAAGTGAAAGAGTATGGTGTTCGCTATGCAGAAATTCTGGGTCACCAGAACCACAAAGTAAGGATTACACTTTGGATGAAATTGAAGGACGAAAACTTTGAACTGAAGAAGGAAGTGAAGAACGTGCAACGGGAGATAGGAGCACAGAAGAGAAGAATAGACAAACTGAAAGAATAGCAACAGTAGTGTGTCGGACAACCTCAAACTCAATGCAAGACACCATCAGTGTTGCAACAGAAAAACCATACAGTCCTAGCCAAGAGCAAAGAGAACATAGGCTGCATCTCAGAAAAACCGAAACATGCTCGAGAGAACCCCCAGACATTGCGTTAACCATACACACATTTTTATTACTTTATGTTTTGTTTGATTGAATTGTAACTTTTATGTGCAGAGACTAAACAGAATTAACATTTAGTGATATTTTGGAAATGTATTTTTCCCTCATGCCTTAAAACGTTATTTATGATTGATGGATTAAAAAAAACCACATTAATTATGCAGAGTGAGAGAGACCAAACAATGGGAACAAACTTCAGGAGGAAATTTCTTGCTGGGAAACGGACAATAAATGCCCGTATCAACATATACAGGTTGTTTCCGGGCTGGTAATACAAACTTTCAGGGGTGTTGAGGAGGACAAGTATCAGTTATAGTTCAGGAACCCTATTCCGGAAACTACGGAGTCGAAAGTTATTAGCTAAATTCATTGTGCAGATGTAAGGACTTTATTTATTTGTATAACTTAAACAGCGTGCGTGCTACCTTCACAAAAGATGTTCCACCAGCTTCGGTGCAGGCATGAACGCAAACGTTCCATTGCACCTGCTGGAAAAACCCGGTGTTGATCGAGCAATGCAGTGAGAAGTGTTGCCAAGAAATCCTCTTCAGTCTCGATTGGTATCTCGTACACACAATTTTTCATAAAACAAAGATTTGTAGGTTCTCGTGTATTCCATTGTCACATGGTATCTCACAACATTGTTCGCTTATAACTTTCGACTCCATCGTTTCCAGACCAGAGTTCCTGCTTTTAAATTGATGCATTTGCCCTTCTCCTCATCAGTTCGGAAACATCGGTTTATCCAATAATCTACAGAAACACTGCACAATGTACAAAAACGTTGTAACTAGAATAATGGTATAGTTCAAAACTCAGTGCAAATATTCATGTTACAAGACAGATATTCTAATGTGTGACTCATTCTGGCAACGTCACAGGAGATGTTCGAAGTGCCCGCCATGCGCCTAAACCCTGCACACATACATGGATTGTCTAAATGCATGTACCGCCACGGGTGGCCGAAGTCGTTAAGGCACGGACTCGTGAGCGGGAGGTCTGGATTCGAATACCGCCAGGACCGTTCTCCCTGATTGAGGTTTATTCCAGGTTTTCCTCAGTCCTCATAAATGGCAAATGGCGGGGAAGTACCCTAAACTTCGGCCTGGAACGATTCCTTCCTTAAAAATAAATCCTTTCCCAATATATCATTTCATCTCATGTATTGTCAGTGTCCATCGCCTGTGGTGCCTCTGTAGCAAAAAACGGGCGTTAAACACTGTTCATTCATTAAATGCAGTGTTTCTGTACGTTTCCAGACGCATGTTGATGTGAACGGTTTTGCCTAGTTTTTCTGTCAGGAACCACCTCCTGAAATTTGTCCCTTTATTAGGCCTCGTCCTGCATTCGTTACGTTTGTAGATATCATTAAAAGTTTGATCCATGCCGCAACAGATATCAGAAATGGTCTTTAAACTACATTTAGGAACAAGGTTTTTGATTGCTTCTGTATTTTCAAATCCGTATGCTATTTTTTTCTTAAAAATTACACTTGTCTACCATTTTTTCTTGCTTTCTTATTTTTCCACCTGGTTATGTATAATTGAATACCCTCAGTTCAAATATGTTTTCAGTTTAACACTATCGGGCTAGGGTTTTAAATAAAATCACATCAAATGTAATAATGTACTCATATTTTTGATGAAATGGTGTACGTTTTAAGACATATAGCTAAGACAAAACTGTTTTTATAGGTTTCATTTTAATTTTATATTAATAAATATATTCAAAAATAGAGCAATTTGTCAATTATGAATTTCCAAACTTTTTTGACTATTACGGAGAAGAAAACTTATTTTTTTTCGAAGTTCTGACATATCCTTTACTAGTTTGTTTTTTATGTTCTGATATATCCTTTACTATAGGTATTTGAAAAGAGAAACAAGTAATCAGCTATCATTTACATATATGAATGGCATTGATTGTACATTATTTTAATGTCTTTATGAAACTGCTCACCTTGTTTGCACTCATTACATAAGATTCGCAGGGAAGTAATCAATATGACTGTTGAGAAAATGCACTTTAACACTCATTCTACACCCTAGATTGCTAAAATGTTGTAACATTTCCTCCACAATTTCTTTACAATCTCAGATTTCTTGTTGCCAACAAAGTTTTCTGTCACTTTTTTGTATGCCAACCATGCTGACTTCTCTTAACTCTGACATCAACTGAGGAAAGATCTCATCTTACATAAGCTCACTAATCCTGGGGTTCATCGAAAATACCTGCTGCTATCTTAGCTTCAGTTTTCTATGGGAACTTTGTAACAAGAAAGTTGAAACAATCATTATTCTTATTCAGAGCAATAACAAATTTCTTCATCAGGCCTAACTTAATGTGGAGTGGTAGAAGAAGAACATTAGGAGAAACCAATGATTTATACTTTACTTTTTTCCCCCAGGAACTAAATTGCTCCTTTGTGGCCAATTTTCTTGTCCAATGCTCTGATTTAGCCGTACTGTTCCATTCACAAAGTGAACCATTTATTATCTTGTTTAAATTTCTCAGAAAATTTATTTTATATATTGCTCAATAAACAAATAATAAAAATTGTTATTTTCTATCATATGCATTTTTGAAAAAAACTGCAGTCCAATGAAACAAAACTGAGGCTGGCTTGAGAGGTTCCATGTGGTAAGGAATCGAAAATATGAACAGTTTTCATTCAGCAAAAATTATTTAGAACAATATTATTCAATGCAGATTTAAAACATAATCATTGATTGTTAGAATGCATAATTTAAACAGATAACTGTCAATTTAGCATGCTAGAGTGAAGAATACATTATCAGATTATGCCCTTCAAGTTGATATACTAAACATAAATGAATGAGTTTATTTATTAAAATTAACCTACATATATCTTTACAATCTTCGTATGGGTCCAATGCCTTTAATAATACAAAAAGGTACATTTCTTAAATAAATTATTAAATTAGTTATATCTCCATTGCTTAACATAAATTAAAACATTACAACTAATAATAATAATAATTAATAATAATTAATAATAATAATCCCAATATTGGGTTAAAATAAACATCCAAAATATGCAAACCTCCCGTGTCAGTAGGATAAGTAAATACTTCGTTTAAATCGGAACAACCGAAACTGTGACGTTTGGGACAATTCGTGCATTGCGTTTGGTCCTGGGATAGTCACCTTTTTACGTACTGTTTGAGCATCTTACAGAAAATTTTCTCTCTCATTTCGCACAGACTTGAGAATGCCAACAAGAAGAATATTTCTGTACATGGTTAAAAATGTTGCTATATTTATCTTTAAAATGATTTTGGCCATTCCGTAAAGATAACCTTCCGTTTCCTTCTCTATATACTTTATACTTAAACCTACTAACCAATGTGTTTTAAATACTTTAATAGGGGCAGTTTTCCATCTCTATATGCTTTATACTTTTCTATTACTGCTGGACCGCCACGGGTGGCCGAGGCGTTAAATCGCTGGTTCGTGAGCGGGAGGTCTGGGGTTCGAATACCGCTAGGACCGTCCTCCCTGACTGAGGTATTTTCCAGGTATTCCTCAGTCCTCATAAATGACAAATGCCGGGGAGGTACCCTAAACTTAGGCCTGGAACGTTTCCTTCCTTAAAAATAAATCCTTTCCCAATATATAATTTCATTTCATTTCATGTATCACCAGTGTCGACCGCCTGTGGTGCCTCTGTAGCAAAGACGGGCGTTAAACACCATTCATTCTATTATTGCTGGGAGTTTGAGAGATGGCTAGCGACGTTTGCAGGGAGAGGGTTTATCTGCCAAATGAAACATTACATACCGAATGTACATCATAATCTATTAAAATATTTAAAGAGTCGGTCCATCTCCTTGCGTTAACAGAAACGGAATATTAACAGTGAACGTTTGGACGTTATCACCACATTCCTCTGACTAGCCATCTCCCCAGCTCCCAGATATATTTGATTTTGTTTTTGTTTATCAGCCTTTTTAATTTTAAGTTTTATTTTATGTTACACTGATAAAATGACGTTACCACAGTGTATATGTTTGGATGCGGAGTATAAAATTGTTCATTGAAATTGTTATGAAAAGACCCTGGACTGTTGATAATACGAGGATTTTCACAAGGTTCACTTATCCACTCGTCTGGTGAAAATGACAAATCTTCGGCGATGTAGTTGTCAAATACATAATCTAAAAATCGTTAGTCATTGGTTGGTGCGATGGATACCAACATGTTAAAAGCATTACGGACTTCATATTAGGTTTACAACGGCGGCTCAAACACACACTGAAGAAATTTACTTAATTCTGAATGGGACTTAGCATATTCCTTCCTTAAATTCGAGAATGTGTGGACAGTTTTCGATACCAGTTCTGCGTAAGGTGAAACTTGCAACATTGTATTATGCGCTGTGGGAAATGATAATACCCTGCCGTATGTGTCGCCTTTTCAAAATTAACATAGAAGACTGTTAGATGCAATATCACTTCCAACAAACGTTTGCAAAGTTGTTTAATTTGCCTCCAAAGTTCTACATAGTTTTCTACTATTTTAGAAATTAGAGAAGCTAATATTAATGGTACGTAGTAACTGAATGTATGTACATGAATAGTGTACGGTAGAGCAAAGTGCTTAGGTGAACATGAAAATGTTCCATCCTTAAAGCATCACTGTACACTGCACAATAGCTTCAAGTTTTCGGAACAAGTAAAAACATCTTTTTTGCTGAATTAAGAAAACAAAATCGTTCAACTTTTGGGGTCGCAAAAACGGCTCCCCCTGTGCTTTTATTTTAGAATCGATCCATATAACTTCCAAAGAGATTCCTTCCTTTGTCATTGGTTGATGATTATGCTCTCCAGACACACCGATCACCTTTGAATACAATGTATCAGTATAAATCACAACTGTACGTCTTCTGTTGGAGCAGGAAAAATTTACTTGTCCACACTTTAGTCCACCATGTTTACTTGGTTTAAAATATTCACATACACGTTGCTCGTTTTGTAGTTAAAATGCATTCTATACGCAAGTCCATCTTTGAAGCACCTTTATCTGTGACAGCATGTTCACGGTTTGACTCTCCTGTCTATAAAGTGGCGTTGTTAACCTCGTAATATCCAACCGACGTAACAAAATACTGTCGGAAAGTGGTACCAGCTTAGCGGTTGCTCAAGAACCCCAAATATCGACTTTTGTCCTAAACGCACTGCGTTTCTATACCAAACAACTTGACCGACAAAAGTACTACGGCCATTTTTTTTAATTCACTTTAGTTCCCCCTCCCCTCGTCCTGTTTTCAAGCTTTTCAGACCTGAGCTGCCTCACCACCGACAGGAATTTGCCTAGCTGCTCTTAGTCAGTAAGTCCTCCACGCCTCAGTGCTGCTACAGTTCGCTGGGATATGCGACCAAAATTCTTCCTCTCCACATAAAGGGCAAATTCTCAGTCCACTTTCTCCTGAGATCCCGATTTGCCGTCATTTTCCAAGCCTAAGCCACGAGTCCCTGTTTTGATGTACAGCTCCATTCCCCACCAACCCCTTGTATTTCTAACGATATTTTCTTCCCACATTGAGTGATTGTATGCACATAAGAATATGTTCAGAGCTAAATAATATATAATAAAGAAAGATAAAACTAAAAAAAAGCAAGTCTATTCTTAGATAATAGGATGTACATGACTAGATGTTGATAGTGCACTTGTTTGGCACATATCTATTAAGTATATTTGCAATAGGGTAACAATATTTATATTAAGAGTTAATATTTATAGAAACAACTTATTAGATCTATCAAATAATGATAATAGGCATATATTAATACTTAATGGATTAACTTTTGTACGTTAATGGAAGTATTAGCTTCTTTCTCAGCTATAATAATGAAGAATAGTTTTTACTGTATTATTATGTAGACAAGAGAAAAATCACTACAATTATATTTGCAATAGGGTAACAATATTTATAATATGAGTTAATATTTATAGAAACAACTTATTAGATATATCAACTAATGATAATAGTCATATATTAATACTTAATGGATTAAATTTTGTACGTTAATGGAAGTATTAACTTCTTTCTCAGTTATAGTAATGAAGAATAGTTTTTACTGTATTATTATGTAGACAAGAGAAAAATCACTACAGTTATTTTATAAATTTCGTTAAATTGTTTATCTTTATGTTGTTGATAGCCTTTTTCAGTTTTATTTTTTTAATACGAATTATTTATAAGAAAATTCCTAGTAAGAAAATAAAAGTGTTTCAATGATTTTTTCTATTTCTTAACTATTATAATATTAATTAGTGGCATATTCCGCACATACCAATTAAAAATAAGGAAATCGTGTAGTAAATACGCATAATTAAAAAAACAGGACCCAATATGGAACTCTGAGAACCATCGTACTTAACCTTGTTCATTTATAGTTTTTGGCCGCCAAGATCAATATATTGTCGGTGGTTTTACTAAATATGGGTTAAATAGCTTGAGTATAAACTTGACAACATTGCTGATATCCCAGTTTCTTTCACACCCTACTGAAAACAATACTTATTGACTTGGAGTAAAATTACATGGAAGGTATTCAATTAGCAACTTGTCAATTTTTTACCATTTTTCATAATACTCCTTACTGGGAGAGATTTTCATCTATAACTACATTCACTAATTCTTCATAAAAATTATATTCACTTAAAAGGCACGTTAAAAGTCTTCGCTTTATGAAAAAAAAAACAAACAAACAAACAAACAAACCAGAAGTTATCATATTAGAATGTAGCGAAATCAGGTTAACTTTCTCCGAAATGTCCATAAATGCTCCTGGAATAACAATGGAACCATTGCTATATGCAGATTTGGTAATAACCCATACTGTCCCACATGTGCATCTTGAATCTTGTAAAATGGAAAAGCTATACTCTCTTGCATTACACATGTGAAGGTTTAAAACTAGCAAAATTTGTACATTTAAATATACATTAAATAGGCATCAATATGAATTAACTCTTTTAACTCCTCGTTATACTTTGGAGTCAAGGTTCGCGGGTTCATACCTGGTCTGGATTGATAGGTTTTTCAAAACATAAATATCTCTAGCGCAATTTCACTGGGAGGGACGTCAAACCATGGGTCCAGTGTTAATAGATTTACAACACGTTAAAGAACTCCATACCTAAAGAATGAAACCCCTGAACGTAGTAATCGACTTTTTCACGTTCAATTAGTACTTTATTGGATGGCGCTAAAGGTGATGGATTTATTACCTATCCCTCTTTCTTCTATGGGGCAGTAAGGTGTATTTGGAATTTTTCCTTGGTAACCGAAACACCACTCACAGGAAGCGTCCATGTTCCGAGATGGAACAACGGGCACTGCTGTTACAGTCGCCTCCGATAACTAATTATGGATTTCACCTTCAAAGTAAACATTTAATATTATTTTTGTAACAGAAGGTTTCTCTATGTACAAAAACAATTGAAAATTAATATGCTCTATTTTGTAAAACATTTCTTGAGAGAATTTTTCAGATTAGCTAAAAATTACTTTTAAAATCTTAATTTGTATGTACACTTTCTTTACATGTACAACTGGAACCCAAGGTATAATATTATAAGACTGCCTTCTCCAAGAGCAAAATAAGTAATCAACAAAATCATATAATTCATGAAAATTTAAACCAGTGTATGTCAAAATAAATTTTAAATACTGGGTTTAGCTGGGGTTTCCAAATCAAGTCGCTATCTGAATCAACACCATACGCTGCTGTCTGCCGGTAACTCAAATAACCTCACTGTAGTAATGACAGGAACATCTATCTGCAGGTTTAGTTTTCATTCTAGGGTAATCAACGTACAGAATTTTCCAAGAGGAACACATTTAGATTGAAATTGAGTAAGACATTTTTTGAAAAAAAAAATATATATATATAAAAAAAGTTGGGACATGTTTTTTTAAAGGACATTTTTAAATCACATTCCATTTTGTGTAATTTAGAATTACTTTTTATTGTGCTAGACAGGAAAATATTAATATTGTAAGTATTAACCAATGCAATAAT
Source organism: Metallyticus violacea (assembly GCA_030762175.1). Lineage (NCBI taxonomy): Eukaryota > Metazoa > Arthropoda > Insecta > Mantodea > Metallyticidae > Metallyticus > Metallyticus violacea. The sequence continues at coordinate 61,452,374 of CM060845.1, forward strand.
ATAAATATGTTTCCTTTTAATGACATTAGAACGAAACAATTGAAATTATGTAGAGATGCTCAAAGTTGCAAGGGATCAAGAGAAGCGAAGTTGTGGAATTTTGTCCAAAAGGAACAAAGACACAAAACAGGCAGAACGTGTTGAAACACAAGAATTTAAAAGGATTAAGAAAGAGAAAGGGTTGACGGCGGAATATTGAAGATTTGAAAATATATATGGTTTTTAAATATTTTATTCATTGTCGCTTTGATTGCGTTTATCTTCTCACGACGTCTGTAGGTTGTGGACCGAATACTACAGGTGTAAGTCTGTAGAGATGAATGAAATGCAATGATGGCGCAAATGAGCTCAGAGTTCTTGGTGCCTTAAAGCTCTCTGCCATTCACCTTCTCAGGGTGAGAAAAACTCCGAAGAAACCTTACCGATATAGTTTGACCTGACTAAAATTTGAAAACCCAGGATTTCTGGTTAGTAGTCGCAAAAGGTGCTATTACCACGAAACTAACGAAAGTGACGTAGCAACGTGTTCACATAAAAGTAAAAAAAACGATTTTCAGTTATACGCGATGTTAGTTGGCCACTTGTGCTATGCAAAAACTTCTTGAGAACAGGTGAACTCTTGCTAACCACTGCACCATGAGGACACGCAGTGTGCGCGTGACAGCGATTGTCGCAACATATGGGGGGTACCAACTGCAAGTGATCGATGTGGTTCCATCCCTTCGTCAACAGATGGCGAGAGTTGCAGCTATTTTTTCAGGCCACGGTAGTTTTGTCATTGATTGATGCAGTCTGCGGTTTTGAGCCCCACACAATATCTCCTTTTTTTTCCAACCCCCACCCCCACCGCTCCCCCTCTGGATGTAGTTGTGCCGTGTTCTAATTTTTTCTCCCCCATCTGCATGTGAAACAGGGAAGACAGTTTTCAAATGGAGTTGATGGACATCATGGACAAACGGCGAACTTTTGTTCCGGAAGGGGTGTGGTGTAGAAAAAGTTTACATTGCTGTAACTAAGGTTAAATTATGAATATTAGAATTTATTCTTCCATTTCAGTCAAATACGCTATTATGTTTCTGACAAGATAGGAAATGTAACAGCTTTATAGGAGTTATGTATCACCTCTATGTTATGTTGTATGGTGTAGACATTATTTATGAACGCCTTTGCTATTATAAACATTTTTTATGAATTACAATTTTCGTAATTTATTTCCTTATTCCTGTGTAAAGTACATAAATATTACTATCAAAATCGAGGAAACCACGTATAGTTGTAGACAAGCATGACACATTCTGCAAACCGCTAACTTCCTGATAACATTTCGGTTAGTTATTTTCCTATTCTGCTTTTCAACAGAAGCAGGCGACTTTTTTTAGTATAGGTTAAGGTTTGCTTACTCTATTGAGTACTACTAATAAAAATTGTAATTGTATTGTAAATATGAAGATTAATCTCTATGATACTCCTGACTCATTTTTAATTCATCTAAAAATGTCATTTTATGACACGAGAATACCAAATAATGTGCCGATTCATTAGAGCGTGTCAAGCAAAGAATTGTAGTAAAATAACTGCAAATGGAGAGCATGTCTCCGTCTAAAATTCATTAAGATATATTAGAAACAGGAGTATGTGCTGTAAAAAAGATGATGAGTTTGTGTAGTAGAACTATGCAACTTAATGAAGGTGGACGTGAGACTACCACAGAAATAGAAGGGGAAAGGTCATCTCATTCAAAGGTATATAATATTTTAACTAAAGAATTAGAGGTGAAAAAAGAAATGTCCATATCTGCTTTAAAGTGGCTGAGAAACAGTAAGGATATATTTAACATATTTGTGACCAGTTGAATCATGGTCCAATGCTGAAACTAAATTTCAAAGTAGGGGCCACTACTCCTATAAGAATTCAAAGTATAGCTATCAGCATGGAATATCATACTGTATTTGTTTATTTTTGAGATGCCCAAGTTGATTACACTGATCTATAAACCTTTTTTTTTTTCCTCATACTGAAGAAAATTTGCCTGTTTTATACGTACATTGATGAAATAATTCCGTACTTGTTATATTTGTTCTAGGACCTCAGGTTTTCCAGTTATTGGGCTATAATTGTGTCGTTTTTGCACGCATCCCCTTTTCCTCTATCGATGCTTGAAGCTTTCTTCCTTGCCCTTGCTTGTTCTGCTACATATGCATGGCCTGGTCGCCAAGTTGTTTGCCCATTGGCTCCAACGCATCGTATGTTAACGGAATTTAAGGGTTGCTGGCTGTGGAAAGTACTTGACTACTTGACTTCTCTTCCGGCAAGACGCACAATGAGACCTCTAGCTTAGGGGTAGGGTCGACAGTTTTGACTTTGTAAATATTTTACATTTTCAGATGGAGTCTTCTTTTTCTAATACATTGTACCTTGGTTACTGAGTGAACACATTGAAGGATTTATTTTTAAAGGGTTAATAATGTGGTTCAAGGTACATTTTTGTAATATTTTTAAAGAAATGAACACTGCTAGTTCAAAGTGTTAAACCATGATAATTTTGCTGTTAAATGGGTTAAACGTTTCAAGATGCATCACACGTTTAATGATTTAAAGTTTGTATTCAAATACTTTAATAATGTTATAACATTTCAATACTGCATTGCTGTTGTACATTTTATCAATTGTGTGCTTTAATTTGCTTATTATCCTTCAAAATTCAAGGTTATTTTACATATTTTATTCACATTATTTTTTGGAAAATTATATTGAAACTTTTATTGTTGAATTTTGTGAATTATCACTACTTTTCCGTACTGTTGGGTCACCTTTCTATGGCTATGTCCTGGGAATTTCCTCCAGAACATTCCTAAAGCAAGAACTTGTCGACATTAACGTAAGAATATTGCTCTCAAATTATCTGAAACATGATGAACACCAATAAATATAAATCTTGCTATTCAGTATTTATACAGTATATACGGTTGGAAAAATAAATTAGCTGACTAGTCTTATATCTTGGCATATTAATTTAAATTAATAAATTTATAAAAAGAATAATTTATTCACATTATTGCAGTAAGCATCAGAATACCTTAAAAGTATGGATGATATTTGCTTTTCCCCTCAAGTTGCCATAATTGCTATAGCAACCAAAAGAGTCGCCCATCATGCTCAGACCGAATTCATTAAATGTCCTGATGAAAGCTTTCAACAGGTTCATATCTTGCACTGCCCAGATTAAACGGAAAGCAGTAAAGATGGAAATATAAAAGTGTTAACTTTAAAGACACACGACAACCTGGATTATAATATGCAATTGGCATTTTGTACACAAGTTATAATGTAACAATATCTGGATAGTTAACGCAGCTTCTCTTATTCGTGGTATTCATTAAATGATGAAATTAAGTGAGTATTAACGCCCTCGAAAGCAAAAAAGAATCCCATTTTAAAATATAAACTTCACAACCTATATTATCAAATGTGGTACCATGGTGTGTAACAACAAGAAAACACACAATATTTAATGTATTGTTTAACTTACTTAACCGTATTATAAAAACGGAAAACAATTTATTAATCACGTAGCAATGATAGATACGGAAGTTGAAAATAAAGTATTTAAAATCATTGCTGTTTAAAATTGTGCTGTGATAAAGAAATAAAAGTACTAATATTGTTTTCATTTGAAGTACCTAGAGTACATAAAGTCCTTTATTATAATTGTTTTAAAGGAAGACTCACTGCAGTTATTGAACTTAATTTAGAAGAGTACGAGATTTTTCTAGAAGTCGAATACTATAAATTTGTATTAACTTTTTTAATTTACTTCACAGCGTCTTTGTAATAAACTTTACAAATTTTTAGTGTACGTTTAATGTTCTAAAAGTACTCGTGAATGGACTAGGATGAGTTCTGTTGCTTACCGAGTAAAATTATGCAACAGCAGCTGAGCTGTTTGACTCATCATGCATTCCATATTAAGAGATTGTGATAAATGTGTTCAATATGACCATAAGCGGAATAATAATAATAATAATAATAATAATAATAATAATAATAATAATAATAATAATAATAATAATAATAATAATAATGAGAAAACTGCTTTAAATTAAAACACATGACGATTTTAACAGTATGATAAACTACGCATGTTGCTTGAAACTCTATACATTTGTAATGGGAGATGAAGGTCATAAGATAGACTTTTTGTAAATGATTATTTGTCCTTTCGGCGCCAGAGACATTTATGGTGATGTGTACGGAACATCTTCATCAACATTTTCAAAGATTGCTGGTTTTTCGCAAATAGTTGCAGTGGGAAGAGTGATTTTTATTTTGAATCGTTCAACCTTGAAAACACGAGATTGTTTATGATCTAACAGGAAATATTTGTGCTGGTTAAATTTAGCGATCTCGGAGGCCAGGTGGCATGTTCACTGCGACGTAGGCATTTGTCGCAAAAGGTGGCTTTCAGATAATTCTTCACATGTGCTGGTATCCTATCGTGTTGAAATTACGTTTTTGCAGTAGTTGCAGTAAAGCTTCTTCGAGCAGCACGCGATGGATTTGTAAGTGCTTGTTTTAAGCCAGTTAGTTAGAAGCCTAGTGCATTTTGGCAAGGAGTTTGACTTTCTTGACATTGCATCATTATAGAATCTCATTGGTCATGTAGCTGAAACATTTATTTGTTGCTTTTAACATCAGAAAGCGTTTAAAATTGATTCTAAAGCTCCGGTAGTTAGAAAGAATTAAAATCCGGCCACTATATGCATTCTCTTTTGTAGTACCAAGAAGATATTTTTGCAGTACATTTTCCTGGATTCATTCAGTTTTGCTGTAAGTGGTAGACAAAGAAAACGAAAGTTGGAAATAAGCGGTGCAGAAAAATTCCATTAAGATATCCCTTCATTTTTGTAATTTCGATTTTGAAATCAAGTCTTCTGGCCTGGGAAGTTTCGCATAATCCTCTCCCTTGTAGTTTCTCAGTTTTATATAACTAAGACTCCTTAACAAGTTGCATGCCACGCAGAACGAAGTCTGCCCTTCCCTCCGATTCTTCCCTTCTCTTTTAAAAATGGTGATAATTAAAAATTCCTTCCCGTCCCATCTCATACCATCTCATCCTATCCCGCTGTCGGAGTTGCCAATTTTACTTCTCAAAGGACACAAAGGATTCTGACATTGCAAACTTCTACTCGCTCTTAATGAGCCTTAGGTTGTGATTAGATCAATACCTTGGGATTTGATTCATGTACACGCTCTTTCTTGCATCTCTTCCTTTTCCTCTTGGCTTTCTTAGTGCTCATATAACCACCGACAGTCTGTCGTCGTCAAAACCAATTTTCCTCTTGCTCTATTATCATGCATCGCCTGTATTTCTCCTCTTGTCTATTTACTTCCCTTTCACAAATCCTATCATAATTATAAGATCGTGCCTAAGTCATGTAATGATAAATAGTGGTGGACAGTGATGTACGAGATGAAATGATAAATTGGGTAAGGATATTTTTTAAGGAAGGAAGCGTTCCAGATCTAAGTATAGTGCACCCCCACCCGGCATTTGCCATTTATGAGAACTGAGGAAAACCTGGAAAAAACCTCGCGGAGAACGGTCCTGGTGGGATTCGAACTCCAGACCTCCAGCTCATGAGTCTTCGCCTTAACTACCTCTACCACCCGTGACGGTTTAAAATGTTATATAGCCCACACCTGTTCCAATTAATCTCATAATATAAACCAGTACTCGTCAAAGTGTGTGCATGCTTCTATTGATCAAAGTTGTGCAAGTAGAAATATGAAGGAAACTTGTCCATCGATTACGTCGGTGCGGCTTGCAGACAAAAAATCAACTCTGCATATGATGATCTGTGAATGTAACATCAAACTGTACTTAAACTATTACATAAAAATTTAAATTTAATGAAGTGTGTAATGTTAAAATATTGACTAAAATTCAAACGTATTATGATAGCTACATTAGTAAAACTTCAAACGGTTTTAGAAAATATGGCACTTCCACTCAAGAGTAAAAAATAGTAAATTAATCATGACAAGAAAATGTATTAATATGTCGCCATGTGTAGCAGAGAAACGAACTGCATCTCAAACAAAAATAATCATTCTTTTTTAATGAGAGCACACCCGTTTTTTATATAAACGGAAGACATCTGCGTATACTAATTTGTTAAAATGTTATCTTACCCAACGGTTTTGTTGTTTAAAACAAATTGTGGTGCTGAATTAAGAGCATGTAGAATAACAATGTAATGTGAATCTGTAATAAATTATGTTTTAAATATCATAGGGCATTCAAAGAACCCTCAACATTCCGTAGAAGGAAAGAAAAAATGTTGTGTAACGTATTGCGATTGCTTTATTGTTACAGAACGCTACACTTTTAAGCAAAATGTAAATAAACAAAAAAGATTAAAAACAACAAATTGTAATGCATTCGGTTATAATGGATGAAGTGTACACATTATTGTTAGTTTTGAATATTGCTGTTATCTCAATGTTCTGCTTTTATAATTTATATCATTTAACCGATTTATAACATGCTAAAGCTATAATTATTTGAATTATAATTATAAAGTTTATTTTCTAATAGTATGTCGCAGAGTTTATATGTAAAAACTATACCCTTCGTGCGGTGCGGTGTTTTGAATGCCGTCGATTGCTAACGGCGCTCCCCACTCTTTCCCCTACAAGCGGGATAGTTTTTACGTGGGAAGCCCTCTAATTTCAATATAACCGCGCATTTTATATTTATATTGTATTGTTTATGCGTTTATTTTAACGCATTTGATTGGCAACGGGCAAGTGGGAGAAGCAGCATAAAACTTTGTATATCAGTTGTCACTCACGGAAGTATTAAAAGATCCGCCGGAACCAATGATATATTTGCAAACACCGAAGCAGTCATTTTGACCACATATGTTAAGTAAATATTAAACGTAACTACTAACTTTATACTAAATGAAACATTAATGTATCTCTTTACAACATATTTAATAATGAAGACATAGGAAAGTAGTTCTATAATGTTCTTATGGAAAACCTTTATTGACACATTTAAAATTGTATTTGTATATTCTAAATCTTTTTCCATAATCGTTAGGTAGGACTAACAAAATACAGCAGCGCAGTGCTATAATATGATTCCAGTGCACTGTTTCATTTAATATAAATTATTTTCTTATTGTTTCTTTTGTGCAGAGTTCACAACGCACTTTCTGCGTTTATTAGAATTTGTATTCGTCTTGTTTCGACATTTCTGCATTTGGCACGGTGGTCTCCGATAATCCTTTTTGGGCTGCTTTGAAGTTTCTTCTTTCTCTTCTTTATTTCTCCTCCTCCATTATCCTTGTTCCGTCTCTAGCTTTAACATATGCGGTGCGTGGTTCTTCTACGAGTTCTACGGTAGCATTTGTGTTTTTCCTGTTATTGCGTTGAAAAAAATCATAAATTTATGGCAGCTAAGATAAGAATGTTGAAGAAAACACGCACAGGCTATCAACGTGTCCCAGAACGAACAGAATATTTTCTTGCCATCTGGATCACAGCGTCAACTGCAAACTTTGTTTTGTTGTAGAAACTAATTGAATCCAGAGGTAGTTTTGCATTATTCTGTATCTCAACACCAGGGTACATTGAACTGTCCAGAAGAACAAACTTCTTTTTCGTTGATAAACAATCTGGGTGGTGTTCAAATTGTTTAGGAAAAGTTTCATTTACAGAGAAGTTTTCATATGTATTATATTATCTATTTACCTTCTAGTGAATTTCATTGTACTAACCAACCAGACCTAGTTGCTTCAGGTTTCACGATAGTAACAAGTTATCTGTGGTGACATTTCACCGCTTAATGCGATATGGTGATACTAACTCATCCTATACTTTCGGGAATTTTTTCATGTTTATTTTGGCCAAGATGTTGGGATCCATTACAAAAATATTTGGTCAGCTTTTACAACAAGCTAGAATTTTATACTGGATTTATCAAGCTTGACATGTATGGCAGGTGAGGGTATCGTGTTGTGTTGGGAAAAGTTGTTCAACAAAACAGACATTTACATCAGAATTATAACCTAATTGACTATCATCAATGATTCTGTTCCAAGAATCTGATATTAATGTATATCTGTTTTCAAATTGCTGACCTTATGGTTTTCATATCAAAATGCAGAAATCGAAGTATTTCGCGGAACATATGCCTATATCGTTATCTGGATCATTAACATGGTTCCTTATCATATGGCCTATATCTGAAGCATCCTGCAGATATCATAGCTCCTCGAAGATATCGTTGAAAATTCTCAACATTTCTTCATCTGCGAGAGGATGAGATATCTTTATCCTTCAGATAATAACAATCATAAGCTTAAAAATTCCGTATAAGTGTCTAAGCACTATGCCATATGTTTAAAACCAAGCATTTTTTGTCAGAAAAACTTAAGAGGTCAGATGGACCGCTTGGCGATTTTAATTATAAATCCCTGTAAGTCAAAAACGAACTGGAAATAAAAAAAAAGTTACAATGCCTAAATTAATTTTGAAAGAACTTAGGAAAAACCACAAACTAATTATAATAAAATAGAATTTGTGGCTGCAGTTTGAAAAATTAAAAGCGGTTAAAATGCTCCAGTGTATGTAGATCGAAAGTTTGTGTGCCGTACAGTCTCATAATGAGTAGGCTGAATATTTGAGGATAGGGCAACAGAATCTGTCGGTAGGTGAGATGTTCACGAGTTCTGGTGCCTTCATTTTGACGCCCAATTCTTATTCATGAAAAAGCTAAAGTTGCATCAGCAAGCAGAGAAAATGAAGAATGAATTTCTTAGAACTCATTGAAGTGAAATTTATAAACAATAGCCAATCTGCATTAAAAACATAAAAATATTTGAAACACCAAAAACATCTTCAGGGTTTTTGAAAGAGGAGCGATGATGAGACAAAACTACCTGTAAACCGAATCTATCTACTTGCCATTTTTAGACTTTGGAAGTAAAGCTTCAGGAGAATCAGCGGATGTCTTTTGGCCCAACGTTATATTTACATTTGCCTATTTATACATAACGCAGTTTAAAGACAACCAAATTCACCTTAGAATTAGAACAAATCGCTAAATATTCCCAGGCACCTTCAACCAACCTGTAGGTAGCTTCAACAAATCTATGAAAGTATCACTTAATCATATACCAAGAACGCAAAACTGATCCGACGCTATTGTTTGCGTACTCACAGACAGACGGGATATCCGGGTCAAGTCTATACCATTCCCCCAAGCGTCACGTGCCACGCTACAAACCAGTTCCCGAAGTTTACAAACGGAATACAAAATGAGCAGGCACTCGCAAATCAAGTATATTCTAAGTTGGTAGCACTGCCAGTATCATGAAGATCGCTTCGGTTCTGCTCAACATCACCACAGTCCAAAAATCCGAATCCGCAGTGCAAATTTTACTCTGGTCTTCATACATGCTTCGAACTAATGTCCATTTTGCTTTTGTTCTATCCCATAGACGTTTCAAATCTACTGCAGTAGAATTTTTCTTTTGAAATTCTACAAGAGCAATTTGTCTATTTCTTAAATTGTCTTTAATATTATTGTTTATAATTTTATATCTGATTGAAAATACATTTATCTCATTTAGAAATATCATTTTGCTATGTGCAGTAAATTCTTGCCTTAATCTTTAATTTCCAGGACATGTATTCATTAACAAGGTACAATTGAAAATTATTTTAATTCATTTTTCTAACATTCTTAAACTATATTCATTTATATATTGCACATCTTATAGTTGGGAAAAAAAAAAAAAAAAAACTTCTTCTACTCTCAAAATTGCGAGTCATATTTTCATACTTTATGACCTGCATAATTTCACTGTCTTAATTCCTCGGTTATAACAATTATTTCTACTATTCAAAAACTAAATGTAATCTTCTTCTCCCAAACCTTCAATTTATTTAATTTTTCCAAAAAAAAAATGGAAGAATTTGGAGGATGCAAGACGTATCAACGAAAAATGAACGCAAACAATTGCGTTTGCTCAGTAGTGTTCAACACACCAATTGTTTAAGTGCTATTTCTGTTAGAAGTGCATGTTAGATTTACTACTATGCATTGTGTAGCGTTCCAAGAATCTTCTACTCTCAAAATTGCGAGTCATATTTTCATACTTTATGACCTGCATAATTTCACTGTCTTAATTCCTCGGTTATAACAATTATTTCTACTATTCAAAAACTAAATGTAATCTTCTTCTCCCAAACCTTCAATTTATTTAATTTTTCCAAAAAAAAAAAAAAAATGGAAGAATTTGGAGGATGCAAGACGTATCAACGAAAAATGAACGCAAACAATTGCGTTTGCTCAGTAGTGTTCAACACACCAATTGTTTAAGTGCTATTTCTGTTAGAAGTGCATGTTAGATTTACTACTATGCATTGTGTAGCGTTCCAAGAATCAGATACACGCTAGAACAACAATGTTTATTAATTATAGCTTCTCGTGTGATCAGCCCTGTCAATTCGATAAAAGTCAAGTTTTCGGCCATTGTAGACTGCATGGCCTTCATCATGAGAAGGCCATGCAGTTTACAATGGCCGAATCTCCACTTATATCGAATAAGATCCTGGAGTCTACAATGGCTGAAATCTGGACTTTTATCGAATTGAAACGGCTGATCACTCGAAAAGCTATAATTTATTCGTAATATACGCCGTGAAAGCTTAAAGTCTTGCAATGTTTATTAATGATATGGCACAATTGTTGTTAGTAGGAAATATTATGCTAAATTCTTAGGAATAACAATGATTGAGAAGTGCAATTTTCCGAAACTTCTCCATAACTCGTCAAGTTGGTGCATTCGTCGGCAGTGCGTATACTCAGATGCTGCATCTTAATTCATACAAAGTTGCTGCTGTATATGAAATAAAGCCTTTGGAGCCGCTGAAACAAAATATCTGAGAGGTAGTTTACAATACTGGAGAGGATAAATTGCGAACAGTATCTCAAAATCTTTTTAAAAAAAGCAGGCATGATTTATATGCAAGGATGGACACTATGACCTACTATTTACAATAATAAGTATCGAAAGAAACAAAAAACACGCGCTCTGAGCTATGCAGTAGCTTTACATCACCAAAACCAATTTCTCTTTGCGTAGCGTATTAAGGATCATACACATATAGTACAGCCTTACTTATTTTATTGGAAATCTTCGGATTTTGAATATTGGGAGTTAAAACAAGGACGAAATGTCCATTTCATTTTCTTTTTCGGTTTTAACTAATGTTAATGCTTTATAAATGCTATTCAAAATGATCCCATTGAGCTCGAATGCAAGGTTGCAAACGCTTCATTATGAACTGTTGTAAGTTTTGGAATATTTCAACTGCCTTTCTTATCTGCCTATACCCATTCTCAACTGTTTAACACTAATGATAAATGAAACGAAATGCAAAATTCAGAAAGAATTTTTTTAAAGAATGAAAGCGTTTCAGGTCTAAATTTAGAGTATTTCTCCGGTATTTGTCATTTATGCGCACTAAGAGAAACCTAGAGAGTATTTAAAAGAAAACCTAGAGGGTATTAAACAACAATTCAACTTGGTCAGGGAGGATGTCCCGCCGGGAATCGAACCCCGGCCTTCTCCCTCGCGAGTCCGTTCGTTAATGACCTCGGCCACCCGGTTTTCAATGCGTGTTGACAAAATGTTTCTATACCTAAACTTGTGGTTTACAAATGTCTTCATGATTATCCATTTGTTTTGAACTTAATAATGTAAATTTTTCTTGCAGCAATATAAAAATATGATGAAGCCCATAATGGGATGTAGTGCCAATAATGTAACAAATGGCAACAGAAGAGAGCGAGAGGGAGGCTGTGGTTGCCAGCGAAGAGAGAGGGGAAAGGGGAAATTTGTTACTTCAAGTAATACGCTAACAATAGTGGATTATTGTTTTAAGTATTTGTATCTTTGAACTCTGCCTATGTTAAACTCAGGGCTTGTTACGCCGCTGTTTCAACACTTAACGGGATTTCCGTGACCTTATCTTTCGTTATTTTCAAATTTTATTCACAATCAGATATAACTGTTGAATTTTTACCATTACCTTCACAGTAGCGGCGCCTTACCGAGTGGTTAGATTGCTCGCCTCTCAACAAGGCGACCGGGTTCATGGCGGATGTTACGGCCTCTGACGGGGCCCACCGGTTCCTCCTGCCATTAATTTCGCCATTGTCCATAGTAATCGTACTCGATCTTCTTCTTAATTTAGTAAGCGTGCGCGCATTTCAAATGAACTATGCTACTATCCTCGCCCGTGTGTGAAACTTCAATGCCTGGCCGGCAAATTAGAAATAATAATAATAATAATAATAATAATAATAATAATAATAATAATAATAATAATAATAATAATAATAATAATAATAATAATAAATTCATTAACGAAATGTATCAGTTTGCGTGAGAATTAAGTTTAATTTTATTTAATAAATTAACATAATTTCACAAAAAATTAATTACCATGTCGAAAAAATTAATATAAACCTTAATAACGACATCAGAACGCAACAGATCAGCAACTCAATGACACCAGAAAAGTAAACTCAATCGTGAAGTAGGTGCCCGTATTATTTATACTCGTAGAAAATTTCCAATAATTACTAAAAATGGAGCAAACTATTATATTTTAACAATCATTTTAGGAAAATGTAAAATAGATTGTTAAATTGGGATATTTTATATTTTTTATTTTTTCTCCGAAATTTTTAGCAAAGAGCTAGGAACTTAAATATTTAACATAGGGGCTTGCACAAGCCCTTGCGAGCCCCCTGCATGTACCACATGTAAAATATGATGTTAATTGGAAACTGTTCTAGCAACCTATTCAAATATTTGAGCTGGAAAACATAGCTTGCCTCTCTTGCCAACTTTTTTTGTGAAATTAAGAGCTAAACTCTGTGTCATCAATTATTGTTTTTGATGATAAAGTAATGGCATATGGTATATAGTATTTTGTTTCTAACATAGGTTATGGTTTTGATTTGCCCATTGAAGCGTGTTATAAAAGTTATATGCTGAGGTATATCAGTCTCATGATGTCATTCCCTGTAACTCCGGTGCGTAAAGCAGCAGTGATGTTCATGTATTAGTTTACAATTTATTCTGTACAATGTCTAGATAGAACAGAGAAATCCAATATACATTTTAAATTCCTTAAGCCTGTATGTGTCTGAGAGAGAGAGACAGAGAGAGGTATTTTTTTTCTAATTGTTATTACAAATAAATGAAAAAATCAACAAATATATTTAAGCATTTTAAAGAGACTAACACCAACATGAACGAATTTTGATCTGTTAGCATCCATACAAACGACATCTCCAGCATGAAGAATAAAACTGTTTAACGAAAGCTATGCATATTACAGCATGAATTTCGATACCATTCGAGAACTTTGATTTTCTCATTTATTTTGATGTTTCAAAGCCGTAAGATAATACTCATTGTTTTTTTTAAATTATATGTTAATGCTGCTTCTTGTTTTATAACCTTTCTGCAATATTTACTTACTCAGAGGGCAAAGGACATGCTGGGCTCTGCTGGTAGGCAAATTCTTGTCGAAGGTGAGACAGCTCGATCTGAAAATGTTGAAAAACAGGGCGAGGATGGGGGGGGGGGGGGTGTTAAATTAAAATAAAATTAAATTATAAAATGTATATATAATGACATTTTATTCATTTATTGTACTTACACAGAGGTTGCATTTAGTTGATATTGGATTATTATTATTTTAATTACGTTAAACAAAGATGGTATAATTTATTTACTAATTTATTTAAGAAATGTACATTTTGTGTAATTTGAAAGGCTCGTGGCGAAGATTGTAAAGATAACATCATTCATTCATTATTTACTCATTTAAAAAATATGAATAAATTATAAATATTTTCTCGAGAAAGTATTTTCTAATGTTTCTGTAAATAATAAATAAAAAGAGGGAAAAGAGATCAAAATAAACAGAAAGGGTCAAGAGGTTTTTGCGTTTCTTTTTCTTCTATAAATGTGGTTTTTCTTTTAATTTTATATTTAATTGCAATTTCTGAAAATAGTTTGCCTTTCCTACAATTGACGCATTATATTAGAAACTTGTAAGCATACAATTTTAATTTATACTTACTATTTTAACACACAAACAAGTACTTTGATGAAACTTAGAAAATATTATGCACAGTTTTTTTCTAAAGAATAAAAAGTCCTCATTTTAAAATAAAAGAGTATCACAATATTTGAACATTTTTTGTTACTATTAAATGCATTTTTTTATCAATTACCTGAATAAGTGTACATAAATACACTAAAATAATTTATCTTACATGCTGATGAATTAGAACATTGGCAAGGTTAAGCCATTTTGACTCCACATATTATTATTATTATTATTATTATTATTATTATTATTACAGTCTTACGTTTTCGTTAGTTGAAATATTATCAGCAGGTTTTAAACAAGGTTCCATTCATTCTAGGTCCCGTCAATAAACCTGGAGAGCAAACCTGCTACTTTACAAGGTGGTGGCGACAGGCTATGATAACCGGGCCACATGGTATATGATTAGATAGAAGTTGCGCAGATATAGACGGCGGCGTGCTCTTTGTTTGAAGGGGGGCGAACGTTACGGTTCTTGTCGTTAGGGGAAGGGACGGTTCAGATATGAGAGGGGTTGAGATCAAGCAGGAGCGCCCAGAAACTCCCAGATAGTGTTGCTAGGCAACCCGAGAATACTCCAGCTGCGTTTACTTTGATAGCGTCCTCAAGTTCATTGCTGTGGATTTTGGAACCTCCCACAATTCACAACTGCAAAATGAACATTATAAAAGGGAATACAGCAAAAGGTGACTTGGTATTGCATTGCAAAGTCAATTAAAACTTCAACATTATTAACTCTAGAGATGAATAAAGCCTAAATATATATTTTATATTATATTTGTAGCATCAAATATTATGAGACAAAGAAAAAGATGTAAACATTTTCCTGCATGATTTAGTTCAAGTGATAATTATAATAGTGGATATATTTTTTTAACAAAATTAGTAGAGTTTAAAAATTTATTCGCCTTCAGTTTGTATTATTATTATGGTAAAATATGATGACAAAAGGAGAAAATGTTTACACCAAGTTCCATGGGTATTGCTGCTGCAGTGAGTCAGAGCAGCGGTAAGGAATGCATTCTAATTTAAGTCAGACATACAGGAAACAACATTTAAATAATGTATTAATTATAATCTTTATATGTGTGCACTTAATTTGTTCATTTGGTCAATTAAATAAGTCACTGGACGAGCCGTTCCCTTCCCCGAACGTTGCATACTCTCCCTTAGGAGTAAAGGAACTAGAAACTCCAGTTTAATTTATCATGCTCTTTTTTAAGCAGGACTTAAGCCAATAAAATAAGAATAAAAGAGTTTATGAAATTGAACGTAGTAAAAATGACAAAATAAGATGCAAATGTACTATATGATTTTTTTTGATTGATTGTTTTATTTATGGACACTCTTTAACATCTCAGGTCATCAGTGTCCCATTCAACTCGGGGCGTGAAACGGCCGACAAATTTTGCTCTGAGGTCTCTTCTTTCAGGCTTGAGGTTCTTTATCGTGCCGTAAATGTACGACACGGGACCCACGGCTTTACTTCCCTTCCGAAGTAAGCCATACTTAGGATTTTTACGCCCGAAAAAATCCATCGGTCCTGGCCGGGTTTGAACCCGCGATCTTGGGTTTAGGAGGCAAGTATGGTTACCACTACATCACCAGGACCGACTATCCAGTGCCCTTGATACTTATTTTCGTTCCATAGTAACGATGCCCATCGCTTACGGCGCCCAAATTTTCCGGAAAGAAGTCAAAGTGTAAATGTAAAAAGTGACATTTAAGCGACATTCTACACCCCATGTTCTTGTAGTTCTCCCAACAGATCATTCAATAAACAAACATGGTTATCTTTTCTGATGCCCAGAAAGTCATCAACAATTGCTTTGAAAGGGGATCAGGCAGGTTATTGCAGATTTGTGAGCTAAATATCAATATATTGATAGTTTTCTGATTTGTGGCCCCAAAACAAGCCTTTGTTTCACTCAATTTAGGAAATATTTGTTTCAAATCATTGAAAGCTTGGCCTTATTTATCCAGGGTTTTCAAAGTTTTTCATTAGGCCTAAATGGATATGAAGCGGAGGCAAATGATTTGACTCCGTTCAACCATGTAATGCTTGTCAACATTTTTTCAGTAACGAGTGATTCTATCTTAAACCAATAATTGTTCTCGGTGTCTGTCCCAGAGGCACAAAAAATATACTCCTTGACCTCATGCTCTAAACTTGTAAGCAGTGCAAGAACTTTCTAAATCACAGCAGAGTTTCCGTTCATGGTCTTTATATGATGAGAATTTTGCTTTAGATGCCTCTTTTTTCAGGCATGAGGTTATTTATCGTGCCTTTTTTTTATTGGTGTTTAACGCCCATTTTTACTACTGAGGCACCACAGGCGGCGGACACTGATGATACATGAGATGAAATGATATATTGGGAAACGATTTTTTTTAAGGAAGGAAACGTTCCAGCCCTAAGTTTGGGGTACCTCCTCGGCATTTAACATTTATGACGACTGAGGAAAACTTGCAAAACCTCATTCAGGGAGGACGATCCTGGTGGGATACGAACACCAGACCTCCCGCTCACGAGTCCGCGCCTTGACGACCTCTGACACTGGTGGCGGTTTATCGTGCCGTAAATATACGGCACGGGACCCATGGCTTTACTTCCCTCCCGAAGGAAGCCATACTTAGGATTTTTACGCCCCGAAAAAATCCATCGCTCCTGGCCGGGATCGAATCTGCGAGCTTGGTGTAGGAGGCAAGTATGGTTACCACTACATCACCAGGACAGATCTATTATCACCAGTGTCCACCGCTTAATGATACCGCAATAGTGCAAATGTGTTTCAAATACTCACTTTTAAAAAAAAATTAAAGACTGCATTTCCATTGTTTGATTGACTCTAAATCTGTGAGGACATTAAGCTCCTCTTTAATTGTCTTGAACTATGATGAAGGTTCCGTCTCCTTAGATGTATCTGTGGGGAGACGAAGAGCATCATTCAGTTAACGGGAAGTTTTTCTTAACTTGCTTGAAACCCTCCTACCAATTAAAATGTTTTTGCCAATGTAAATGATTTAAACTCAATATATTGTCATCAAATTTAAAAAAAATCTTTCTTTATAAAATTAAAAAGTAATTTAGTTTTGAAGACGAAATGTTTTTAGTATTAAAAAGGGCTTGCTGCACAAACCCCTTAATCTTCCTGAAGTGTATCAGTGCTGTTAGCATTTTATAATATTCTTACTCCCCCCCCCCCTAGGCAATCTGAGATAGACTTTACTTACGGAAAGTTATTGCATAGTTGGTAGTAAACAGTAACTAGTATTTTACATTATCATAGTAGATGCTTGTAGTGCCTCTCCTCGGCTAACAATGCATCTTTTCTATTGAAAAGATTTTGACACACTCCCAATTCATCCTTCCGAATGTTGCAAATTACTTCCTGAATACTTTGTTTCAGCGACTACACGAGTATCTTCCACAGAAATGTAACTGAAACAGCTTACGTGAGAGACATGCTTAAGCAATCTCAATTGTCTGTGTAACCAGAACTTTAGCTTCAGTCTTACTAGAAATAGCACGTCCACTGAAGGTCATTCGGTTTCCTCAAACCCTGAGTGCGCACGATATTAAATATATCAAGTTATCAATTAGCATCGTGCATTTTCTAATAAGACAAAATTGTTCAAAATTTTTCTGTGCAAATTCTAAACGCCGAATAAAACATTTGGCTTTCTTTGTATTAAATTACTTTTTTCCGCTCCAGAGAAAAATAACTTTGTAATAATCAATTTATCACTCAGATGATTAACACAGTCAGAACTGAACATCAAGTACTGATGAAATATACGCCAGCAGCATGCTTGTGGTTACTAAAAGTTATTACACTCGTTATTCATGCCAATAAAATCAATTATTGTTCCGCAGACACTGGAAGTTAAACGCCATAAAAATATTATTTCATGGAATGATGGCTGGCCTGGATTTTCGGGCGATAAACGAAACGAAGCTGGGTTAAAGGGAGAACATAAAAAAAGGCAAGTTATAATGGGTAAGTGCATTGTGTTTTACTACCCAACGTTGCAATATGTTTATTATTTTTTATAAAATAACCCATCTAGGAATGGGCAATATAAATTATTCGCAATTGAAAAATGATAGTTTAAAATATAGTTCAACAGTATTTATTTAATATATTGTCTAGCAATTTATATAAATCTTTTCATAGAAGTAGATTGCAAAGTTTGTTCCATATTAATTTTCCTCGTTTATGCAGCTGGTTTCGTCTTTCATTAAAGCGTTCAGAACTGTAAAAAAATGAAAAAAAAATCTGTTTTAATTATGCCAGTACAGTACAGTAGTTTTTAGTTGAAACATGGAAAGTAGAAAGAGGTAACATTATATTCAACACGGCAGTAGGCAACTTTGAACTGCCTATTCTGAAAAACATTATAAAACGTGTACAGGCAATATCTCTTGCATCTGATTGCACAGGTTTTCGTCGTTTTCCAACACTCGTTTGTAACATACGAAAGCCAGCGAAATAAGCATGGCTAAGCATATAATATATTTTACTGCCAAAAGGTAAAACTGGTCACAAACATATTATTATACAATTGCCATTGCGAGACTATGCTGTTCAGGATGATTGTGTGTGTCGGTCCTGGTGGTGTAGTGGTTACCATACTTGCCTCCTAAACCTAAGATCGCGGGTTCGAACCCGGCCAGGACCGATGGATTTTTTCGGGCATAAAAATCCTAAGAATGGCTTCCTTCGGAAGGGAAGTAAAGACCTGGGTCCCTTGTATATTTACAGCACGAAAAAGAATCTCAAGCCTGAAAGAGAGGCCTCTGAGCAAAATTTGTCGGCCGTTTCACGCCCTGAGTTGAATGGGACGCTGATGACCTGAACTGTTAAAGAGCGTCCATAAATAAATCAATAAAAAAAAAAAAAAAGGATGATTGTGACAATGCTTCTCTGCCCCTTTGAACGTCATTAGCACATTATCCTCCTAGACAGCTGAGGTAGCAGCAAAGCTGGTTTTGTTTCATCTTAAATGAAACAGTCTGTAAGTTTCTAAAGAACCATTGCGCCACTGACTAATAAGCTTTCAGTTGAAATGATACACACCATAAAGGACATTTAAGGTGACATTTAAATTTAAACATTAATTAAATGCATATTTTCAACGTTTTTCATAAAGATAATAAACTTTAGGTAATTTTATTATGTCATTAATACGAATAGAAACATTTAATGGCATATTATTCTTAACTTCATTACTTATGGTAGAAACCAAAAACGAATGCTTATCCTCTCAGATAGGCAAAGCACTTTCCGCTGAACAGGTGAAACAAAAACTGGTATGGGAGCGTCAAAATTACCTGTCTGCCCTGCCATCTCTCAACAGATTCGATCTGCGGTGGGTGCCGGGACATAATGGTATTTATGGCAATGAAAAAGCAGATTAGTTGGCAAAAAGGGGTGCTGAGCCCGCGGTTGGAATCAGTACATGCACTGCCGCGGTTAAAACATGGATTAGGAATACATTTAAACTAAGGTGGCAAACCTTCCTAAACAAAACCAAGGTAGGGAATTTATCCTAAGTTCTAACATCTCTTCTCACACTTGACAGAAGAGGAATAAGGAAAGTAATTACGTTAATTACAGAACATGGTCACTTCAGGAAACATGTATGTAAATTGGGACTTGCAGGCCTCACACATCCTGTTTGGTGTCCAAACCTGGCAAAAAAAAAAGATTTACTCTATCTATAACTAGGGAAGACCTACTGACATTGGCAGCTAAATACTGCAACTTGTTCAACAAATGGATTTTGGGAAGCAATGAAGGTGTCTCTTCCTATGAGTAGCACAATAAGCCTTATAGACTGACGTGCCAGAGGCTGTTTAAACTCCGTATCCCCCGACATCTATCGTCCCTTATGGTAGAAACTTTTGTACGTTTAATTGATGCATCAATATCATAGAATATGTAAGTAAAATATTTTCCTTATCTATCTGTTTGTCATTCGCTACACCTTAGACACACACACATTTTAATCCCATGTTTTATCTCTTAAAATGTATACCAAGAATTATATGCTTTCAGTCGCGAATGTAGACAAAAATAAATCTCTGTACTTTGTGTATCTTTCAAAACTTATATGCCCCATTCAACAGCTTATGTGCCTCTTTTTGTAGCCTTCCAGTTGACTGTTATCTACTGGCTTTATGCTATGAAAATTTCCGTACACCCGCATCTTTTCAGATTTGTCTCCCGGGTAATCTTCCTCTCACTACACCTTCATTCTTCTACCTATTTCGTTCTTATGGACATGGTTGTAACCTAGATACCATACAGTCGTTAAATGTAGGCAAATATTTTAGTGACTGAGTGAGGACATTTGAGTTGCAGGGCGGCAGACCCCGACTGCATACTTGGAAAAGACAGTCGTCAAGCACTATAATGCATGTGCATGTTGAAGCTTGTAGTTAGTTTAAAAGGGGGCTTTGTGACCGAGTAGCTGTGCGTACGAGTGTTACACGGTGCTTCCACTCTGTCAAACTTTGTGCTAATTATTCTTCGTTAGTTATACATAATGTATTGAACAGGTTTTTACGTGCGACACATAATAATATAAAAATAGATTCTTGCACACAAGTTATTAGGCGATTCGCAGGAAAAAGTCCTGTAATCGTATTCCGGTACAGAAACTTATTTTAAAAGTCACGAGGGACAAGATTTCTCGCTGACAAACGTGTTCTGAATCGCCATGTTCTTGTGGAAGACAAGTTAAATGAAATACAGACATTTTTATGCTGATGCCGGCAATGGATTACCGCTGAGGGCAACAATTTTATGGTAAAAATATAAATAGTCAAATAAAAATGCTAATTTTACGCGCGGCTAATCCATTTCTCTTTTCCCGGTTACAGTGGCCCCACTTTCTAAGTAAGCAGCTGTTCTTAGGCAGCCCAAAGCTCAAAAAACCTCACTGTATAAAATATTTGGTTAAATATAAGAATCACCAGTTACTTATTACTGGTAATACAATAGGAGATTGTGTACTCTCCTAAGTTGCATACGATCTTTATACGTCTCCACTAGGGCATATAAAAGAACTGCATTAATGTTGTAACCCTTTTATTATTTATACACTTCCGATGGATTTGTTAATTTTATTAAATGTAATATAAATTTCCGCTGGAATAGTTTGAATTTATAAAGATGCACATCTACCAGGAAAATTAGTCTTTCAGATGGACTTGGGCATTTAGACAGGAATTATAGACAGTTCATTTTGGTTTTTGTGTTCTAATGGTAGAGTTTGTTACTATTAATTCGGAAGGCCTGGGTTCAAATCCCGATCAAGTCAAGTTGTCTGGACGATGATTTTCCCCTTTGTTTTCCCACTTCGTGAGAAGCTGAATGCCAAATAGCTTTAAGGCACCTACAATATTCACGTTTAATTTTCAGACATTGCAGTCAAAGTGACAAAATAATGATGATGATGATGATGATAATAATAATAATAAATGTGGCTTTCATGTAATTTTTTTTTCTTGTATATACCGGAATATGCCATTTCCATCAATGTCACTCGCCATTTAGACTCTACTTCATTTTTGATGTACCTACTCCCAGCATATATTGATATTCATTATCTGATGGTTTGTTACCTGAGAATGACAAAGCAACCTGTCAAAGTCTCCAGTTCCTGCGGCATTCCCACCACGGGGACGTCTCACCCCGCTACCGTCCATGTGACTCATCGCAATTTTCCCGCGGTTACCCTCCCTTCCTTCACCATTTATTCGTCAACCATTCAATTTTTTTCATTTTATCTTCTCTATCTGCTTCTTTATCAGGTTAAGTTACTTGTTAAGTGCATTAATATCTCTCATGAGTTCTTAGTTCAACCATGGTAACGTCTAAAACTTATTTTATAGGCTTACCTTTCTAAATTCCTTTTACCTATCTCTGCTTATTATTATAGTCCACGAGTACTTTGTGATTTTTTGTTAGAGAATTATTCATTTTATGCAGAGGTAACCAGAGTCCCTTTAATAACACTGCATGGTTGGTTTAGCGTTGTCAATAATTACAATCCCTCAAGTTTAATGTAAAAATTTAAAGCCACCTGTAGTCTGATATTACAGAAAATTATACAACTTTTTTATAGAAAGGCAGCTAATTATGATGTAGTTACACGTGTTAATGTCTTGCGGAAAGAACCCTCAGTCCTTTTGATTTTTTGGATTGAGTTAGTTCCAGGATTTCATTAAAATAAGGGAGAGGGGAATTTGATTTCATCTTTCTGAGAGTATTCAAGAATTTTATTAATGAGAGAAATAATATATGTTACAATTTATTAACAATTATTGGAATGAATTAATGTCATACATGTGTTGCACGTCGAGGTTCATCCGTAGACCTTCCAGTCAACTATTTTCAATTGCGTGATCAAATCCAATCGCCTCCGTCAACCTGATATATCTTTAACTTTCCGAAAAGAAGTACTTTAGCCTTACTTTAGGTACATTACCTTTCTACAGAAACTTTATAAAAAATGTAATTAGAAAACTCTAGATAACACATTTCTCATCACAGATTCAGGGTGAAATTATGCAAATCATTTTATAGTGTGTTGCACAGGTACACATTAGAACATAGACTGTCTTAAAGCTAGGAGAAATCATTAAATTTAGGAAAAATGGCAACAGATTGCATAATTTCTCTTTAGAACCATAACTTATAGCTTTACAGCACATCCCCTAAGAGAGTGGAAAAGCATCGAAAAGGATGGAAAATCATATTTCCTCCTATCGCAGTAAAATGTGACATTTTTTTGAGAACTATGATATTAAATGCTAAAGTTAAAACTCCTGATTTAGGTACTTTAATAACTGATGTGAGTGGTAGGTATTTTTGTGTCTAAAAGTTATCCTTTTAACTCCACAAATCCGCCACAAGAGCCAAACTGTGCTTCGGCTTGTTGCGAAATCTGTATACAAGATATTTAAAGTTATGGGTCATGGAGTATTGTACCTATTGTGCTCAGCTGTAGATGGGATACCCACTATATCTGATGGTTCTTGATTGCTTGTAGATTTTCATCACACGCTATATAACAGATATGCCGCTATCATGCTTGTATATAATGCTTGTGACATACACTAACGCCTTTCAAGTACCCCCTAGCCAAAAACTCTAATAATTAAGGCGAGGTGATCGGAGTAATTATGTACTGAGCATCTTCAACTTTTCATTGTCCACTAAAGGTCTCGGTTCGTGTAGAAAATGGGAATGTATTCCAACGTGCACGGACCACATATGCTATTTTCATTGGAAATCCCTCTGTTAACAAGAAAGATACTCGCCTCCGATACTCTTTTTGCGAGTTTTTGTTTTTCCAATAGGACGTCACCTAGAATCTAAACCGACCCATTAGTTACGGGCTAGAAACAAATAGGTTTCTTACTCGCGCATTCACCCTCCGGCTAGGCTACCAGTAAACACCGGAAAGTCCGCCTCATCAGCATCAGACTCCTCTTTTCTGCAAGTGATTAATCCCAGCTCTTTTGCCATGCACTAATTACATAAGATACTACCTACAACCAAAACTAGTTGTATGCGAATTATTTATGCATCATCATAAGTGCACTGCATAAGTAAACACAAGCAATAAGAAATGAGCAGAAACACAAAGTGCACACTACACAAGTAGATGATAGCCTGTTATCCTAGACTCATGTTTGCCATTCTATTTGTCACAATAAAGAATGAGATAAAGAATATCTCAACATAACTATTTGTTTTCGAATGTATACACTCACGAGAATTTTTTCCTAGTTTTGACCAGCTCTGCACGCTCTGAAAATATGCCAAACTTTTAGACATTTTAAACACTTTGAATTTACAGCTTTGTATTTTGATATTTATTTGTTAATATCACAATGTATAATTTAATGGTCATACGTATTTTGGTCAGTTTTTCTTTTAATAAATCAATAAATAACTTAGATAATTGTAATGGATTGCTCTAATACTTTATAGCATATAAATTGTAAAAATTTACATTTTTAAATTGCAATATTCATTGAAGCTTATTTCAAATACATAGCCCTCCAATTCCATGATACGTGATGTACTGCCTCCATACGTAGTAGCCAAGTTGTGTTTTAACGAAACTCGTGCAATTATTGGAGATAAAAAATCTGAAAAAGTACCAGATAGAATATCTTAATGTTTGGACATTGGTTTAATGTCGAATTTTATAAAAAAAATTATTATTATTATGGTTTAAATAATACCCCGTAATATATTAATGTAAAAATATATTCTAATTTAACAGCACAGTACAAATTTCAAAAGCTATCGTTCTAATAAATCGTGAGTGTAAACATTATCTAAGGTTAAAGGTGCAGGTGATGTCACAGGCCAACAGGTGTTCTGTTATCAAATTACCCGACTGTATCTCAATCTCGTGTTATCAGACATAAACGGTGTGATAACGTCTGTTTCCCTTGCATGCATTCTCTCTCGCTCTCTGTCCAACAAGTGACGGAAACACGTGCACTGCATCACATTTTGACACGTTCGCAAATTGAGGGTAGTGGCAATAGATAATTTGTTTTCAAATTTTTATTGGATGTTTCAGTTGTACAGCCTACACTTTTTCATTAAAGGTTCATTCAAACTTATCTCATAGGGGTATCACAAACTCTGTACAGGATTGGTGGGTAGTTGGTAGAGTTCCCTCAATATTTGCCAGCCAGATCTTACGAAACATAAGAATTTGCTACCGTTTGTGTATAAAGCACGGATAATCCAAATACAAAATATCTACCTTTGAACAAAGTTAAGTTTGATGTTAAATCAATTATCTACATTCTAACGGTTCACTTAATTAAAACATGTGTTATGTGAAAATTAACGATCGCATCGTAGAGCAATTAATGATTTCCTGAAAATAAATCGAGCCATTAAGGACATATTTTATTTTAATGAAAGTTAATTCTATTTTTCTTATATTAGATTATTTAATCATTTAAACTGGAAATATCTTTTCTTCCTCACTTATGTACTTGCAATACATATTAAGCACAAAATAATACATTATGTATTTTGGCATTGCTGTAATGATAGCTTTCTGAAATAAATCAGAACTTATGTAATTTTTTACATAAAATATCAAATTTTAAACGACTTTATTCGTTTTATAAGAACATTCTTTATTTTATCAGCGTCATTACTAAGAAAGTTCAAGCCTGCTGCAGGAAAGAAGATATCCACTCTGTCCCTCCTTCCAGTTACCACTACTAGAGTTACCAGTCTCAGGCGGTTTTTCAAGATCTGAAACACAAATTAAATGTTTAGAATTTATATAATGCATTTGCATGCTATATGGAAAAATAAAATGCACTTTTTCAAAGGTAAAGAACAAAGTAGGGTACTTTGTGATTATATAAAAGTCGTGTGCGTCATTATTACCAAAAAGTTTAAGCAAAGGGAAGTGCATTGTACCAGTCAGTTTTGCTCTATTTGCATAGCGTGTTACATAATGGCAATTTGAATGTGATCTGGTGAGGAGGAAATTGGTCGTAACACTGCAGAGGTGTGATGTTGGGAGTTGATGCAGCGTTAGAAGTAATCACAAAGAAGCACTTCTGGATGCTGCACAGCAGATTAGCTCTTGGAACGGCTTGCAGAACTGCAGTGCTAAGTAACAGAGTATGTGGATTAATCGCTAAAACCATAGGATGTTATTACATACTGAATAACTGCATTGTCAAGTGTTTGTCAGGTACTGGGTTAGTCGAAACATATCCGGATATTTCAAATGTCAATGCTTTCTGAATATTCACTTTTTCTTAGTACATTTTACATAACAATTAAAAAAACTTTTGGAAATTTATATTTATACTGCCCTCAATGGACATAGTTGCATTAATGTTGTTTAACGTCATCTTTTGCTGCAGAGGTACCACAGGCGGTGGACACTGATGATACATGAGATGAAATGATAAATTGAGAAAGGATTTATTTTTAAGGAAGAAATCGTTCCAGGTCTAAGTTAGGGTATCTCTCCGGCATTTTCCATTTATGAGGACTGAGAAAAATCTGGAAAAAAACCTCAGCTATGGAGAACGGTCCTGACGGGATTCGAACCCCAGACCTCCCGCTCATGAGTCCACACCTTAACGACCTCGGACACCCGTGGCGGTGTGGACATAGTTGATTTAATGCATACCAGATGGTCTATAATCGAACTCAAGCAGAATATCAGAAGGATCCAGATAGACAAATACGAGGGTGATATAGAAAGTAAGTTACAATTGACTATTTCAAGGAAAGAAATTTAATGATCAAGTCATTGCAGTACAACACACTTTTTCGAAATAATCACTCTGTCTCTATAAACACCTTATGAACGTTTCATCAATTTTTTCTTGGCGATAGAAATGCGCTCCAGATGATCTCGGACAATGAAATGAATACTCACCTGTTGAGAAACCCAATTCCTGTGCACTTTCTGTAACAATCACAAGTTTGTCAACCTGCAGTGCAATGAGTTCTTTGCTAGATGTCGATCTCTTCCTTGCCCATCAGCATCAGTCACATCTGTACAGCCATGTTTCAACTGCTGGACGCGACATTGCATTTAGCTCATATATTGCCGAAATTTCACGATTAATCTGTTTTACCCATACAAGTACTGTTCAACGTTTCCAATCCACTTAGTCCTGAAACACGTACAATTGAAAGTATTTAAAGCAAATAAAATCTTCCACGGTTGATTTTTTTGATGGGTACTTATTTGTTGTAATAGCTTCAGCAGTACGTATGCAATTAAGTTGTATAATTCCGAAAATCTTTTTGATTACTTACTTTACGACTGTCTTAATCGAGTGCAACATTACATACCTCATGAAGTAAATACTCATACCACATGAAATAAATATTATAAAACCAAACTAAGTACTAGGGGTGTTAGATGTCGTGAAGATGGCCAATTACTTTGGTAGTTGTTGAATATCATCCTTCAGATGGTTCGCTGTAAAGTTTCAGACGCGTAAGTATAGCTACTTGTGACGACCATGTAAACAACTAGAGTTAACCATTTTCTATAAAATGGATGAAACAGAAATACAAGTTATGATAAAATATCGTTTAGAAGGGTTTAATACCAACAGAAATCTAACATATTAAACATTCTTTCCTTGCAGTTCAATGGTTAAAAAGTGGGTTCTGAATTTAAGTGTGGTCTATATCCTTTCAAGATAATGATAGCTCATGGCGTTAGAAACTGCAAAACTTATAATATAGGCTGGGGCTTATTATTAATTTTAAATACAGTATCATTTTATACTTCTGTACTGAATTTTTAGTAAAAATATAAATACTGAAATAAACTTAATGATTAGCGACACTATCTCTCTTTTTCCAGTTGCCTGTAACTCAAATAACCTCACTGTATTATATAGGACTTCCAGAATGTATCCTTACCGCTCGCACGAGATTTTGGGTCTCGACAGCGGCATACCCCAAGCCTGCCGCACCTTAAGAGTCTTGCACTAATCGTACTTCAATTTTCCAATCATAAAGATGTTTTTATTCAATTTTGATTTTCAAAACACGAATAGCAAGTGTTATGTGTGTTCACATGACCATTTTAGTGAAACTATGCCTCGTCTGGAAACCATACAAACTGCGGGTTGATTAACTTTTCAGTTACTGATGAAAGAAACCACTCATAATAATGTTCACGTGCTACGGTATTATCTTGAGAATAATGGGCACACGTACAACTTACTTTTTAAGTTTAAACAATTCTGTTGCTGTATATGCAGACAACACTGAAATCCCAATTTCTTGAGTCAATTTCGTCTAATTTACCTTCTGTTAAAACTGTGCGTCTTTGTGTGTTTCTTCTTTTGCACTGCAAGAAGCAACAATAGCAGTAATTTAGTTAATACATATGGATAAAAAAAGAAAATGGTGCCGCTGGAGCTATTTTAAAATTTGGGGTGTCAGGTGAATTCCAATTCCTAGTCGTCTGATTTCACTGATTTTCAGAAACTATTTTTATCATTTATTTCAAAGGCATATACGAATTTCTTTGCAAAAAAAAAAAATGGTGGCCGCTAAAGCAATTTTTTAAATTTTCGCTCTAGGTTAACCTACTCCCCACTCTTTAAATATCGGTTTTCAGGTATAGCCCCACTTTCAATTTTCAGATTTCCCTGATTTTCAGAAACTATTTTTTTTACTTTATTTAAATTATATATTTATATATAAATATAATGGAACAAATTAACAGTAATTATAAAAGCAGAAAAGGATAAAACACTAAGAGAAAGTCACACTTGTAATCGCTATATTTCGAACTCGTGGAGTTCTTCTATGGCAGTAAGACAAGTATATATAGGGTTTCGTTGCGAAAACAAATTGTGGGTTTCAGGACTATTTCTAATAGTCCGATTTTTATTATTTTATTTCAGTGGTGCATACCCAGTTTGTTGAGAAAAAACAAAAAAAATTATAACACTTTTATCGTCAATTTTGGTGCCTAGTAAGTAGGATGGATATATTTAAAGAACATATTTTTATAAATCTTTTCAAGGGTATAAACCGCAACAGCTACATTCCTTCGGAATTCGCTAAAAAGCGAATCAGTAGTACCAAATTTATTGATGTAGTTCTGAAAGGAGAGAGTTGCGCAGGGGAATTCCCCACGAAAGCGACGAGCTGATTCTTATTTATAATAACTTTTACATATAAAAATACGTTGCTCCAAACTATTTGCGAACAAATGTAGAATGGTGACTGCGCGAAAGTTCAAGGGATGAAAGGCGGTTTTGAATGGGAGAACCGGCCGGCATTGGCCAAGACGGAAAATCCCGTGCAAGCGGTGAGGACATATCCTGGAACCTGGTAGATGATTAAATCACTTGAATGCAATACCTTTTAAAGAAACGATGAATGTATTTGTTACAATGGCAGTTACAGAAAATGGGATATTAATCACTAAGCCATTCATATAAAAATTGTCTTCTTACGCGTTTGAAACGTTATATTAGCCGAAACGCAAGTCGAGGGGTTAGATGAGAGAACTAAGCAAAGGCAACAGGTAAGTAGCGTCTTGAAGACACCTAGCGAAACCTTATCGGTGTTATGTACTGACCAGTCCATCAGCTTAACGACGCGTGGAATATACACAGGTTGGCAGGAGTGCTTCTCAATTCCCCCTTATTCACACTGTATGCATCAGACGAGAGGAGAAGGGAATTGCGTGTATGAGTCAGCTGTTAGCCCCTACCCTATCGGACAGGGTTGGAAGAGGGGAAGGTAGTACGGGATCTATTGTGTGTATTGGATTGAGGGACGCGAAACACAAATGCATTTTGTACTATTCTGTCTAAAAATATACGTGCAAAGTTCATTCATTTTTGAAGCTCTTTTGCTTCGATTCACCCACATTTAAAACTTATCTATACTCTTCCACTTCGACGCGCAAATACTTTTCTTGTCCTTCCAAATAAAATCACTGTAGGCGTGAGGCAAATGTTGACAGCACAAAATGTTAAAGACGCAGGAGGAAGAAGTAAGACTCTTGTATCATGTCTACTAAACTTTAAACACATTCAAGTTGTAATAAAAGGACATAAGGTTTCTGACATCAGAAGTATAAATTTCAGGAGGATTAAAGAACAAAACTAAGCCTATGATATTTAGTTTTTTGCAAACTGTAGGACTTTTTCTTTGACATTTGAGCATTAAATAGAGAAACTTTCTTTTTAACAATATTTTTAAATTCAAGCTTTATTTCACACTTAGCAGCATTTTGGATCGAAGTGTACAACATTTGTATTTTCTACAAATGTTTACTCTATTATTTCTTATTTCTAAACGAAAATGAAGACTACAGGTAAGTTACAAGAAACTGAAGTTAAAATACCAGTATCTCAAAAAGCAAATTGCTGTAGTATCAAAACACGACTGAAAAGAGGAGTTTTAAATGCAAAAGATCATGACATTAATATACATTGTAACATTTGTTAGAAACTAAAAACCATTTTAATAAAAAATGACAGTAATTATAACTGTAACGTTTGAACATTTTGTGAGAATATAATTAGTTCAATAAGTTAATGTTGTGAGTAGGTTGTTAACTCTTAATTATATATATTAAAAATATGTCATAAGATTTGTGACCAACATTAATTTGAATTTTAAGGCTACAACATTTTAGAATATGAAAATCTTAGCAACAGTAATAGGCAAAAGTGATGAGTATAAAGTTCTTGTCTTTATCGTGGCTCATTCCTCTAATTTTCATACGTGCAGTTGTCATTTACGTATCTTTAGATTTTTTTTAACTTAATTTAGTAGCTGTAAATTCTTCACCCATATTGTTGACATTTAAACTAGAAGCTTGGTTCACAAATACTCATAGTACTTTGGATCATCTCTTAAGAAATTAATCTCTGATAGTAGAGAAAGTCTTAGGGTGTATATAGAATCAGATGAAAGAGGTTCGCTGTTCCATGTTTGGAGGAGGGCACGGTAGCTCAGTTGCTAGAGTTTCAGTGCGGAAGGCTGAAGACGTGACCCGAATTTTTTAAAGTCTGATTCTTCATTTCCAAATACTATAATTGATAAGGTAAACTTGGAATGTTATTTCATTGCTGCATAGAGTTAAAATGTTTATTTTTTGTGATGATGACATAAAATCTTCCTTGGCACACACTGTATCTATATCGTAGATTGTATGACTGAAAATTTACTTTCATTTCATTTTATTTGTTTAAAATGACCTTTAATTGTAATGACATTATATTATCAAATAAAATATATGATTTAAAAAAAAAGATAAGGAAAACATCGCTTAGAATGTTTTATACCAGTGTTTTTCAAATACAATGGTACAAATTATTAGAAAATTAATCTTGATATTTTAAATTCCTATAATAATAATAATAATAATAATAATAATAATAATAATAATAATCATAATTACAATTATTATTATTATTTATGAAGAAAATTTTTTACACCTGACCGATATTTGGATTGCACTTAAATTTACTGCCAATATTAGCTTAAACAAAGGATCGGTACTACGCGTTTTGAATGTTATTAACAGAATCGCGTTTGCATATATGCTCTCTGTAAATAGTGAATGACCAAGAATGCAAGAAACATGTTAGAAACCAGCTCATTTTTTGCAGTTTCTGTTAGAAACTAATTTGGTATATCTTCGTGATCGACACGGTATCACAAGACTTCCTGTCCACGGGTAGGCACTTTATGAGAGTCCATTGGAAAAAGAGGGGAAAAGAGTTAAAACCTCAGTATTATATTTGAAAATAGGTTATGAACTCAAAAACTTACGTTCCTCCGTATGAAAAAATAACTTACGTGACCTAAGAGACTGTGCCGAGCAAATATGTCCTGCATTTCATTTCAAAACCTTCGTTTGGCATGTTTTTAGTGTATTTCCAATTTTCTTCTAATCTGATAATCTCAGTTAACGTTCTATCACGTTTTGGTAAGGTTTATATTACTATGTGAACATTCTGCTATTTGTACCTAAATACTCGGGCAGTCCCATTACATATCTCTCGAGTGTTTGCGGAAAAGCACTTATTCTTATAAATCTTGTTACAGAAGTTCATTGCCTGGCTTTTTTCCCCAACAAAAACTTTAATTTTTGAACGATAGCTTGAAAATGTCTCATTTTCTCCTATCATTTAAAACTTTTATTTTGTATTATAGGACAAATTATCCTGTCAGCATTATACATAAAGTTTTTAACTGAAGTTTTGATCAGAACGGAAACGTAAATTGTTCAAGAAGCAATCTTTATAGCATAGATCATTAAAGTTGAGTAAATAAATAAAGTTTAATTGCTGGAGGGAGGTATGTAGGCTGTGTCTCTAAGGATATTTTTACCCTCTTACACTTTCTATGCAGTGTTTGTTTAAAAATAAAAAACAAAATATTCATATTTGTGTTTTAAGAGAAAGATACCTCTGTCAGCTATATCTTATAAAACCCACAGCTTACCCCTCCAATTAATACTTTTTCCCCTTAGTCTTTTTTACAATGTAAAGTAATTTACTATATTTTATTGTTTAGTGTAAAGTATAAAAAAATGTATGCCAGAATTATAATCGTTAATTAAACTATGATGCTAGTTGCCTAAAATTACATAGTAACAATTACATCATTAAAATATTTTCACTGATAAAGTATAATTAAATAAGTAAATAAGGGAATATTAGCTACCAAATGATTTATTATAATTTGATAGTATTAATTTATTCTGAAATATTTTTAATATTTTTAATTTTCATCCAGCTAATAAACTTATCGCATTTCTTCTGACAAATATAAGATTTTCTTAAAGACAATTCAGCCTTTCAGCTGGGATTAAAATTCCTTGCAATAAATACATATTTGCTAATAATAACAATAGACAAACACTAATATCTGTACAATGACGTATTAACATAAAAGAAGACATTAACTTCAGAACAATTAATTACCGCCGTGAGTGGCCCAGGTGGATAAGACATACTCGTGAGAGGGATTTTTGTGGTTGTATTTCCTCTGGGACTTTTTTTCAGGTTTTCCTCAGTCATCATAATGGCAAATGCTGGGAAAGTACCCTAAATTTAGGGCTGGAACGCTTCCTTCCCTTAAAAGGAGAATCCCATTTCTAATTACTCACTTAAACACCATCTGTGATGCCTCAGCAATAAATACGCGTTAAACACTATTAAAACTCATTAGAATATTTACATTAATATTAATTTTATTAATACTTTTCTGGTATAAACTGGGCATGTGGAAGTTTATATTATACAATTATTGCATTCGTAAACATTGCAAAATTTGCTTCGCTTGTTTCTAAAGCATTTATTTGCGGAATTAAGTATGACAATATAATGTACTATTATTACTTCATCGCATTAAAATTATGAAATAATTCGTATGTGTAAGTGTTTTACATCGGAAAGTAGGTTAACTAAACTTAATTACCATATAAAGAACTTATGTTGAAAATTTTAAGAATAATACAGGGTGTCTACAAATGATTGGAGTGGTCAATTGCTCTACGTGCTTATTATTATAAGCGTTTTACATATGAAAGTAGACCAACTAAACGAAATTATCTCATAACGATCTTAAGTTGAAACATTTGAAAATAATACAGGGTGTCTACAAATGATTGGAGTGGTCAATTGCTCTACGTGCTTATTATTATAAGCGTTTTACATATGAAAGTAGACCAACTAAACTAATTTATCTCATAACGATCTTAAGTTGAAACATTTGAAAGTAATACAGGGTGTCTGCAAATGATTGGAGTGTTCGACTGTTCTATGGGCGTAATATTAGAAATTTGGTTATCTAGCGACAAATCTATTTCAAAGTTTCGTTTGTATCTCACGACAGGAATCTGTTTCCCACCGCAGCAGCAAAAGCGCTACCGTTGTAAAGCCATAAGATTCAGCGACACTTCAAAACCAGGTACCATAAAGAGCCATCTAATGCCAACTCCAGCAACAGTATGCACAGTTTAAAGCTGCTGAATTCCTGTGCAAAGGGAAATTGGTGGGTTGTGCTCCTTGCCTTAACACAGTGATTTGAACATTACATGATCGATGGTTTGGAAAGTCTTAAGA
This sequence comes from Metallyticus violacea, assembly GCA_030762175.1. Lineage (NCBI taxonomy): Eukaryota > Metazoa > Arthropoda > Insecta > Mantodea > Metallyticidae > Metallyticus > Metallyticus violacea. The sequence continues at coordinate 61,486,236 of CM060845.1, forward strand.
AAACGCCTTAGCTTTTGCAGTTGGTAAAGGCGTTTTCACCCAGAAACATTGAAATTTGTACACGATTTCTAGAGCACATAGAAGAGGACGAGCTCTATAATAAACTTCTTCTCAATAATAAATTAGCATTTTTTCTGATAAATTTAAATATGCGAATTCGGAGGAGCGAAAATCTCTATGCTGCCACTACGAACTCAATTGTTTTTGTGTTACCCCTTTTTTCTTTTCTTTAATATTTATGTGAATGGATATTTGGCATGAAATCATGAAACATCAATCATTTATAGGCATCATGTATTATTGTTGTTGTTGTTATTATTATTATTATTATTATTATTATTATTATTATTATTATTATTATTATTATTATTATTAACTTCAACTCCAAGAGAAGTTTAAAAGCAACCCCGGCGTGTTTGTTCCACTCGAATCGTAGCTTCACTTAGCCACTCACCTTCATTTTTACAGCCCTGCTAATGTTTTCTAGATGGCTACTCCAGAACCAAGTGCAAGTTGCAAGCTTGCAGCGAACTAGAGGCTGGAAACTTTAATCTAGAGGAGAAAACTGGTTCATATCGAACTTGTTTTGTTAGGACTGTAATGTCGTTGTTTTCTTTTCCTTGACTTCACCCTCGCTAAAGAGCCGAGGGGGGGTTTCCCCTAAGTACTTTTCCCCTAGCCCCACCACCCTTCCCCTCTCGTATGTTGGGTGTAATTTTTTTTCCCACTCCCCCGCCGCCCTTCTTTATCTGTCGTGTCTAGGTTAGTGTTGTAAGTGACGTGTGGTCGTGCAGACGTGTTTTGTGTCGTAGTTTTGTGTTTGTGTTTGTGTACGCTAGTCTCGTGGTCGTCTCCTAGTCGCACATAGTTAGTTTCGGTACAAAGTTCCCGCCGCTACAAACACGCACACATTCACGGCCGCCATCTTTCTTTTGTTTTTCTCTTTCCTTCGGTTTCCGTGTTATAACAACAAATTCTGCCGTCAACACCACGCCACGCCGTCGTTTGTTTGGCGTGCAATAATTTAAACTGACCACGAAACAATGAAACGCGCAAATTGATGCACATCAAATATTTACGCCACGAACACTAATTCACATCGATTAGAAAAAATAAAAGGAAGAAGAGGAATGCAGAGGGGTGTTTGTGTAACTTATTAACACGTGTGTTTTGTGCAATAATGTAAATAGACTGTGACAGCGAAAGCAAGAAAGCTAATTTTGCAAATAGGAAACTTTTGTGGCTAAGACAAAACCCTGTTCCATGTTGTTTGTTGGCGCGAGTGAAAAGCTAATCCTAACAATCGCGTAGCCCCTGAACAAAGACAAAGCCGGATATTGGGTCACTGTGCTGGGACTGTGTGTGCATTTTCCCAGTTAATAAACACGATATTGGATTTATGAACTTGGAAGTCACCAGTTTGCATAGCGCACCCTCTGGCAAGTCGATAGCTACAGAGATAACCATTATTAACTGTTATTTTTGTCCTGATTTAATTTGAAACGACCTCTTACCACCCTCTACAAATGCACAAAAAGGTCGCCCTTTTTGTTCCAATCCAATAGCCGTCCATTTTCCAATACAGTTAACCTCCACCAGGAAAAATAAAAGGGTTCTCCAATTTACGTAGCGATAGATTTTTGTTTATAATTTTGCCTGGACAATAATGCTCATTCCAATGATTGGGCACGGTGCAAGTCAGCAAACAATGGGCAACAATGGGACGTCGTCATCGTCTATACCACGCGAGCGCGACGCTATCAAGCTGTTTGTGGGACAGATCCCCCGGCACTTGGAGGAGGAAGAATTGCGCCCTATGTTCGAGGAGTTTGGCAAGATATACGAGTTCACTGTTCTCAAGGACAAATTCACCGGCATGCACAAAGGTAACGTACCCGTTTACATTGCCAAACCTCCCGCCCCTTTAAAATTTAAAAGGCAATGACAGCATTGAACACTGCTATAGCACTGACTGCAGAGATTGGTGGGCTTTTGTCTTTTTTCCCCGTTTCTTTCACTACACGCTTCATACCAGGACTGCCTTTCCATTGTTGGTAGCTGCAGAAAAGAATTGCGTAAACCTGGTGAATTCGTTTGTTCCACCTCCAGCTCAAATCGATAAGCGTACCAAAGCAGCAATGGGAAGTGATTAGTTATTTGCCTCTGGGTCAAGTCAGAATTGATGCCAATATGCACGATAAAATACACAAAATAAATCATTTTATGCACAAAAGCATATGATGAAAAAATAGATCACATTAGTGACTGTTCACGTCCTCTAAATTAGCGGGACACTAGAGAATTTTATAATTAATACTATAATACCGTATATGAGCATCATAAACCCCAAATTTCATACATTTGGGATAATGGCGCCATCTGTTTATAATTCTTGTTTGAAAGATTATAGATAAAACAAAGTTTTTTGTAATCAATATAGATTTTTCACAATAGGAGAAAGGGTACAGCTTTTCATTACATGGTCTGTTAACTTTAAATACTAATTTGTGTGGGTTATAGTGTTCATATACTTGGTTTAAAAACTTTACCTATAATTTCCTGTAGAGGAATTCAATCTTTCTGTCTTTTATATGAGTGAATTCCACAGCATTTACTCATGTTAACTTTTTAATTATTTCAAGCAACAGTTTAAACGAAACTTAAATACACCTTTTTTACTCTGAGACAGGTTACCAACCACATTTTGCCCCACACCAGCCACTTCATAAATAATTCAAAACATGAGAAGCGCTCTGGTAACGGTATGTGGCAATGACGTCCGTTTAAGTATATCTTTGTTACCCCAAGCTGGTTAGGTTGAGACTCACTAGCCTAGGGGAATACGCTCATAATGGCATCTAATAGTAAAATAGCATCTTCTGGTTTCACAAGGGAGTACTTCTTGGAGACAATGTGGTCCAAAAGTTCATTGTGAGCATTGAGCTTACTTTCGTTGCGTGTAAATAGATCTTCAGCTGAGGCCTATGTACAGCTTGTTCTACCATATAGCATGACTGGAAGATGTTTGAAACGTTTAAAGAGACGAGGCAGTCGATTTCAAAGAAAGGTACACTCGGAGCTCCCGTTTATGCTCTAACGGAAGAAAAATTAACACCGCTGCTGTCATTGTGAGCAGCACAACGTTGCGTAATAATACAAATACTTGAATTGCACTTTAACCGTAAACTGAGTTACAATGCTTGTGCTCTTAACAGCAAACTGGCTCTCTACGTGCTCCCATAGGAGCGGGAAATATCTTTTGTCGACTTGCAGTACTTTGACGATGCGCCCGCTGAACTCACATGTTGACGTAGGCCGTGATTTCTCGGTATAACTGGAATTATGAATCATTATTGGAATCACTATTTTAGGTATTTGATGTAATACAAACAATTTTCCATTTTTGATAAACGTATAAAACTACCCTATTTTAACTAAGTTAATATATCACTACTTAAAATATAACAGCAACTCTTTCAACTGATATTCATTAAACACAGGATACTATCAAAGAGCCTGCAATAATAATTGGTCTTTACCGTTAATGACATGTCAACTATCGAAAGATTTGTTTTTAAAAATCCTTGCACTGTACCTTAATCTATCCCATATTATCCTTTCCATTTCGAATAAATATTTTCCGAGTAGAACTAATGTAAAAATAGAATCAAAATTTTACATAGTAATGGAATCCAACTTTGCAGTAATAATAGTGTATTTCGCTGTACACTCACTGTCGACTATTTGAAACAGAATACCCGTGTAGACGAGTCTGTTTATTGTATGCGTTACGAAATAATAAAATATTTAATTTGTTAATCTTCAATTGTAGATCGTGTTAAAACCTAGGAAACCAGTCTGTGGTTTTCATAGAATTAATGTTACGGGGGTCAAGCAATGTAATTTCACAGCATTTTGTTAACGCTGCAATAATACAAGCAGTAAAATCATCACATTGCCACATCATTGTTTCACGTATTCTCAAGAAAAATACCAGAAACTTACCAATTTCTTTACCCAAAATGTCTACACCCTTTCTTTCTTATGCATTTAAACCAATTTAAAGTTGATATAGTAATTTCAGAAAAGTTCAAATTTAATGGATAATAATGAAACTTTTTTCACCATGGACGCAAACTTGCCTTAGCATCAACCATAGAGCGGACTGCCCAGCGTTCCAATAAGATCAGAGGCCTTTTTTTCAGGCTTGAGATTCTTTTATGTGCTGTAAATCTACCACACGGAACCCACTGCTTTGCTTCCCTTCTGAGAGAACCATAATTAGGATTTTTACGCCCGAAAAAATCATCGACCCTGGACGCGATTGAACCTGCGATCTTGGGTCTATAAGGCAAGCATGGTTCCACTAGACGACCCCCCCCCCTCGCTGACGTAATGTAACCTAACTCTAATCAGACTCATGCTTATTTCTTGTTCCATTTCAAATTATAACAGAGTTTCCATGCTTAGATGTGATAAGAGTACTAACAAATGAAAGCAATGGAAATAAGATATTAAATAGAAGAAGTAGATTGCATCTAAACTTATTTGATTTAACAAATATGCTAGAAAAATACAAAGCGGTTTCAGATTGACTGTTTGATACCAGCCTCAGAGTTCAATGTCGTCCCGCTGCTGAATCAACTCCTCGAAAAATGCTTTGTGCCTGTCTGTGTATCGAGAGGTGAGCAATATGCACTACTAGGCTTGTTGAAACTGGATACCTAATTCTAATCTTCTGCGGGTAGGGACAGCTGTTCATAAGTAGCGTGTGGGATATGTGATGTCCAAATGTGTGTCTTTAGGGAATACACATAACGGAGTAGTGGTACTGCATCTCTCTTATGAACGATGGTCCTGGTGGTGTAGTGGTTACCATACTTGCCTCCTACACCCAAGAACGCGGGTTCGAACCCGGCCAGGATCGATGGATTTTTTGGGGCGTAAAAATCCTAAGTATGGCTTCCTTCGGAAGGGAAGTAAAGCCGTGGGTCCCATGTCGTACATTTACGGCACGAAAAAGGACCTCAAGCCTGAAAGAGAGGCCTCTGAGCAAAATTTGTCGGCCGCCCTGAGTTGAATGGGACGCTGATGACCTGAGATGTTAAAGAGCGTCCATAAATAAATCAATCAAAAAAAAATCTCTTATGAACCGCTTCGTGTTTTATTTTGTCGATGAAAGTCAAGAAGCACCAGCTCTTGAACAGTACCTTTGTGTTTGTTGAAACCTACCGAGACAAAGAATATAAACATTTTTTAGCAGACTGCTACAAATGGTTTCTAATGTCTTTGCCACATTAATTAATCGCTTGCCAGTTCCATTGGTAGACACATGTACAGAGTATTGCCTCTGGAATTATCTCTGCATAGCAGGTTTTGGTATTCAGTAATTTTCCGCTAAAACATGTGGTAATGGCGTTCCTCGAGCATTTTACAGAATTTATGAAACAACCTCCCCCCCCCCAATTGCTGCGTTGCTTAAAGGAAATAGTTCAGTATACGTAGGGATGTTGCGTTTTAAAGCCAATGTGTACCGCCACGGGTGGCTGAGGTGGTTAAGGCGTGAACTCGTGAGCGGGAGGTCTGGGGCTCGAATCATGTCAGAACTGTCCTCCCTGACTGAAATTTTTTCCAGGTTTTCCTCAATCCTCATAAATGGCAAATGCCGGGGAGGTATCCTAAACTTAAGCCTGGGACGTTTCCTTCCTTATTAAACCCTTTCCAATATATCATTTCATTTCATGCAGCACTCACTAGTGTCCACTGCCTGTGGTTTCTCAGTAGTAAAAACGGTCGTTGAACACCATTTAAAAACCCTAATTTTTTATATGAATGATTCTATCGTGGAGAATGTCTTAACACTTTTATTCCATAACCTACTAAACGGTAGATTTGTATCAGAAGAGGAACTCTTAAAGTACATGCGGTCCTTTACATAGAGCTGTACATGAAAGTTCAATAAATTTAACAATAGTGTTAAAGAGTTGATTTCTGTGCCGTCCAACAAGAAATATGAATGAAGACATCCCCACCATTTCTGAACATAATTTCCACATTTGCAGCTCGTTTTCAGCACACGATGAATTGGTCTAGTTCTCTGTTTCGAGTAAGTTGCGTGCAAAATCCATTACTTTCAATGTTTTGGTGAAGATAACGCAATTATGTGTAACAACTACATAAAGTTTCTCGCTGTGAGGAAATAAAACGTTGCTGTTTTGTTTCTGGGTCATGTGGTGCTTTAATATTTGCTGGACCAATTAAGTCAATTTATGAAATGAAATTACAGCTGGCGTACGTTGCATCATATGCTGGATGTAAGGCTGATGTTTTATTTTCAGATGCAGCTCTATCTACGTCTGGCATGGTCATTTTTAGATCCTGAAAAGCAATTTAGTTGTTGTATTTATTCTTGAATAAATATTTTAATTAGCTAACTACTGCTATTTTGTACACTGTGAAAAGCGAGTGAAAATGCCTGTTAGGAAACAAAAGCCGGTATAGAGCACTGAAACGTATTACTCGTACCATAATTTATGCTATTACGTTTACTCATCACTTAAAAACATATCTCGAATATATATTGCTTCTAGGCTCTTTCATTTTATAATTTTTTCACAATGTTCAAATGGTATTTTAGCTCTCGAAGGAAAGATTATTAACGTTATTAAGAATTTAACTTATTAAATCATAAAATGTACATATCTTGTTCCACAAATAAATAATTTAATCCTTTTAAAATTCTAAATTATGTCCCATGGCCTGAGATGTTAAAGAGGGTCCGTAAATAAACCAAATCAACAATGACAAACCATTTTCGAGGTCATATGAATTTTTAATGCTTAGAAACACTCAAACTAAATTATGTTTTTAAAACATAATATTGAATACATTGTAGACAAATGTTAGACTTGATAGTAACTTATAAATCTAAATTATATTTCATCTTAATGTACTAAGGTTGAATTTCTAAATCAATGCTAAAAGGTAATGTTACTGTTTTATTAATAATACTTGTTATAAAGAATTCTTTTTCATTTACAATAACACAAAATAATAACTTTTAATGCTATCTTTCTCGAATTCTAACTTGCAGGCAAGTTCTTCAATATACATCAGACTGATGGCAATATCCTAAATGGATATAATTTATAAGAAATGTTGAATTTTCCATGGCCAATAAGTTTAAATTACGTAGGCGTTGTAGAATGATAACCGGTTATTCACAATGCATTCAGGACACTTGTGATGCGTTTTCTTTTTAATGTGGTGGATAAAACTGCAGACTTCAGATGCTTATTAGTTATTAGCCATTTCATTTCCAGCATCACTTAGTATGCGATCTGTTACCCAGGATAGATAAATATGCATAATAGAATTTTCACAGCTGTAAAGTCTCATGTAGTCGTGGTGGTGGTGGTTATTGAAGATACTGAACATTGAAGAAAGTGTAAAATTGACTTTATTTGTGGTTTTTCATGTCTCTCGTTAAATTAATTTCCCAGATTCTTCTTAAAGTTTGCAAATACTTATTTATATATTTATAATTTTTAATAATTATGACTATATCAGGGACTTGCATATAGTAATTTCGAGCACTGAAAATATATATATATATAAATATTATTCAAACAAAATTTTTTTTGATCATTACTAAAGATTTTAGGATATTATTTTGAAATTTTATTTTCTCTGTTACTTGGTGCTTATGTTAGTAATTTAGTAATTTTTCATAATTACAATTTTTCACATTTTTGACTACTTTCATTTATTTGTATTAGTTTTGTGAATATTTTGCCATTGGCTAAATAAATGGTAAATATAATTTTTGAAACAAATATTTCGCAAATAGCTACATTTATTTATACATTTTATGTAACCAATAGGTAAAGAGCTTCAGTTTAGTGCATTTGTTTTCTTGGTTTTTTTTTTTTTTTTTTTTTTTTTTTTTTTTTTTTTTTTTAAAACAAACTAGCCTTCCAAGTGATGAAAACTACGGGCTAACGAAAATAGTGATTTATGTGTAAAGAATAGATTGCTAAAGGACTATTGTATAATTTTCCTCTTCAGCAAAACATTAAAATATTTGAATTGTTTAATTGTAAATGTTGAAGCTTTATTTGACATAATATAATTGCACATGCACATCAGTGCTAACGACATACAATTTGAAGCGTTTAAAAGGAGTGAGAAACATATTTAAATAATTTTCTTGTTTGACACTGTAGGTTATTTTACACCTCGTTTCAAATGCTGATAAGGTAATAAACAACCTGAGTCATGGTTATGATACAATACGCAGAACTCAATATTATTCAGAATGCAAGTCTGAAGGTGACACTGGTCTTCATATGTAACATTTGCGTGCCGTAGCTTTCATAAACTAAAGGGAATATTTTAGCAGGGAAACATAAGCGGTGGCCGACTCCTTCCTTCTTTTGGGGAAGAAGGCAGTCATATTCACCGCGGCTATTGAGTTTTTGTTGTAATGGAGTGCAATAATTTTACATCTGTTTCTGCTAATTTTTTTAGCCAACTTAGCCATTCTTTTCCTCGGCTTAAAATATGTTCATAATTGAACTATTTTTTTATAGATTAAATTTTTATGGAAGAAAAATAATATAAAATGACGAGTTTTACCTAATGTTTCAATAATTAATTTATATAAATATCCACGTTAAACAATAATTAGAAATATTAAGGGGTACAAATAATTACAGTATATAAAACCAAAGTAGAGAGAAAAATAGGAAGGTAATGTTTTATGAAACTAAATATCAAATAAAGGAAACAGCAGTATAAAAATACGATGTCGTAAATGTACAATATAATTTGCTAATTTCTTTGACAATAATATAAATATTTTCATAACAGAACTTAATTATTGCACAGTACAAAAATTAAATTATTTATTCAAGAGTTTGAAATTATTAGTATTTTATGAAAGGGCCAAATATATGTAATAAAATATTCAAAAGAATATTTATATGATAAGTAAGATTTTGGGAAAAAGACTGGCTAAAGAAACATAGCAGAACAATGCAGACAAAAGAAACGGAAACATGGTGGAATTTGGAACATTAAACTTATATAAGCGAAACCATTATTGCCTGAAAATTTCCTTTTCTTTTCCCCATCCTATTTTTATGATGATAATGTCTTAGATATAAATCTACGGGCCATTAAAATAAAGAATTGATAGCTAAGCTTAATTTTTTTATCTATCTAGTGCATTCTTGAGCTTAGGGAGTGGGGGTTTATTACAAATAAACAAATATCATACTAACCGTGCACTTTGTAAAGATACTCAAGCAAATTATCATAGCACATATTAAGTATTATAATGGAACAACGTATCAAATGATATAAATAATGAACTGTATTACGCTGAAGTTCTGAAGAATAGCTTTTCGTTAAACTAAGACCTACAAACTGAAAGATAAATGACACTCCATTGACTACAACTATGAAAGCTATGGCTACCATGAATTATTTTTATCAACGACGGCAGCTGAGCGCAGCGCGTGCATGGTCAAGGTCAGACCAGTTGCTTTTTATAATAGATTGCATACGATAAACCTGCCAGTATTTTCTCTTTGGAGGAGCAAGCGTTATTTCTTTGTTTGCGGTTGGAATCAGTGTAATTCAAGATTTTATGTTATTGCATTATTGGCGAACCGGTGTTATTAATTACGGCATGTTAGTGAAGTTAATTATACTGTAGTGTGTTGTAATGAAATGATATAATAATGATATGCTATTATTGATGAAAAGTGTATCAGTGAATCTTATCCATCTACGGAGTGGATAACGGGCGTGATCGGACTGAAAAATAACTGTTTAAAATCGCATAGGCTTCACTCTCCTTTCAATTCATCAACACTGAATCTCTTAGCATGCACAACCCAAAACTATATCTAGGAGTCTTTCTGGTGATGTCAAAGGTTGTTAAACGTTATCACAACTTAAATTTATTTATCACACATGCAAGTTAAGATGCTCTTTTCTAGTATCCAAATTATATTTATTTCACGTTTCATTACATTTTCGCTTATACGAGTATATAAGAGGAAATCATACTTATTTCTACCGCGTTCTCCTCCAAGCACCGAACCGCGAACCTCATTTGATTTTATACAGTACTAACTCGTATGTTAGATCGTTAGCTGAGTTTTTCCTTTCCAACTAAAGTTCTACGCACAGGTAGTGTGAAAGAACTACAGGACTATTCAAAATGATGCAACCAATTTAATAATTTATTTCTGCACAACTATATACACAATTGCGCTACAACCTTTTGAAAATTAAAGAGTACCAGTCAAAATTCTATATGTGCACCTCCAGTGGCCCTGCACACGTTGAACTGATACTGGATCTCATGCCACACGCTCTGTAGCATGTCCGCATCAAGACTACTTTAACTATGCTTTGCCTCAATTCTTTTAGTAATACTGACATTGTGGATACATGAACATTACCCCAAAAGAAGAAATCCAGTGGGGTAGGTGTTCTGGAGATCTTGGGAGGCTCTTTCATCAGTGTAGCGTCCGCTTCTGTCGCACGAATAATCCATCGACGTCCGACACCCCCGTACCTCCATGTGGTGGTTACGCTATCCTGCTGCAAAAATGAACTCATCATCTGTGGCAGCAATCATTCTCCAGAGTATCAAGGTACATAGTACCAGTCACTGTGGTCAATAGTCCTTACACGTTTTGGGCAGTCACTGCGCAGAAAACATTTACCTTCGGGCTGTCTCCTTGCATGCTCAATTATCACATGCAGTTTCTCAGAACCCCAAATTCGCAGACTGTGACGATTGCACCTTACAACCTGCTTTTATAACTTATGAATGGATATGCGAGTTTCTCGTCTCATGATATCGCCTTCGGGGTGACGTTTGCACTGCTATATCACGGATACATTGCATGACTTTTGTACAGATTGCAACGCCATTTTAACACTGGCACTGAAATGCGCATCACGGATAAAAATGAGGTTTGAGCTGCCATCCGACTATGCAGAAGAAAACCACAAATCGTTGCTACTCATTTCATAAACGCATGCCTTGGAGTTTCAAAATAATAAGATATGTTAATTGGTCATATATTTTGAATAACTCTGTATTTCCATTATAAATTATTTCTACTGTTTTTTTTTTTTATTTATAACGACTGTATATTTTAAAATACTGCATCAAGAGCAATATAACTCGCCAAGAACCATTCTTTCAAATTTGCTTGTTAGGGCGACTGTTAAATTTTCTTAAAATGTGCTTGAGTCTGACTTTTTGCATGCTGGAGGGTGCTGCGCAATAATCTGAATCGCTAAACAAGCGTATGAAACAGGAGCGATCACCTATCAGCTGTTCCATTTCCGCAGCAGAACAAAGTGCAGCCGTTCCTATCGCTGTATTCCGTGCAGATCTACTTGTGCTAGTGCAGCCAACAAAAGATTCCACACAGTTGCTTATCCCAGTGTACGTAATTCATTAGGGCCAACCCGCAGTGCTGACCCTTGTTTAATCTCTCCGTGAAACCACGCTCTTTGTCTGGGATTGTTGCTGATGACGATTGTTGATTAAAACTGAATAATTTTCAGCATGCATACATGCACCGCACGGGAGGGAGAGCATGCACGTATATGTAACATTTACACCTCGAGTTCTTGGGCCGCCATTGGCCGGCTCGCTCGCCCGACTTGCTTCAGATACGTAATTTATTCAGACTGCAATAGAATGCGCAAACAGCAGTCGGCGGGAGTCGTTTAAACATTTCAGCAGCAACAACCCTGTTGGCTATTTTAACACCGACATAGGGCCAAATTAGGGGCTCCATTTGCATTTACATTTTGTGTTTGCCAAGGTTTGGAGGGCCCGTTTATTAATGCGCCTGCGTGAATTGAATCAAAGTTTAAAACCTAGAGCCTGAAGGCGCTTGGGCCGCCGAGATATATCTGCGTCGTGGGGGTCTGATTGCCATCTCGTTAAAAGCAACGGACTGCCAAGTGCTCTAAATAGCCTACCTTCTAAATGGTGTAGCTAAGCTAATAATTTTAAAGCTAAATTTGGGTAGCTATGAAGGCAGAAAGCTATTAAAACGAATATCTTGGAAAATATGTGTGCAATTTAGCGATATTTGTGGTTGCGACTTAAACATATGAAGGCCACTTTCTAGTTTATAGGAGAGATATGCATGCCACTGAGGAGCATGTTTACTGAAATTCATTTTACACAAATAAGATGCAAGTAATAGTGGGATATTATGCAACGATCATGAAACGACATCCATTAGGACGCGATTACGAAGAAAGTTGCGAAGCGAGCCTTTGCCAGCACAAACAAGTGTGTATTGACAGCCATTATATGAAAGGTACATATGTTGTTTATTCTACAACCAGCTACCTAAATAGGAAGATAATAATTATGCTATTATTTAGAAGCATTGCATTTTAGTGGGATCTGTGAGCATCTTCTACAATAGTAGGAAACAAAACACCATAAACGATAATGTGTAAATACAAAAACAAACCAAATGGAAACACAGTTTTGTTTTTGGGAACTTGTGTTTCTATCAATATCTGATTTAAAAATGTCTTTCAATGACGTGGAAAAGTTATATTGAATTAATAGGAATATAAGAGGACCTTTCCGTACTTCAGCCTTTACGCCCCCAATAGGGGTATCTCGGGAGGAAGCGATGAGGGGAGAGACATCGGGTGGCCAGCATCCACGGGCGTTGCTAATAATATTCCCGGTTGGAAAATCCCGAAGCCAGCCGAGCGACCCTCCAAGAAGTACAATCTCTCCAAAGAGCCGCTTCTATACCAATTGCAGAAACTTTACAAGCGCAAGCCACAGTCACGCCGCACCTGTCCACTTACTCTAGAACTTTCAAACTTGTAACAGAACTAACGAAGTGAAATATGAAAATGGGAGAGCGGAAAATTCGTAGAAAGGAAGTATATTTTCCAAAATATCGAAGTGACCAAAGGAAACCATGGAAATAGAGGGGAAAAATGGTCAGGATGGCCGGCTTTAGAGGATTTGAACCTGAGGTCACCCAAATGCGAGGCCCAGGCGTTACCGCTTGAGCCACCCGCGCTCGATAATGTGAATATTAATTCAACATTTTCTAAATTGCACAATACACATTTTGTATATTATTAAGAAATCTTGTTCCGAGATTTTCTAATTTTTGTACGTATATGTTGCGAACATGTGAATAAACTTTATAAATTGTTTAAATATATTTAATTGGAGATAGTTCCATGTCAAGAAAATCAACTAACAGCTAACGTTCTAAGTAAATTAATGTGTATCAAAATAAATTCCATTTACCTATTTATATTCTTTAATTCGTTATTTATTTATAGCTACAAAGGACCCGGTAGCAACAAATGTAATTCAAGCGAAATGTTTACATGAAGCGAAAATACAAAATGCAATAATAAAAATATAAAATTATATAAACATTTATAGATAATAAATACACTGTAAATGAGTAAATGTTAGTATTTTATAGACATTGAAAGAAAGAAAAAAGTTGTGTCAAGGAAGATATTGCACTTACAATCATTACAGTGCAATAAGATGCAAACTCTTAAGCTGCAGTTCTATGTTTAATGACAGCATTTGCTTCTTGTCTTTGTAGAGTTAACTGTTGATAATGAGTGAAGAAAAACTAAGCAAATTCTTCTAAAACTACTTAAAATGACAACTATAACTAATTATCTTTCAACGCTTTCAAATGTAATTAATCAATTTTCAGGAAATGACAGGAATGTTTTCCGATGTTTGCTAAGAAAGAAACCTTGCTAATTAGAGAGATACATTTTACCTCTTCAACAAACTCTGACGTCTGTAGTACTGTAGTAGTACTTGAGCAAAGAAAAAAGTTATAAATGTTTCATAAGACTAGGTCTTGGAATTTTATACCCATCCGGGATAAAGTGCAAAGTGGACAAAATGCAGTCAGACATGTGCTGTTTTTACTTAACAATCGGGAGAATGTTTCTAATGATCATAGAAATGCACTAAAAAGTATTTAAGTCTGAGGCGTACATAAGAGAGCAGGTCCATAAATTTCCGGTCTCGCCGATAAGAATTATCGCCTTCACAAAAGCCTTATCTATTTGGAAGGTGTATATGGGGAAACATCTCCCTCATATTCTACCCCAAAAGAATGGACCAAACTTTTTCGAATGGGTCGAGAAAGCATTGAGAAGAGCGTGTAGGCGGCCCTTGGAGGTATTCACTCCTGAAAACATCCTATTGTGGAAGGAGAAATTATGGAAGACCGGCGACTCAGAGTTAGCAAGGTTGGACCTTTCTAAAACAACTATCCTTCGGATTATTCATGAATATTTAATTATGAATAAGGTTAATGCAAGATGGGTGCCTAGACTTCTTTCCTCAGTCCAAAAACAGCAACTAGTCTTCTGTTGTCAGGCATTTTTGGAGCTCTGCCATGGCAACTAGAGAGATATTCTGCAAAACATTGTTACAGGAGATGAAACTATGTTCCTCTACTATGATTCCTTGTTCAAAAGAGAATCGATGAGTGGCGAAATACCGCTTCTAAAGGCCAAGGTCACTCAGTCAACCAAGAACATCATGGTCACAATCTTTTGGGATTGTGAAGGAATGCTCTTCATTGACTTCAAGGGAAGGAACACCGCATTAAATGGAGGGTACTATGCAGGCCTACTGCACAGACTACGTGCTTACATCAAAGAAAAAAGACAAGGAAAGCTGAGTGGTGGTGTGCGCCTTCTACGCGACAACGCGCCTGTGCACACAGTTCTTGTTGCACAGCTCTAGAAAATCATTAGGCCGGAAACTCGTAAATTTAGAGGTTAGAATCATGTAAAAAGTTTCATTGTCATTCTAATCTCGTCTAGCCTTTTATTTCTTGAAGTCAATAGCCCTTATCACATTTGAAAAATGGAACATTATAATAGAAATGCATTTTATAATAAATGTTGTAATCGTTGATGAGGGCATGTCTGAACTTCATAGGGCGGAAATTGAGCACCTTTGGTAACAACGATGGTACTTTTAGATTATTGATTTTGTATATACATTAAATTACAGAGCAGCTGCTACTTTCAATTATATCCTATAACTTATTTCCTGTAATTTTACCAAACTCCTATACAAAAGTAATAAAATAAAATACGTAATTTCAGTAAGTATTCAATCAATATGCGAACGTCTTTTCCTTTATCCATATTGTTTTCCTTGTAAAGGTACTTCACTTATCTTATTTAATCACTTCATAATTATTTTTGCATTCTTTTTATGACAATGTTAGCAGGCTGATTCCTATATAACTGTCACGTTCATCTCTTTCCCTTTTTATAAAACTCGTTATAACATCGTTCATGTACGTTTGCACTCATCAGGTATTGCAGATGTTTAGAACATCTGTAGTAAATTCTAGTGTATTGCATTCAGAAAATAAGAATTACCTTCGCAAGTTGCACAATAAATATTTTGCATATTATTTAGAAAAATTGTTCTGAGATGTTCTAATTGGTGATGAGAGCGAGGGCAAAACAATAAAACAAGCCCACCATACACTACGAGTGAACGTCAGCCGACCGAATTAGATTTGCACCAAAAGGCTGGCTAACCGACTAACGAAAGGCGCTCTCGCCTCCTAGGCAAACACTCCAGAGGAAAACAAAACTGATCGCACGGCATTATCCCTGAAATAAAACGGCAGACTTATTATAAGAGCCTGTGGTTTAATCCCCTTTTAGAATATAGTTAGATCAAGACGATTTTGCTTAAATACATCCAATCACTTTTGACAGAATGAAAATGCAATAAAGAAACAGGAAAGTTGCCGAATGTGATAATATTAATTTAGAAATATTTAAACGTACTGTCATAACGTATCGAAAATACTTTTGCAAACCAATTTAAGAGGCTCTTACTTACCAAATTATCAAATGAGGCGTTGAAACTGTCCGCCTTCATTGTCTACACATTTTTGGCATCTCTTTAGGAAATTATTCATTATCCGGATTTTAAGAAATTTGGACAATTTCCTGACTAATATTATATTTGAGTTCTTACATGGTATGCGCGCTCGTCTTGCACACGGCATTTTTTAATTTACTCCAGAGATAATAATCGCAGGCTGTTAAATCGGGGGTTCGAGGGGGCCACAAATCCCTACTAATAATTCTGTCTCATGGAGTTATTCGCGGTGTGAGCAGTGACAGAGTCCTGTTGAAGAAACGCACGATCATGCTCACTCTCTGTTAATTCTCTGAATATTTGGGTTAGTATGGTATTTACATAAGTTACAGAATTAGCTGTATGCTATTAAAAAATGGTTCTACGATTCTTTAAGCACCGAGTTCACACATACGTCTCGTTACATATAGACACTGTAAACGCACGAGACATAATACACTTTGTGTGTGTACTATTAAGAAACGAACATGGCACACACCCGGGAACAGTTGCTCCACGGTTGGCAAGGTCAACAAGTAAGCAAGCAAGCTTGCTACCCCAGCTCCATGGCGCGGAAAACTAGTGGGTGCTCGCTTATAGGAAAAACCCCGCACGGCGGGGGAAATTCTCACTGATCGCATTGTACTTATTTGCGCATTGTCTTTCTGTTTTCATTATTTTTATTGAAAAACTGCTGGGGCAAGCATATGTTCAGTAAAATAAACTATACCATTGCCATGAACCTAGTGTTGCAGCGCTCCTCATCTCTGAGCCCTTCTAAGTAACCGTTTTAATGGAGTTAATCGATCATATGGAGAGGAGAGTTTTGGGACGCACATCCAGCAAGTAGAGCAAGGAATCGCCCAGCTTAGCAGTCCACTACGACCGTATCAACAGAGCATGGACATTTCTGCGTTCATACCACACACAGACAGACGCATGGTTTGCTAACCGTTTAACCCAGCAAACGGAGGTTTTTCCATCCGCAAACCGATTCTAATCCACCAATCACGTTTGAGTGGTATAAATTCGAGGTGATTGGCGCGTTACATGGGCCCCATTATCTTTATTGAACGAAAAAGGCAATTCGTCCACCTGGTTGATGCTTTTCCAAAGCCTTCTGTTACAGTTAATTTGAAAATTACGCTGAAACCCATTGCCTTCATCTGACATGCTGTGTAGGATACTTGTGGTATAAATCAACGCTTTCCTAAATTTATTGCTTTGAAATAATACCATTTAACTCTTCTTTCGCGGCAATGCTTTTCGCAAAAACAAATATATACAGGTTGTGCCGAAAGTTACGGAACGACAGTCACCTATGCTAACAGGGCTTTTCGTTTAAGTTCTTGTATAAAGTCATAATGGTATAGTAATTGACGTATTTGTTTATCACATTAATTTAAAGAAGCGGTTCTCAAACTGTGTTGGAAAGTATAAGTTCAAATCTGAATTACGAAGACACAAAAAATATTTCGTATAATGAGGAAGAGTGGATTAGAAAGGAGCTTTCATTTAAGTAAGTCCTAAATGTGCAAGTGTCTTGAGGCTTCGGGTTATATAATTTTAAAAGCTGATTGTGCTATCGCCCAACATTATTCTTGACTTAGGGTCCATAAGTTCAAAGGTTGCGTTCCAAATTTGATTGAATCCCTTGAACAATAATTCCATTCGATGGCATCACTCTCGGAGTAGACTTGACAATTTCTTGTCACAGACCAACGCCAAGTCCCTGTAACTCCCACCTATATTTGAGACTTTTTGCCTTTGCTTTCTCTTTTCAGGCTTCAATTTGATGAGATCAAAGGCCTTTTGGTACAAATTTAATTCGGTCACGGCTGGTCTTCACTCGTTGGGATTGAACTTTGCAATCCTGCAATGAGCGGTTCTGGCTCTTGATTATTAATAGGTATAGGCGCCATTCTAGTGGTTGCATTTATGGAATTATTAATTATTCTTTCAATATAGCTACAGAGTCTAACCCAGTATGTCGTTTATGACATAGAATCCTAAAGTACAGAGATAAGTTTCTTTCTGTGGGATTCCCCTGTGGAAAGTAGTTGGAGATATGATAGTTTGATATTAATTTTTTCATAACTATTCTTGAAATAATTGATCTTAAAAACATTCCGACTTAATGTCTAAATTGGAAGTGCAAGTTTCTTAATAATGCCTGCAATTTTCTGCTAAATAGGAGTTGCATCCGACAATTTCCTTTAGCAGATCTTGACTGACAATAAAGTAACAGAAGACGTCTGTTCGTTAATCATTTGAGAAAAATAGCATTGAACTTGACTTGACAACAATGGTATTACCAAATTAAATTGTTTGCTTCTAAAAGTAAGTTAATTTCAATAATGATTTTAACACTACATGACAATTATATTACAAATTTAAATGAAATGGTTTGTTTTTGAAGTTCGTCAATATGCACATTGTTGTCTAATATTTTAAATGTAATTTTGTCGTAAATATTATTAATATTAATTTTTTAAAACTAAAATTTTAATCATTTTAAATGCCCTATTTAGCCGTTTTTAGGTTTCATAAGATTCGATTACGTGACTCCCATGATAAAGAAACTGATAATTATGTTAAAATATCACAGTTAGCTAGCAAGAAATTAAATAATTTAAAACCTAAAAATCCAGGTCATACTCGTAACCCCCAGCCAGTGGCACAAATATTCAGTGTAATTTTATAACTTTCCTCTACATACAAATTAAAAAGACTTGGGAGACAGTGGGCCTCAGTCCTTGGTTAATTAAAACTTTATTCCATTATCTCTCCGCTTCAAATTAAGATACTAGTTCCCGCATAAAGGATTTATTTTTATTCGCACAAGATTATTTGGGGACCTTCATTTTAACATTATATGAAAAAAAAAAAAAACTGCAGTTTCCACATGGAATGCTTTCATATAATTAACAAATAATTTCAGAAAGCTGAATACTTTTCTGTTTTTATTAGCTATTGAACAACGGAAATACTGTCCATGAAGGATCTGCCTTTCCAAAAATTTGTTTGATCTTCAAATGTACATATTTATCCTAATCTGTTACGTAAATTTATCTCACTTTTCAACATAACTTTTTCAGGAGACCAGTGCACCTTCTCCAGCGATACTTTAAAATTTTTACAGTTTCTTGGGAAAAAAGTTGTTCAACCTCTGCGCACCACCTCCTCACTTCATAATCTGATGAAAATTTCGTCCCTCGAAGTTTTGGAAACAGCCTGGAGGTAGACCTGGAGAGCAGGCTGTACGTTGCAGAAATTAACCACTGACATATCAATTATAGCCATTGTAACACAAGACTAAAGAAAGAGCATGCGGATTTCTCCTTGATTGCAAATTCTTAAATTGATATAACTTTTTTATTTTAGTTTCTCTGGGCTTGTACTCGTATTAACATTTAGTTACTAATCCATAGTTACAAATCTGTCATATATATATGTATGCTGATTTGTAAATATCTTATTAAATGCTTGCAAATGCCAACATTTTTGGGTAGGAGTCAAAATACCAGGTTCCAATGTTAAGTATTAATTTTTTCACATCTATTAGGGTCAGTCATTTAAAAATCTGAAAAACCTAGTTAGAGAAATGTTTCGGATGGTTTTGTCCAATGGGAAGGCATATAGTAAATCGGACAACACGATCTACCTTCGTCACAAAGCACACAGTTCATGTACCGCGTCGTCCCATCCGTAAAATAAAGGCAGTGATCTTTTCCGATAACATTGGAATTTCTGAAAAGAGGATCAACTGAGAATGTCGTGTATACGGAAATACAAAATTGCAATGGCAAAGTCAAAGCATCCAAGACTGCTATCCAATAGTATTATTTTATATTGCCCATGTTCTCCATACTAAACTGCAGCAATTCTGACCGTAATTTTACAGTCCTGGCCTATCCCCTCGAAGGCAAACAATTCACATTTTAAAGGAACAGGACACAATTCAACAATGGCTTCAGCAACAACCCAGTCGGTCCTGGTGGTGTAGTGGTTACCATACTTGCCTCCTATACCCAAAACGCGGGTTCGAACCCGGCCAGGACCGATGGATTTTTTCGGGCGTAAAAATCGTAAGTATGGCTTCCTTCGGAAGGGAAGTAAAGCCGTGGGTCCCGTGTCGTACATTTACGGCACGATAAAGAACCTCAAGCCTGAAAGAGAGGCCTCTGAGCAAAATTTGTCGGCCGTTTCACGCCCTGAGTTGAATGGGACGCTGATGACCTGAGCTGTTAAAGAGCGTCCTTAAATAAATCAATCAAAAAAAAAAAAAAAAAAAAAGCAACAACCCAGGAACTTCTTCCAAAGAGACATTCAGCATTTCGTTTCACAGTGAGATAAATGTGTTTCCACCAGGCATTCTGTCTTTAAAAAATACGTGCTTTCGTCGATATTGTAACACTAAATAATGATTTATTCATTTTTCCTTCTGCTGTGTTATACTTTTTAATGAACTACGGCTTTGCTCATTTTCACAAGATGTTCTGCCACGTTTAAACACACACCAACCACTACATCATAAAGCACAGTTTTCCAAAATTGCTGAATTGCCTCAAATTTCAGGAGGAGACATCGCTTTCATTTACAGGCATTTAATCACAGTTCTTTTGTTCGACATTACGTTTTTTCTAAAGAATTCATTCGTACCTCTTATAATTTCATGAGCATTTATGACGAATGGGGTTGAAACCACCGCTTTGTGCTATAAAATAAGACATTTTATATTAAATTGAAATTATTTACTCTTTGTAACACAAAGAGTTATCCTCGTAGCAGAAATTCAATAGAGTAATTTCACCATGATTGCATTCTTTGTAAAACATTTGTGTGCTGGCGTGTTAATGGTGTCAAATCCTGCAATGACCAATCAATGAAAGGGATTTATAATAAGCATTTTTAGAAGTTATGAGGAAAACTACACTCAGTACAATAATTAAGAATCGCTTCAATGCTATTTTAAAACTCGGATAGTTCTAGAATAATTTTGATTTGAGCACGCGGCAAATTTCACCCTGTTGTGCATTTTTCAGAATGGCCAAAGTGCAGTTAAACACGAATCAATTATTATATCACTTCCTATTTTGTGCTTTGCCTTCGCTAATATGTTTACCATATGATATAATAATTTAGAATGTCCTTTGTTCCGGTAAATTTCATTAATCAAAACCAATCAGCAATACACCCAAAAGAGTGCTGTCAAAGGCATGTTTTTCCTTTACCAGTAATTTCTCTAGGGTAAATTTCTCTTTCATACTAATTTTTGTAAAAGAAACCAGCTGTCAATGCTTCAATTTGTTATTATTTCACCGTTTGACGTCAGAAGCTATTGCAGAATGTTGACCCACCCCGCTCTACTTTTTACCGCCAACAATGATCGAGTTTAGCGCTCTCTTGAAAATAGACAGCGGGGTATGCTAATATGGCATTGCATCCCCCTCACCCTTATCCAGTATAATAGATCACAACCCTCAGATCTAAAATACACGTGTGCATATAAATTGCATTTTACCCCCTTGGTTCCCCCAGCGGTTGGCATCACTGCATGCACGGCTAGTTGCACATGTGCGTGCCGCGGATGGATAATGTGTATTTGTTTGTCTGCGCATGTGCTCGCATCAAATGCATTCAACTTCATTACTGTTGTTTATTAGAGGTACCAAGTTTATCTGGACTCCCGATCAGCGAAAACTTGTTTTTAGACAAGCTTAGGCAAAAGGAAGCTTTTAAAAATTTTGTGATAGTTTAAATTCGATTTTTAAACTTATGTATTAAAACAATTTACTACAATTCGATTTTAAAAGTAATGTATTAAAAACAATTTACTACAATTCGATTTTAAAAGTAATTTATTAAAATAATTTACTACAAATATAACTTGTTTATTGAATAATTGTCTTAAAACAGTGTATGGTGCATATGGTGTTGAAGTCCATGAACTTAATATTTTTTGCTCAAATCTGGGCTTTTCCCTCGTTTTGCAAACCCCCTGTTCACAAATTAAAATAAAATAGCATTTAAAAACACACACTAACCTTAGTTGACCAAACTTTGCAGACTTCGTCTGGTTCCCACGCTTGAAAGCCGGCAAGGGAGTTGGAAGGGAGGTCAGTACGAGTTTAACTCTAGGAAACGTACGGTGTCCTTTGTGTTGTGTGATGTAAATTAAGCAGCGTAATACAGTTTATTGATTACATTAAAAGGTCTCAATTCAGGTATTCTGTTCCCCAAAAGGTATTTATTTCGATTTGTAGTGCGCATAGAATCTGGTCCTGATGTAGAGAGAGATTCCATGAAAATCAAATTCCAAGTCTTCAGTTCCATTCACATATTGGTAGATAAATTTCACAGGAAATGTTCTTAATAAAAAGCATACACAGCTATGTATAGTACTCACAGAAAAAAGCATTTGATAACATTGGACATGTTTTGGAACGTTCTGAAAACCACTTCAGCGTATTTCTCAGCAAACGGGAATTTTCTATTCCTCTGTTTGAACGGCGACACAGCTAATGAAGTTACCCCCCCCCAAAAAAAAATTACTTTAGTGTAAGAACTTAAACCGGGTGACCCTGCAACCAAAGAACAGATATTGTGAATGGGTTTTTAATAGTGTGCATGGCCTAGAAAAAACTTGACCCTAATCTAATTTCCTTTACGGATGTAACTTGATTCCACCCAAGTGGATATTAATTTAAAAAACAGTCGATACTGAAGTTCAGAAACCTGCTTCACGAGGGACCCTTTGCATTGTCAAAAGATAGGAATGTGGTGCGCCACTAGCGGCGAGAGAATAATAGGCCTTATTTTTTTTTTAAAGAAACAATTAATAGTGTAAAGTATCTATAGAATATTTTGCAACTCCTCCGTGAATTAGCTGTGAGGGAAGGCAGGTGCACGACCCTGCATCGGCACACAGCGCATGCAATTCATGAAATATTCGACGATCACTAGATTAGTCATCACTGACACATTTGGCTTTCTCGGTTCTCCGATTTAGCGCCCTGTTTTTTTTTTTTTTTTTTTAATCTCTGGGGGGCCTTAAAGGAAAAAAATATACAAGACAAATCCGCACACATTAGATGAACTAAAAAAGGAACATTCGTAAAGAAATATCTTCCATTTCTCAGAAGGAACTGCAGAGATTAATTTCATTAATGTATAGAAAATGAAGGCAGGTAGTTCCAGCATCTTCTTCCTTGATAATAGTGAAAGGGATTATCGCTAATCTTATCTGGAGATAAAGAGAAGTGCTTTTTTGTTTGTCACAGATGATTGCTACTAATTATTTTAGGGAATGAATGGAGATAAAATGAGATACCTTCAAACAAGCAAACAAAAAAAACCTCTCATGTATTATTTACTATATAAAGGCATTTCTTACAGATATGAAAGCTATAATTATCTTTTTAGATTTCGCAGGCTACTGATCTTTTTCAACTGTGCAGAATGGAAAAATTTCTTGTACATGAGCAAGAAGCTTTTTCAAATATTTGTATATCTGAAATAACCGTGCGGTCCATTTCATACCTGCCGGCTTTCTAGCGGGCGTACGGCGTGCGTTTACTGGGGAGAAACGATCGCTCCCTCATGGAAAGAAAATTAATCACCATTGACGCCGCACCGGCCGGCCGCTTATTGTCATTGTAACGTCTTGTTGAAAACAGGCGCGTTACAGCAAATCCCTTATTTACAATGGTGTGGTGCATTGTTAATTCATTGTTGAAACTTATCTCTTACGTGCGTAACTGAAATTTTTAGAAAGTAGCATGGAAAGTGGCCCGTTAAGGTCAAAAAGAGAAAACCGAAAGAAAACAGTTTTGACATAGGAGAAACTTTTCAGGCAAAAAAAAAAAAAAAAAAAAACCTTCATGCCGATATGCACAAGAATGCTGGATCTAAAAAACACCAGCATTAAGGGGACTAAAAATGCCGCACTTTAATCCACATAGAGTGATGGTGGTTCATTTACAGACAGAGGACACAGCTAGCGCTCGCATCTCCCAAGTAAACGTGCGCCATAGGCCCGCTAGAACGCCGACAGGTTTTGAATGGACCGCACTGTATTAAATATAAAAGTAACACGTATAACAGCAGTCCCGCAAGCTTCTCTATATCCGCGGAAAATAAATTCGTTATTAATTTTGAATAAAACCACCAAAAGTTGACAGTCGGAAACTCTTCTTGCGGCTTATTGTTGCATAAGTACGCAAAAACTCATTTACTTCACACAATGGTTGATTCCCAACAATGATTACTCTTACTGGTTCTTGTCCTTATTACTGTTAAGTTACTTTAAATTTTTAACACTTGTCTGCACCTCGATCCTTTCAAAAAGCATCCAACATGACAGGTGGACTATGATATATGGGAGTATAAATGGGCGGTGATTCTGGTAGTGTATAATGTGAACATAGTGTATAGTTTGCAGCTTTCAATAGAAATCCCGTGAATTCTCTTTTAAATTCCCTTCACTCCCGCAAGAGCTTCACTTTCTCTTCCAATGATTATTTAGCTTTGTATCTTGTAATTAAGCAAAATATCAGAAATCTGACACTGAAATTTTAACACATTTATTTAATCGAACTTACTTCCTTATCGATGTCTTCATTGCAAGTCTATGTTACAATTTTAAGGTTTTAGACGTACCTTTATTAATTATTTCACATTAGTGAACATCTGACTTTTTTGTCTTTTATAAAGTTTATTTATTGAATACGATACATTCTGGTTCGATTTATATGAATGGCAAGTTCAGCAATAGCTTATGTATATTCAAGCGATTTTTTCCGGATAGATTGTCTATAAGCACAGAGCGTATTGTAACATATGCGACCCCTTCAAAACACTGTGCACTATTTACACTGACCTTGTTTCTAATTCGTCACATCTGTATCCCAGTAACACGGATGTCACATATGCTACATATATCTGGATTACAGGCAGCCTTCTTGTTTCACTGCTCTCGGAGGGTGTGCATAAACAATAATAATTGCTTTCCAGAGGCCATGCAACGAAAAATCTGAAGAGTTTAAGCCTGGGAAACGCCAGATGGTAGGCTTTGTACTGCCAATTCATTTGTCAAGGCACCTATTGCTACTTGGTTATAGTACACCGTACACTGTAATGAATAAAACAAATGCGACATATGATACCTTAAGAAATATGCTTAAGATGGACCTGTTAATCTACGTTCAAAATCTATTATCGTCCAACTTGAAAGGTTACAACTGTTCTTAGTCTCCTAGTATTCATTCTGTACATAATTGCTAGTGTTGTGACTTACAAGGACAACGAGAAAGCTTGTTCTGGTCTGTAAACTACTAGACTCGGAAACAAAGCCAAATGTAACAGAAGTTTATATAAACATTGTTTTAGTCTCTTCTGTCCAACGCCGAAGTGAGTCCCATATGTTACAGCATTAGTTACTTATTTGAAGTTGAACCTACAGCTGGCAAGTTTTATTTTTAGTACAGAGAGACGTGTTGCACATTTTGTTACGCAGATATTTTAAGCTTTCACTCATAACAGTATAACCTGTGCCTTCTTTGTTCTGTATTGAGAATTTCTGCAATGATGCAAGCAAAAAAGAGAGGACGAGCAACATTTCCTAATTAACTTTATAAAAATGTATTTAAATGCTGTTGACTGAAGATTTTGCTAATGTCTCTCAATTTCACACTACCAAATGTCTTATTTTTTATTTTAAATGCGGAAGCGTATATTAAAAAATGCATTGAACGAAATCTTTTCAAACACAAAGGAAATAACATTACATCAGTTTTTGATTGTTTTTAACATCTCTCATTATTTTATGTTAGAGGATACAGATTGTGTATTTTAGGTTTTTGTGTGTACATAATCCTATACATATACATTTATAATACTTTTACTGTCATATTTTGCTCTTTGATGAAAAATAGAAAGGGAAAGAATAGGAAAATTCTGCACTCTAAAGTCGGTCCTGGTGGTTTAATGGTAACCATACTTGTCAAACACGCAAGATAGCGGGCTTAATCCCGGCAAGGGTCAATGCATTTTTTCGGGCCGTAAAAATCCTAAGTATATTTTCCTTGGGCCCCGTGTCGTAGATTTACGGCACATAAAACAACCTCGAACCTGAAAGAAGAGACCTCTGAGCAGAATTTATCGGCCGTTTCACGTCCTGAATTGAATGAGAGTTGTTGAAATATTCCGTAAATAAAACATATCAACAAATGTTTTATCTTTTCTTTAAAATCTTGTCTTATTATCTAAAAAACGCAAGAAAGTTCAATGAGTTAGGAGCATTCATGCTTTAGACAAAGTGGATAAAAAATGGATGCTTCTCAAATGACGATAAAATATAGTCGCAAAATACAGACACTTTTAGTGATCTGCCATTTGATTAATTACACTTTCTAAATTGATAAATTAACACATTTATAGATATTATGCATATTTTCATTTAAGTATATAATACAAAGTATCATATGGCTAAGTACTTTTTACTTTGATTTATGAACAAAGGAAATCAATACTTTATTACATTACTTAGGATTTTATAAGTACTGGAATGCGTCGTGGCGTATTTTTGATACTTTCATCCTGACACAATATAGGATTTATTCACTCGATTAGCATGTTTATGTATGCAAATATTCGAAATTAGAAAAAAAAATCCTATTTGCCTAAGGGTCATCTAGTTGTTTTATTATTATTATTATTATTATTTTTTTTTTTACAAATGCTCAAAGAAATTCTTCAGGTGCTAGTGTTTATGGGTTATTTCCAAAAGCGAAGGTCTCTGTAGTTTTGTTGCAGTTTTCCAGGTATAAGTAATTGCACTTCTGATATGCCATAACTTCTGTGAGAATAAATCAACGCACTTAAATCTCATAAAGTGTACTGTGGACTTGTTATCATAAATCGTTACACAAAGATTCAGAACTAAGTTGGATGCCTGTACATCAGGGCATAGAAGACGACGAAGCGGCAGATAAACTGCAAAGGCAAAAAAATATGACCAGAGCCTTTCTGCTGCATTAGCAAGTAAACTGCTAGAACCGCAGTATATCACTGAACTAAGAAAGAACACTAGGCCAGATGGAAGAACAGCTTTCCTTATCAATAACTGGGTAAAGATCTTATTGAAATATCCGATACCACTCTGGCTAAAACCTACTGAGTAGGGATGTGAAGCAAACCAGGAAAGCTATTGAAATGATTATTGGACATTGGATATTCCGAAAATACCATGGACGATGGGACTCCCACACGCCGTCTTTGTCTGTCGTAACTGCAAAACATATACAATATAGTGTGAAGCTCTGGAAAGGCAAAAAAGCATCTCTATTAGAATACAATTCTTTAGAGTATGCAATACCTAAGCTTGTAGGAAAGATTCTCACTGAAGCTCTAGATAAACTATAAGGGAGTGTACAAAGGATCCTTGTAGCCAAGGTATATTACTATACACTCCAACATAAATCTGAATTGAAATCTAAATCTATTGCCTCTTGACTAATTGAACTTTATATTCATGTGTAAGGGGGTACCTCCATAAGTTTTCGGCCTAACCGTTTTCTAGGTGTGATAAAGACAAAAACTGTATCTCAATTTTCCATATACTATGCAATATAGCTACAATACACTTCTCACATCTTTGAATTAGCATTCCAACCCCCCCCTCCCCCAAATAGTCAGATCTTATCTCCAAAATGGGTATAAACGGCATCCATTACTTTTTTATCACACTTAAATTTCTTTCCTCGAAGGTCCTTCTTGAGTTCTGAGAAAGTAAATAGTCATTAAGAGCTAAATCTGGGCTACAGGCTCGATGGTCGATCTCCTTGAAGCCTCATTTCTTCATAGTTTCCTTTGTAACAAGAGCTATGTGCCCAGGTGCGTTGTCGTGAAGAAGGCGCACACCACCACTCCACATTCCTCATTGATGGAAGCACGTAGTCTATGCAGTAGGCCAGCATAGTACTCCCCATTTACTGTGGTATTTTGCTCCTTGAAGTCGATGAAGAGTATTCCTTCACAGTGCCAAAAGTTTGTGTCCATGATCTGTAGGTTGCCTGAGTGACCTTGGCCTACAGGGGCGGTGCTTCGCCAGGTTTACGCTACTCTATTGATTCTATTTTGGACAAGAGATCATAGAGGACATAGTTTCATCACCTGTAACAATGGTTCGCAGAACTTCTCTCTTGTTGCCACAGCAGAGCTCCCAAAAATTCCTGACAACAGATGACTGGTTGCTGCTTTTGGACTGAGGAAAGAAGTGTAGGCTCGCATCTTGCACTAAGCTTATTCATGTTTAAATGTTCATGAATAATTGGAAGGACTGTTGTTTTAGAAAGGCACAACCTTGCTGCTATTTCTGTAACTTTGAGTCGCCGGTCTTCCATAATTTCTCCTTCCACAAGAGCGATGTTTTCATGAGTGAGTATCTCTAAGGGCCGACCTGCACACTCTTCGTCTTCAATGCATTCTCGACCCATTCGAAAAAGTTTGGCCTATTCTTTTACGGTAGAATATGAGGGGGATGCTTCCTCATATACACACCGCCCAATCACTGTTTAATTTCATTTGGAGTAAGCCCTTCTTTTGTGAAGAAATTCATTAAACAGGCTGGAAACTCCATTTTGAACATGTCACGATTTCTACGCAGCCTTCGTTATGCAACTATATGTGAGCAACAGAACATAGCGGAGCAGAAGTTACAGCTGCAATTATTTACTTAGCAGATAAGATGTGATACCAGATAAGGGTTTTGTGAAGGGGATAGTTCTTGTCGGCGAGGTAGGAAACTTATGGACCTACCCTCTTGTCTCTTGTTGAGCACTGTGCAGAGGACAATTTTGGTTCTCTAGTTTTCGTTAAAGACACCGTTTTTCTAACCGTATTTCTGTGATCCTTGTATTTATCATGTATATTTCTTTGAGAGCCGAGTTAAGGCCTCGGTATCTGTCGCCAAGCTCTCTCAATGATGTCAGTATAAGATTATATGTCTTAATTTTCTAAAACTTTTTACTATTTTTGCCCTCAAATATAGTCATTAGTTCTGCTTGATGAAATTGTAAAAGTCGTATATCCATTCAACTGTAGCGGGTGTTACTATAGTTAAACAAACGGAGTGTTGTAGCAGAGAGTAGGACTTCATTGCCACAAATGTCTAGGGTTTGTGGGGTTTGAACACGAACTGCAAGAAACGGAATCCAAAATATGTAGGGTGATACCCCACATAGCAGCTTTGCCATTGGTGAGCAGCGGTCACGTATTCAAGTGTTGACCTTGCTTAAGTGTCACTGAACATTAAAACGAAATACTGCAGTTCGGAATGAATCTCCAGTAGAAACACAACAGCTAATTATTTGATTATGAATTCTTTTATTCCATTTTAATTTTAATTAAACGTTTTTAACATATTAAGGAAAACAAAATATCCAGAAAGAAATCGAGCATTAATCATAGACAACTTTACTGTGTGCTGCTGACTTTGTTAAAAAAAAACGAAAGAAAGGAGCATTAACATTAAAATATACTATGTAATGTTTTGGGAACACTAACTTGATGTCAAATGCCCTCTTCAAAATGGCTTATACATGACTTTATGATTATTTTCGAATACCTTGGTGTGTGCTGTAATTATTATTAAGAGTATTTTAGGTCTCAATGAGCTTTAAAACACAGTTTTTCTTTATTGAAAATGCTCTTTCTGTGATATGTATACAAAGCCTCTCAAACTGTCTGACCATTTTTCATCTAAAGAATAAATTTATTCCATCTTTCTACTTCCACCCATCAATGTTTTCTGCTTTTATGTGAAACTGCTGTCTTTTAAGTGTTACACTAAAGATAGTGGTATGAAGATCTATTAATGATTATTTTAAGAAAAAATATATATCGTTTATTATTGCTTTTTGTTATAAAACGCTCTTAACTGCTATATTTTGCACCACATTTCAGGAAGTTAAAATCAAAATCTTAAGTTTGGCATAGAATATGAATTTTAATGGTATTAGTACAGGGTGTTGAGCTTATAGGTATCGAGGAATAACTAATGCTTTGAAGTGTAAATAATGACTTATTTATTATCTTTTTACATAATTTGATGTAGAAACTCTCAAGTTTTAGAAAGCAGCTCTACATAAGCGCCTGCAGTTTCCCTGCAGATATCTAGACTCCATTCATTCTTTTCAAGGCGAACATGGAGCAGTACCTATACATGCGTAAGCGATTTCTGTTCTGGTTACCACAGCACGCGCTAAACTTATGTTGCGCCGTCCACATGTTAACCTTAGCGTGTCTGTTGCACTAGTAAATACACAGCGTCAAGCTTGTCCTCGCAGTACATGCACTTGAGCACACACATCTATGTTGTTGTGTAAACTTAGGAGAATTTCTCTATTTGTGACATGCAGTTCATAAGAATATTATTTTATATTTTTAAATTGTACATTTTTACGTTTTGATACCTCTAAGCGGAGCATTTTTTCCCCGAGGGCTAAATTATTGCGTTCTAAATTTTTCATTTTTTTCAAGTTTTGTCAGTACACTAGGTTACTATACAAAAATTATGAAATTATATGTATATGGTCCCAAACGAAACTAAGACTTAGATAATAGCTGGTTACTTGAACTTAACGGAGCTTTGTGATTTCTCCCCCAGTTATCACTATCTGTTAGGAGGAAGTTAGTATTATCTAAAGATGTAGGTTTTGTCCAAAAGGACGCTGAATTAGCAATGTTAATTTTGTTTATAAAGCAGTTAACATAAAGCAGTATAAAGCATATGATACACCAAATACTTAAATTCAAAATATTAAAAAAAAAAAAAAAAAAAAAGAAGGAAGGTTGTATTATCTATGAAAAATTGCAACAGTGATTTTTGTGACCTGAGACAAAACAGTCGTATGTTAAGCATGCACTAGTTTTTAGCTGCAAAATTGTGTAAGGAACATTGTATTATTTTTTTAACGGTAAGTTTTCTGGCTGTTCATGGCAAGCAGTGCTCAACCCGACATTTATCTGGGTAAATAGTTAATCCTTGAGCTCTCCTGGTTGAAATATTCATGATTATTTTTAAGGTGAAATATACTCTAAAAATAATGTTATTTTAGATTAATATTTAAATGGAAATTAATAACTATTGATATAAATATTTTTATAGATCACTGAAATAAAGGTAATATAACTGAATTTTAAATGAAAATATAAAATATAACTTACTTTTACACATCCAAAATGAATGAAAGTTTACCCACTATCTGTTTTATTTACAAGTTTACAGCCCTCTATATATTTATATTAGTAGTGATGCGCCGGTAGCAATCTATGTCAACGCTTAACACTTCAACGAGAACATAAATCATGTAAATGGAACTGAAGTTTTGGAGTTCTACGCTTGAAGGACAGATGGCGGAAATTCATAGGGCAAGTTCCTTGTTACTGCCAATCATTTGACTTCAAGCCTGGTCAATGCCCTTGCGAGTTTCCTGTCCATCTGTCTCTCTCACAGCTCATTGAGGTTACTTGAGTTGCGGGCTGACAGAACATTGTTACGTATTAGGGGAAACCAATCGTCAAGACCGTATAATGCATGTGCAGGTAGCAGCTGGTTAATTTGAGGGAGGATCTATTAGCGAGTGGTTGTGCTTTATGTGTTACTTGTTGCTTTCGTCGTGTATAAATTGTGTACTAACTGTTTTCGAGTCAGCCGTTGCATAAATGTTTTATGAATGAAAATAGATTCTTACAGGAATTTCCTGCGCAGCTTCTTGCAATGTATTTCAAGCTACCTTAAACATAGCTTAGTGCTTATTATCAGTTTTAAATACAGCGTCATTTTATGTTTTCATTAAAATATAAATATTTAAAATTTAAATTAGTAACCAGACTTCGGATTGGAAGAAGAAGAAGAAACAGAAAATTAAAATATAGCTATATTCGCAGAGGCTGTTACCTCCCTTGTTCCGGTTGCGGCGGCATAACCTCACTGTAGAATAGTGCATCAAGCTCTCATTTGCGTGAACTGTTTATCCGTTTAAATGAATGCATTCCTGAAATATATTATGAGCTACATTTGACTGCAAAAACGCCAACATATTTTTTCATTTTAAGACATTTAGTTGGAATGGTGTCTTGTATACTGAACTAAAGTGTTTATGCTGTTTGGAGAATGCTGTATACATCATGAAGTATGTGGCCTTCGATTAAACAAATTCGTAGGTTTAACGCGTTAACAATAGATAAAAAAATTACAAAATTTAAATCCCGAAGAATAAAAGGAAAGGGGGACATAGGAAAGTTCTCTTTATCTCTGATATCAGAAATATTTGAATGTTATGTATCTAATTTTATTTCCAATCTCGATTTTCCGAACAAGAGTTACGATTGACTGCAATGATGCTGTCCTCTAAATAATACCAGACTTAGTTATTTTAATGGTCTTAACAATTTTATTCAGCGCATGTTCGAGGTTTGAAGTGAAGAGAATTATCTCACTGAGCGTTAAATGTCATTGCTGGAGAATATTTTTCTAGGTAAAACATGCAAGTAATCTTTAAAATGTCTTCACATACCTGTTTCCTTAACCAGTTACTGAGCTCAGCGAGATACCGCAAAGTGTACGATTTGTCATTGTCATATTGTAGGAGATCTTCCTTTGCCTTTCGAGTTCTTTCTAATAGTTGACTTACACGTTGAGCTTATCACAATACATTGTAGAACGATTATGTTATTGCATTGTTCACAAACGTCACCTAAGGTTAGTTACGACTAAAGTGTGTTCATAGATTCATCCTCCGTTTCTTTGATCTGTAAAACTTCGTTCCTCCCTTGTGTGTGATACAGGACTTCTGTTAAGTATTTGCCATTATGTACTCGTTGTAGTGGGGTAGTCAGTTTTGTCTGTAGTTTTCTATTTTTTCACTTATATTAAGAGTATTTAGTTGCTTTTTGATGTTTTTCTTCTCTTTTTCTGTCATTTTCTCTTCATGTCACTCTAAAATGGATTTTAGTAACTTGATTTCCGTTGCTTATGAACTTTTTCATTGAGAATACAAGACTTCATTTTCTTGATAAGAATATCAAAGTTATAGTTTTAAATTACCTATTAATAGTTAAAATAATATTCTCTACTTTTATCTTTTTTAACCAGTGATGCTTGCTTGGTTATTTGCATATACGTGTGTAATAAAATAATTTTACTTTTATCTTAGCTGTTATTTCCATCTTTAATTGCGTTATACAGTGTGTCCGGGAAGTCCATATACTCCCTATACCTACTCTATACGTTCATTTAATGAATTTAGTAATGAACTTACGGCTAGTTGTTCAAGGATCCGTATGTGTTCCACCAAGTTGGACACATAATCCTATGCCCCTCCAAGATCTTTGTGCCATTTTTTCTAAAACTGCAGGAGCGATCGTACCGAAGGCAACCCGTGTTGTTTGTTCAAAATAGTTATTTATAAACAATTAATAAAAATTATTTCAAGCAATTTGGTCCTCTCGTACTAAAACCCTTTTACCAAGTTCAACTTTGGTTCATAACCACGCACGGCAAACTTCATCTTGGTAATACCGCACAACGAGTTATCAGGTGTCGTCAAGTCAAGGCTACGTGGACTAGTGCTGGAGATGTTAGGGATCCCCGTCCGATCTAGCGTTCAGGGAATTAAAAATTTAACAAATCATGAACCGTAAGAGCGAAGTGTGATGGAGCTCCGTCTTGCTGTATCCATAACTCTTCCAGTTGAGGGATGATCAAAGTTGTCAGTATTTGTGAATAGGACGCAGCATTCACAGACCCATCAATAAAACACGGTCCATTCCTGCCCACATCATAACATGTGGTGGATTATGTTCAAGTTCGGAAGTGAAGTGAAGAATTCCCTTTGACCTAAGAAACCTCATTTCTCTTTCGTGTGCTGCGGTATTTGTGAACATGACTTTGGACCCTCATATGCGTGCTTGGAAAGTTGCTAGAGGAGATCGACATGCTTCAAGACGCATGTTCATATCTGCGTCAGACAGCTCATTGATGAAGGTCGGACGGTACAATCTCACCTTTAAGTCCTTCATGTAATCGAAGAGAGTCGATTGTGGAATGTCAAGCTCAACAATCCATTTGCGAACTGAGCGCTCAACTAACACGTCTCCAGGCGTCTTCTTTCTTCCACTACTAGATCGGTCTTTCACACTTCATGTGATAAACGTCTTTCTTTACCAGGAAATCATTGTCCTTTTTGTCGGTGGAGGCTAATTAAACCGTTCCTTAAATTACTCTCGTATGATGCTAATTGTCTCTCTTGTGCGAGGACGTTTGTGTATCCATACACTCGCCACTAACTTCGCTTCAACATAAAACGAACTTGTGTCTGCCATTTTAATTCGCATGAGCGACACTGAGGTCACAATACACCATCAATATTACTAATGTTTACAGTACGATATGATATGCTAATAAGAAACTAATAAAGTATAGAGGTATGCAAACTTACCCGACACATATAGTGAGTCTTTGTCCCACTTTCGTATTTATGGTTTTCTTTTTTGGGTATTTCTTTAAATACTTTATAAAAATCGTAGGTATTTCTATGTTTCATGATTTGTTTCTACCAGTTTAATTAAATGCATTCACAGAGTCTTAAGTATTTAATAAATTTGACAGTTAAACTCTCTTTTTAATTAATTGATTTAAATTGAATATGTTAGCAATATAGGATGTCCCTTTTCTTTTGCAGTCAACATTAATTATACTGTCTAATAGTCTTAAATTTTATATTTTCTTTAAAATATGTAATAAAATTCATATTTAGATTAAAAATTAATCCATATTTTCACAAAAGTGGAGCTTATGATCAGAGTCGAATAGTTGTAGATTGGTGACAGACTTTTTTTTTTTTTTTTTTTTTTTAAATTTCTGTTTAGACATTTATGTTTCATTAGTTTATATGTTCCTTTCTGTTCTATATGTATTATATTTTCTATTAAAGCAATGTATTTATCTCAGCTTATTCCTATAATAAATTATCTTGTTTCTGTGTTATATTTTATATGCTTATGGCGGTCCAGTTGTTTGGACGATAATTATGCTTCTTTTTTGCGTCGTACTATTGTTTTCAAACTTCAAAGACAGATTTTCTTATTAAATATTAATGTAGACCATTGCTGTTCCATATGAGATCTAATAGCTCTTCGGGTCACATATAGTTTTTTCTCGATTTGTATAATGTTCTATTAAAATGCGCTTTTAGTGAATTGCATTTATCTGCATGCTTTTTCCTGCTTCTTGATTTATCTTTTTTCAGGTTGACTTTTGCTTTTAGCAAAATATCAGAATCAATACCATGGATTTTTAATACACTTACATCTCTAAAAAGCTTCACGATTTTTATTTACTACAATATAATCTTAAAGTACTTGAACCTCGTAAATTGCTAAAACAGTTTTTTTTGAATTTTTTTTTTATTCTTGAGCTGTTAAAACTGACAGTCCCTTAAAAGTTCACATTTTTGATTCACCATATTTAATTATTTGTGTTAATACACTTTCTAACAGCATGCTCCCAATATGTGTAGTAATTCCCATTTGCAGGGCACGTGAGAAAAATTTGTTGATGAACATTTTTTAAATTTTACAAGAGAGCATTTTAAAAAATTAAAAATGTCAATGTCGCATGTTACTTCAATGCATTTTTCAAAATATAGTTTCCTTGAACAATTTTGTTACACAACACTCATTAATAAACAATTAAATTTCTTTTTTTGGTTTTTAAAATATTAGCTATTTATTTAATCAACGTGTACCTCAAGTATACACAAATAAAAGCATATTTGCGTTAAATGCATTTTTATATTAATGTTATTATTTTCCATCTACATCGTAAGTTAAATTTTCCTTGTATTTTATAGTTGGGTAGAATTCTGCTGTGCATTTCCTTCTACACATGTTCAAGGGCATTATATAACATCAAGTTACTCAGGTAGACAAACGTTTGTTGAGTCTTGGATACTATAATGATAAATCCGCCCTGTGTATGAGTTTGCTATATACTGTTTTTTATTATGATGGTTTCAGGGGTAAAACTATCATCAGGCTTTGTGGCTATTTCGTCTCAAAACTTTTCACAGCATCTTTTTAGTGGCTACCATATTTCTTCTTTCTGTAGGAATATATTTTGTTATTCATCTGTTGAATGTGGCACCTCCAGTTTTTGTACTGTTGGATTATTGACGATATTGAATCTGTATTTAATTCTGGCATAGCCGAAATATTTCTGTTATGATTTAATTGTTTATGTGCTAATGTATAACTTTATCTCAATTCTGATGATTCTATTTATCTCAGTTAATATGCAAAGTGCATTTTTCATATTCACGTTCATTTTAATAACGTTACTTTTTATATTTTACTTTATCTGTGTACTTATATCTCAATATTGTTTGATTTATTACATTTTAAATAATAAGTTCAGTTTATATTGAAGTTTATAATATTTAGTCTTTCCTCCCATACTTAATCTGAACTAGTGTTTTTGTTGGCATGTCTTTTAAAATCTTTCGATTAATATTACTATTATAATTGGTGTATTTCTCATTTAATTCGATAAGAGCTGGAACTACTCCTGTGTCAAGTTTGAGCATTGTGATCCATCTCAAGGGAGCACTTCTGGGCCCTATTTCAAAAAAATTATATTCTAATTCATACAAGTGTATGAGTACAAGACCTTGTAAAATATTATCTTTAAGTTTCTGTTCCACAAGAAAAGAAGTACAACACTTGTAAAGTATTAGTAAAAAGTTACAAAAGACGTAACATAAGAGTAAGATGAAGGAACAGCTGTTTGTTATTCGTCGTCATATCTTAAATTAGGTTGTGTTCATTCCTTAGGGATTTTTAATGTATAGGGCGGATTGTTGTCATTCCTGATAAACGGGTCTTGTACTTTTCCCCCCACATATGATAAATTAAATTACTTATTATAAATTAATCGACATTCAAGTGTAATAACTTACTATGACGCGGCGGTCACATAAGGTTATATTTAGGAGCATCAATTTCAGTCAACCATAGGTGGCAGAAGAATTGAGTTACCCCAACGCTTTCGGTTATTTCATTTATTATTCCATTCGATAATTTATTTATTTGTTTATATTGCTTGACAAACACGTTTTCAATACAAGGAAAAAAACTGGGTTATTTGTGTTAAAAAGAATTATTTTAAATGATAATGAAGAATGAAAAAAAAATCGTGGCATTTAGCAAGAATCTTAAAAGATGCTGGTCTGAAATATGCACTTAAAACAGGAAACGCCAATATCAAATCATAAGCAGTACTTTAATTGCACTTAACCTTATCATTGTACACAAATGTTTGTTTATGCTTTTTGTATACATATTCATACCCATCATTATCATCACTTTCGCTAATACTTAGCAAATTTGGGCCCACTAGCTCCCATAATCATTAAACATATAATAAATGTTGGGATAATATTTGAAGTTACTAATATTCCTACACTTGTAGAGAAATGTATACAAATTGCCCGAATAATAGTGATATTTCTGCGGAACACAACAACGAAAATCATTTGTGCATTTGTAAGTATGGAGTTGTGAAGTACAAGCACAGCAGAAGCCTTTGTGAAACAGAATGTTACAATAACTACAAGTCCTTATACCTTTAATGTATAAACTATAATACTACTGTGGAAGAGAACAACGAAAAATCACATGCACAATTGTAAGTATGAAGTTATAAAGTACAAGCGTACCAGAAACCTTTATGGAACGGACTTTTACTAATAACTACAGATTACAAGTTCATACACTTGTAATATACTTTTGTGGAACAGGCCCAGATAGTCACTTTTTATTCCTAATATTAGGATGTGGTGATCTCTAAGAAGTACTAAAGACCCTCCGACTACTAAACTTTTATTACATGCATCACACTTGTGGGGCAAGTCTACTTGTTCTCGAAGTCCAGGAATTTGGGAACATGACATAGAGCAGCTCGAGTATTATCAAATATTTTCAAACATATCCTGCAGCTATATGTGAATTCCTTGAAGGTATGTTCAATATAAAAATGCTCCTAAATATTTACAGTGTATTGCATGATAATTGCTTCTTTTGCTTCTCAGTATTTTCTCTGGTCCCTTTATACCCAAATTTCATAGTTTGCAGCTCTTGGTTACACATAAATTTTACTCAAGCCTCACTATTAGTGTTATTTTAACTCAAGTTGCACATTAATAGCAGCTACTAAAAGTAAATGCGCAGTTAATGGTAGGCATGGCAAGTCTGACGCTGCAGAGTCATCTAGTGACGCATGTATGTATTATGATCTGGGAACTTAATTGAGGGCATGGTTATAAACTTGGATTGTAATTGGAAGCGTTGGGATTGGAGAACACACCGGTTCTAATCATGGCATCCATCCAAGGCAGCAGAAATTTCCCTCCGCTTGCATTTCTGGCTCTTTGCCCTTCATGGAATTTGTGTGTTGCACATTGGTATGCAGCCCTCCCCCACCGATAAGTCCCCGTTGCATAATGGGCCGTGTGTACTCCACTAAATTAGTGCCGACTTGTAGATGCACTTAACTGGAGTAGAGTATAGCGCAAGGTTGGTAACCCTGAGATGCGTTTAATATGAATGTAAATTTGGCATGAGCATCATGACCCTATTGGTCGAAGAGAAGAGCAAAAGTCTCTTGCAAGAAATTCCAAAAGAACAAATTAAAATACATTTTTTGACTCGACAAGGATTGCACTGCAGATTGGCTTCATTTACACCCCTTTCATTTGTTTATTTTCAGCCGAGGTTTAGGTTTGGGTGGAAATATCATACAAATAACAAAAAATTGACTGTTGTGATGTCCTGCATTCGAAAATAACTTTGAATGCTGCTAGATCGTTTGAAAATCTTAGCTGCATGTTTTATTTGCAAGCAATCAAATACAAAAGTGTCATATTACTATTCAAAATATAGTCCAATGTTTTTTATATTTCTACCCATGTCTCTGTGAGTATGCAATTTTGACAACTATGCCATTCTTTGATTTGGAGGTGCTTCCCATTCCTTCAAATACATGAAATGCCGTCTTTCCAAAAATGTTTCCTGGGATCAAATATCCGTGGTAGCTGGCTGGCTTAGTGTCTGTATTGTGTGTTGGAAAAGACACGGTTTTCATTCAGAAATCCTGTATCCTTTTGCAAGTCAATCTTATTTGTGTTGTAGTTTGTAAATGGTGTGCCTAGCTGCACTTCAAAGCAACATGTTCAGCAAAACTGGCACGATCATTTGGAACATGCATGAATGTACATCGTTCTCATGGATAGGTAGATCTACAGAGGAGGAGAATTAAGTACATCAAGGCCGAGAATATAATAGAAGAAGAATGCGATTAAAGAAAATGTTTTGTTAGAACTTCGTTTCTGCGCTGACTGTACTTCTCAAGAAATAGTTGAATAAGCAAATTCAGTTCTTCAGCTGCCTCATGACGCATAGCAGAAATGGAGAAGGAACGTATTTATGTATGTCTGAGATGTTATCGCTGCTTTCAAATTGAGATCTAAATATATGCTAGCAATTAGACCTACTAAAATGATATGAAAGTGTTTTGTGGCAAATAAAGTAATAAATTACTGTTTTTATAACCTTAGGGTAAACTATCCTGGCAGGGTTCAAACTGCAGATCTCCCGTTCGTGAGTCCACGACTTGGCAAATTCGGTCATCCATTTCGGTCAGGGTTAGAAAACATATTGCAGTTTTTTAAATTTTCAAAGTATATCGCACCGCCACGGGTGGCCGAGGTCGTTAAGGCACGGACTCGTGAGCGGGAGGTCTGCGGTTCGAATCCCGCCAGGACCGTCCTCCCTGACTGGGTTTTTTTTCCAGGTTTTCCTCAGTCTTCATAACTGGCAAATGCCGGGGAGGTACCTAAACTTAGGCCTGGAACGCTTCCTTCCTTAAAAAAAAACCCTTTCCCAATTTATCATTTCATCTCATGTATCATCAGTGTCCACCGCCTGTGGTGCCTCAGTAGTGAAAACGGGCGTTAAACACTACTCAAAAAAAAAAAAAGTATATCGCGGGCAACATTCACTTTTTGCCGGTCATAAGCAGAGCAAGCAAACAAGTTATGCACCGTTTCAATTAGTAAACTACTGTTAGAGCATGCAGTGGAATAAATAAGTCCCCAACCAGATAATATTATTCTTGAGAGGGGTGTAACTTATTCACGACATGGTATGACTATCCCATATACAGTGTATAAATATAATACTGTAATAAAGCAACGTAGATCATGTATCTGAAAATCAAGGCAACTATGTTATAACCGAGCGCAGAATGTTCGGTTCATAATGTACAGTGGGCCGCACGAGTCGGGGGAACGGTGAAAGGAGTAGCCAATGTTGAAAGCTGAAATGTATGAAGTATGGTAACACAAATTTAACTTTTAAATTTAGCTGCCAATGGCTTAGAGGGGTCGGGCATGTTGATAGTGATGCAAATTTGTCAAATGGTAAGTTTTGGTTTTCTAATTAAAAATTTATATCCGTAATTTTAATATGCCGAATAAAGCTTAATTAACTTATAAATATGTTTGTGTCTGCAATGCTACGGGCCGGATCGTCAAGGCCTTATAATGCATGTGCAGGTTGGAGCTTATAGTTATTTTTAGAAAGACTGTGTCGGCAAGTGTTTTCATTACGTGTAACCTGTGTGCTAGTTGTTCTTCGTGACCAGAGCCCGGACGTCCAGGAATTTATTTTAGTTAAAATAGGCAGGCGAAAAGACACTTAAATACTGAAAATCGGCAGTTATATAATTAAAATAGGTATTTATTAAAATTGAAAACAAAGAGTCTAATAACTTATTATAGACATTTAAGATGCATACTAATTTCTTTATCACATAATTAAAAGTACTTTTTTTGAAGGTATCAACTGTCGTAGTCGGCCGTTTGTCAGAGATAACATTTTTCATCATGGAAAAAGCACATCCTACTTCTACTGAAGTGATATGAGCAAGTAACAAGTTATTTCGGAAGGATCATACCAGTTACAACGTGGAAATATTGATCAAGACGAAGTAAAGTAGTTTTGAATAGTCCTGGATTTGTTTATTTACGGACGTTCTTTTAACATCTCAGGTCACCAGCGTAATAGTCCTGGAGAATGAGCGAAAGATGCGCAGTGGTTTTTGGCAGAGTTCATGCGTTTAAAGGGAATCAGGCTAGTATCTCTCTTACTTCCACTCTGAACACATTGTAGGGACGGTTTATTGCACAGTTGTACCACTATCATCTTTCTCGCTTGCAATTATTTGTGGGGGGGGGGTAACTTCTCAGCTGCATAAATTTAAGGGAATGGGTTGAGCAGAAAGTTTTTGGTTGCTTGAAAGTAAATAAATGTATAATAAGATTCTCAATATATATTTTTGTGAAGGGAACGTGCCATTTAACTTTTTTTTTTTTTTACTTCGATGTATTTAAATTCTTAATGTGCTTTTTAAAATGCTTAAATATCGCAGCAAACATCCGTAAGGATCCAAATCGAACCGGTCCCTCCCGGCCAGCAGTCAGCAACGCTAGCCACTAGACCAAGGAGGTTATCCGAAAACTATGCCAGTTTGTCGTAATGCAC
Source organism: Metallyticus violacea (assembly GCA_030762175.1). Classification (NCBI taxonomy): domain Eukaryota; kingdom Metazoa; phylum Arthropoda; class Insecta; order Mantodea; family Metallyticidae; genus Metallyticus; species Metallyticus violacea. The sequence goes on from CM060845.1 coordinate 61,527,862, forward strand.
TATACAAGTGATCTAATGCCTTCTGGTTGAATGTAAAGGTATGGAAGAATGGAGGGAAAAGCATCTATCTCATCCCGTTATGAATCGAGGAAACGATTATGATATGTTGACAGGAGAGAGTAAGTAAATTTCTAATGAAAGTGAGACAGTTCAGGTCTGAAAAAGCTGATAACCGGGAGCGGGTGTATAAACTTATTGACTGACTGCAGCGTGTCATTCATAATGGGATTTTTTGTATTTTATGTGTATTTTTAATATTTTTAAAATGCTATTTTTGTATTTATTTTCTTTTAAGTTATTAATTTTTATATTTGTTTTATTTTATTGCTGAATATATATGTTTTATAGCTTATTGTGAAATATCAAGTGTAATAAAAGCACATACGATTCGTTACTGTTCGTATAGTATACTGTTACTATAACGAGATAAGAGAAACTATTTTGTGGTATCAGTTAAGAGTAACTACGTATTCATTAATTTATAGTGTAGGTCCTTCATTGCATCATCATGCCATGTTTATAGCTTTCCTTGGGAGAGATTCTGCGGTTGCTTTCCGCCATGATGAAAATGAGACAATGCAGCAAAGGCGGAATGAGGGGCAGAGGAAACCCAAGTACCCAGAGAAAACCTACCCAGGTTCTGGTTCGTCCGCCACAAATCCCGCTTAAAGTTGGTGTGAACGAATCCGCGGAGGCGAGAGTTAACGCTAGCAAGCAACTATATAACCTTGTACATATACTCGATTCTTGAAGTTTCCTTTGTAGAGAAAAATTTGCTGACGTGATTAGCATTTGAAATTATTGGAGTAACAAATGAATACTCGATAGCGTTGTAACGCCAAGTTGGTGCTAAAAAGTCTGCATATATTTCAGGTATATGAGGTAGTTCTTATTTGTTTAATAATGCATCTCAACTCCAGGCCTCTTTATTTTATGTTCATCAAATGTCAAAAAAAGTCATATTTTCTTTCCTTTTTTTCCTAATACCCATTTCAATTTGTCTAATTACATATAATATTTCACCTTCAGATCAAGAAAAACTAAATTAATATTGAGTGAATAAGTTAATTTTTAACAGATGTTCAAATTTAATTTTGTCATCTATTTTGTTCGCGTAGTATTTGGTAGTGAAAAAGTCTTAATTCTCAGATAGCATTATTTGGCCCAACTCCAGTATGCAAGGTTTTCCGAGGCGAGTTTTTATATTATCCATGGTATTGTGCTGTATGTGAACAAAATATTTAATTATTTGTTCATAAATGCTTTCAGATGTAACGCTTTTTAAGTATTAAGTGTTAAGGTATCGACATTTTAGAACTTGTTACAGTCTTTTGATATTTTTTTGTACGTACTTAACAAAATGAGTAACTTAATATCATGTGACTCCTTCCTTAGTTTTAACGAGCAGTTCTAGATACAGACTCGATAAATGCGTTATACATTCCAACCTCGCTCAGTACTGCTCAGTTATTAATCCCTGTTTAATAATCAGCAAATATTTTCTACTGGTTCATGATCAGATGAGAATGCAGGCGCAAGAAACCCATCTCTTACAGGAATTCTTTCACTACGTTAAATGTAGGACAAGGAGCAAAGTGGAACTAAAAAGGAGGTTAGTCTTTTGCAATATTGGTATGTACTGCCTACCCACTATTTATCATTCGGAGAATGGGAACGAAATCTTTTGGTACTGCGAATATGAAACAACCTCAAAACATGTTTCACAGTCTGCTTGATGCGTTTCGGCGAGATTTTTCTCCACCACCCCTTCTTGCACGAGAGACGCATCTTGCCCTTCAAAATGAGTTTCGCCTGAGAAGAAACCCGTTCTCCATTCTTCTGGAGACATAACACGTTTTTTAAACGAAATCTCTAGGGGCCTTGTGCCTACAGTTTGAGCATCCACTTTTACTCCAGCTGCTTACAGATCTGTCTACATTATTAATGTAGCACCATATTCGCTGGAAGTGTTACATCGCGTAATGATGTTGTCAGTTGAATCAAACGCAGTTTATCACCACCATCTATTTCTGTAACCTTTAGCTGAAAGTGATGTTGCTTCTCTTCTAAGGTAGTATCCCCATGTCCATGTATTAAATATAACAGATTAAGAGCGTTTAAAAAAGAGGAAAAAGTACACAATTAAAACAAACCTTTAGTGATAATTAAAAAAATCTGAGGATTTTAATACTACTAAAGCTTTATGCAGAACCTTCATTTAGAAGCGTGGCCAACTGAACGGGGATTTACCTGCCCTTTTCCTAACCGGTTCTGTTCTCCCCCCCCCCCTGTTTTCCGGCATCTCCCTGTACACGCTAATCAGTTGATGGGAAAACTTATGCTGTACAGGAGTTCAAAGTCGTGAGTCCACGTGTTTCAGTGTTAGTTTGTTAGTGTTGTTGTAATGCCAAAACGCTTTATATTTTATCATACAGAATCTTCATGTATGATTTCTATTTGACAACGAAATCTTGCAGAGAAGTGAGACGGCGATTTATAGACAGATTCCCTGCTGTTCGTGCGCCTCACAGAGAAACGGTTCGTAATCTTGTGAATAGATATAGGGGAACTGGGTCTGTTTGGATAAGAAACCGAAATTAAAGCGCCATGTTCTTACAGAGGAAAATCTCGATGACATCGGAGACAAGTTAGAATGAAGTCGAAAGAAATCTGTGAAAAAGCTTACACAGGTATCAGGAATTTCGCAAACCTCGGCCTGAATGTTACTAAACTTTTAAAATTAAAACCCTAAAGTTAATCAAAGTTTAGGAATTGCAACCACGTCATAAAGTGAGTAGAGATAATTTCTGCAATTGATTGTTTTATAATATTAATGTTCGCTCTATTGACCTGGATTCATTTATTTTTTATTTATTTTGTCATGTAGCGACACAAAACGAGAGATACCGGTGTACAGAAAAGCCAGATCTTGTACAGGAAATGCCATTTTATGATTAAAAACATTGTATTTGGTGTGATGTTAATGTTACAGAAAATCTATGCATTTGAATTTAAGGGTCTATAATATCTGATTCCTCCAGCTGCTAAGCAAATCCCCGTTAAGCCGGCCACGCTTCCAAATGAGAGCTTTGTATTAACAGGCTTAGTTTTGGACTAAACCTCTTACAAATGGACGTTGTCGTTTGTTTTATTAAATTTTTAGTTCATAAAGAGCTTAACGTAATTCAGTTCTTACCCACATAACCAATATTTGAATAAAAATATACAAAATATATCTACTTATATTGAAATAGGAACATGATGAAGGAAGTTTCACAAGAGAGACAGATTTTACCTGCACACATTACAGGTAGTGTACATCACAGGATATACCCACTCCTATATATTTCTGGAAAAGTGTGCTGAGATATCTGACTTAGTGCCCCTTACTTTAGCAGCAAGTTGTAATGCTTGCATGCAAATGATGATACAAGTGACGAATATCATCCTACAGAATGAAGTGGTTCAGCTGTGCTAGAGGTGTAACTGGTGCAACGGATCGGATTAGAGCACATCCAACCCGAATCGCACATACCTGGCAGTTGGACTGACAAGGGAAGTTGACAAACACTTTGGGCGGGAGGTGGAAGAGTTGTCGAGCTGAAATAGCAGATCTCTCTGTTGTTATAAAAATGGTACCAGAACAAGTAGGTTAATGTGGTGGATGTTCCTTGTTTAAACGCTAAGGGCGAATGGTCATTGTAGGATTTGGTCGCTGCCATACACTCTGTGGAAGATGTTGCTCACCAGGCTGATGTCGAGCATTATTAGCACTAAGACAGACTTGGTCTCGTTCACTGAACGCAGCGCTTCGCCTTTCTTCCCTGTAGGTGCTCCTGTCTTGACACCACTGTAGGCGAGATACACGATGCTGAGGTGGGATTGGATGTCAAGCATGATCAAGCAAACAATTGCAGATGATACCAACTCGTGGCGTGCATCCATACGTCTGACCAGCAACTCCAGCATCGATGCACTGCCGACACTTCTCATTCAAAATGTTCAGCCATTCTCCAGTTTCACAAGCTTCCCTATTCGATCTCGTTCAACTCAGCTAGTTGTACAAATGATGCATGCTTAGCAACGTCCGAAATAACTCCGGAGTTGTGCAAAACCCTTCTCTCTTTACATATGCTAAACTAATAATGTGCACCAGTAACGGTCTCCTGTTTCTCACAGAATTCCGCTCTAGATCCCTTCATCTGCTACGCTCTAGTAAATATAGCTTTTCTTAATCACTTCCTTCTTGTTGTTCTGTTTAGCATTAATTAGCATTTCTTACGCACATATTTTGAAAAGAAATGTTTATTTCAAATACTAAAAATATTACTATAGTAGTAAAAAGACAAAGAACATACAGACTATTGCAAATTATTCATTATAGGATAGCTAACATTTCATAAAATGTTTAACATTCCCATTAAAATGCATATAATATTTTTAAAGTCGTGGCAAATGAGGTGGGTTATAAACATTACACGTATATCTAGGCTTCATTAATATCAAATAAAATTGTGCAAATCTTTTATACTTTTTAAGTAAAATTTTCCCATGCATTATGGAAACTTTAAGCTATTTAATTTGCTCCCTTCCACCATTTCTATTGAGCTGAAACTAGAATTCTTCAAGTGGAACAAACAGAAATGTAACTAATATAAATCTATATGTGTGCTAGAAAACACAAAAATAGCTCCGTTTGTATATAACACAAATTTACGATAACCTCAATGTTCTGTAGATTTTCATTTAGCACTACAATTTCGCAATCAGTTTGCTTTCCTGCCTGTCTTTTCAAAATGGAAATAATATATTCCCTCGAGATAAATGCAATTTACAATTTGGTGCAACACAATAACCAATAATTATTTCAATGCAATTAACCTGAATTGTAAACAGATGAATATAAACTTGCAGTTCGGTCTCAAAATGGCGGCTATTGCAATGAATCGTGGGACGTGACCAGACCTGTGTATATAGACATTGATTACTACAAGCTAAATGCACAACACAGAGTTCCGCTACTGTTAGAATAATATATCTACTGGGATAGCAGTATTAAATAGTGGTTTGCTTATTAATTTAAGTTTATTACTATATTATTCTACATTCTTTTACAAGTCACAGTGATAATATAATATTGCCGACGTGATGCAAGTTATTTGAGTTATGGGCCGCCTAAGTACGGCTGCTTACTAGGGCGGTTTTGTCGCCACATTCCGAAACGGAAATTAATATTTTTGTTTTGGTATTTTATTTTTAAGCAAAGCGTAAAATGACACTGTGTTTAAAATGATGATGATGATGATGATGATAAGCACTAACCCGTGTTATTTTTATGGATTTTTCTTAAACTTTTACTGAGATTACATTGCCAGTCAACATATGTACCAAATTTAATTTAAAGTGGATAAATAATTTGCAAGCTATAAATTATTTCATAAATTTTATTACGTAAACGTGTCTCATTATCAAAATGTCCTATGCGGCTCATGAGTTGAGAAAATTGGTTGGAATTTTTGGAAATGGAGCTTTGAATCAAATAAAGAAACTTGTTTAGAAAACGTTTTAAACAAATTTGATGAGTGAGCTGTGATAATTTTTTAAATTTATAAGCCAATTTTAATCTTTAATTTTTTTAAAATGATTATTGAATCTGTATGTATGTTATTCTATTTAATATTACAATGGATACTTATGCACATTCCGGGAAATTTTAATTAAATCTAATCAAAATCTGTTACGCGTGGGACATTATGAATGTGTGAAAATGAAGTTTTGAGAAAAACTCTGTTTTATATAAAGGTATGCTGGGAAAAATTATGATTTAAAAGGACACGCGGAGCTCCTTAAATGACCGTAGAGTCTGAAGGGAGAAGGAGGGGGAACGCCCAAAGGTTCAAGGAACCCTCTCCAGCATAAAAACGATTTTAGACTTTTAGACCTATTTTGGCCAAAAATTCCCTCCCAGGTCCCTTAAATTGTGGGATACATATTTAAACATCTTTTATAAGTCAAGGATGTTATTTAACTAAATTATAATGCTTACGCTTGGGATGCAATGAGAGAAATAAAATTAAAATCACTGCCTTGCTGTTAGATATTGATATTCCTATCGACACGTTACCTGTGCCAAGCACCAGAAACGTAAACCAATTCGGGATGATCTTGAGGTTGCTGTAAGGAAGGACTCCGTGATTTTCCGCGAACTCTACCGGACCACGTTTACCTCCCCCCTCCCGTTCTCACCTCCACGGCACAGACGCAGAAGCGCGTATTTTTCCTCATTTCTCGTCGTTGTAATATCCCCTCGAAAAAAGGTGGGCCTGGTGTAGGAGGGAGGGGAAGGAACGGGATTGCGCGGTCGCCATGGCACGGCGCGGCGCTGGAACCATCTAGCGGGCGTCGCCTGGAACTAGCGTCGCTTCCACAGTGGAAGTATCGCGGTTCGCGGCTCACAGTTGCATGTTTGTGTGATACGAGAGAGCGTGGTGACTTCGGTTTTTTAACCCGTTTTTCCGCGGCGACGGGCCATCAATTCGTTTTCCCCGAGGAGCGACTTGTTTTTTATTTGGGAACATATACACTCTTTTGTGCACTTCGCAAATTCCTTCTGGATATGTCATGGTGAGAAAGAATACTTCGGATATTTTTTTTAACAACACTCCTTTCGTCATCGAAGAGACCCTTGTTAACATTTTGTAAATAAGAAGTTGATCGTACTTTTAAGAATTTTTGTCTTCTTTTAGCGGTTTGTTTTCGACGAAAATACGCTTACGGAAAATTATTTTATCTTAGACGTCATTCTCGAAAATCTTTGTAGTGTGCTGAAGGAAACTCGTGGCCTGGAAGCAACTTTTATACAGTATCGCATTGAACTTTGACATATGAAGAGCTGCAGTGGCAGATTCTTGGCCAAGTCCCGGCTGGCGAGATAGTAGAAGAGATCATCAGGAATCGCAGTGGACCAGTGTGCTTGGTTTTGATGATACGCGGCTCTTGACCTAGGACACGCCGGATCATCGCGGCACGTTGGGCAACCTCAGTGTGATCTGTCATCATCCCAGATGTTGTGACGAAACCTGTCTTTCAGACGTTATTTTTTTGGTATAAGAAGGCGAGTTTTAAACTAGAGTGATAAAAAAAAGCGAATTAAAGTTTCTACGCACTATTTTGTATTACCTAGCTTTAAGAAAGTATAAACTTTCCAGAAACTTGCATATCTTCAGCAGTGAAAACTTCGCTGAAACAACTTCTGTAGAGAAACACGCAAACGCTTTAAGACCAAAGAGGTGAGTCCGTCTTCACATCATAGCTGTAGTTTTTTGTTTTTGGAAATAACAAGGGCGAGGGTGATGAAACGTGTAAAATGGAAAGATGCGTAAAGAGGGTGACAGAGGGGCGCTGGTAGGGAGAGTGGAGCACGTGGGGCGGCGTTGGTCAGGTCTCGCTCTGTTCCTACTGATTTATTTTGTGATTCGCGCTCTACAAACCTTCCTGCGCCAATCCCCGTAGTTTTGTTCACAGTATCCTAGTTCAAAGTGACAAGAAAGTTCACACTCGGACGACAGTGTTCAAGATTGAAGTTTTCTAAATTTTGGAAACAAAAATTAAATTGACGTAACCCAAAAGAATTGTGAAGTGACAGATGTGAAATGTTTCTGGTTGTAGCTATTTCTTGTATATTTACAACTTCTAACGTTACTGCTGAAAATCGTGATAAAGGTCTTTGATGGCGAAAAGAGATGACATTGTCAACTGTTTTTATTTTAAAGTGTTAAACCGTATTCTGGTTATAAAATTGTTTTATTGTCTAAAAGCAAAGGATATTTCAAAATGGTTTTTGACGTCTGATGAAGAAAATACCTTAACGGGAAAGGCAAATAATTTTTTTTTTTTTTTTTAAATTTTCCCTGAAGCTTTTCCTATAACAATAAAAAACACATTCGTTTCTGTTAATAAAGTCTTGTTAACCACACTGTATAGACTTCAGAAATATTCTTGCTGTTTTGACAGAAGCTCAATATGTGTATCGTGGAAAATTTTGCTACGACCGGCGGCATTTAACTTCGCATTCCAGAAAAAGTATCCTCGTAATTTTTTTCTCTCTTGGAAAGTTCCAGCAACTTCCAGAGCGGCGCATCGAAAGGGGAGAATATTAGAATTTTTTTTTTTTCGTTTTTAATTTAAGAAAGTAAGGAGAAATTGTGGGTGTAGGGAAGGTAACGTTGCAGCGTTGGAACGGGTCGAGTAGTCGGGCGCGCTGGCTGGCTACAGAGAGGTACGATCGATGTCTGTTGTCGGACAGAACTCGCCAGCAGTCCGCTTTCTTGCTTCTCCACATGGCTGGCACACGTTGTTGCCACCCATATCGACGCTTTCTCACTCGATTCGCTCCTGTTTCTTTTCCTATCGCTATGGAAACCACCGCGTCTCGGTAAATAGAATGGTAGCTTAGAGCTTGTTTTGTGATTAAATGGTTTCTTTCCAAATTCCCAGCCTCTATGTGAAATATCGCCTCCGGAAAGTTATACTTTCAGCTTAAAGGGCATTTTAATGAACCTCTGTTAGTAGAGCGTTTCATTCCTATAAATTTCAAGGCTCTGACACACTTGGCAACATATCCAGAAAAGTTCAGAACATTTTTTAATTCAAGTTAGTCGTTTTGTTTCGTTATAACATGTTAACTATCAACATTACGTTTCTAATGACCTAACCATGAGGGGCAGTGACGTCATAGGATTGATATATTTACTTCATAGCTTTTTAAAACTGTTGAATATCAAAATATACACCAATTTCAACATTTTATTTTTTCAAAATCAGAGATATCTGATTTTAAAATAAGAATATTACCTAAACTTTGAAAGTATTCATATTAAAACGAGTTTGCATACGTTTCGTGATAAAAAAATTAAAATTCAGACGCCTACTTAATAAAATTAAATCGCAGGTTTGTCAACGCTTTAGTAATTTTAACTTCAATGGGACATGTTTCACAGAATCCTTCCCATATTAAGGAAATTAAGAACTGGCACTTTGTTTGATTTTTAAAAATAACGTCATTTGCAATGTTTGGTAAAAAATAGACCTTTTGAAGTGAATTATATAAAGTACCAGCAATTTACAACTTAAAGCTGCAAAGTTTAAACACTACATGCTCCATATTAATATATCTAAAAACGTTTCATTTAAAATAAAAACGTATTTACATCATTAACTTAGAACGACTTTAATTACGAATAATATATTTATAATCACTTTGACTCTAAAATCTGGTATGTTATTCTGAAGAACGTTTTTTACAGTCTATTTTGGTAATATTATAACATACAAATTTTAAACCTTCTTCACTTCTTAAATTTCGTATTCATTCATGTCGATTTAAGGAAATGCTAATTTCACGACGGTTACAATGAAGTGAAACGCAACTGCTACGCAATGTCAGCCTACCAAACGCATTAAGGGATGAAACACTAAAAACAAACATCTTTTAGGCCTAAACAGTGCAGATATGTTGTCACTTATGCCTACTCACACGTAATGCAGTATTAACAATAAAACGGATCGCGTTTATGTGCTAAAGGTCATAAATGTACTGATTCAAATTCCATCGAGCATTTTTCGTTCTTAATGGGGGTTTGCAGATTAGAGTAAAGTAAAGCTTCTCATACTTTAAATTTCATGCCGTAAAATAAATCGGATCGCAAATTTCCTTGGAAGTAATACCATAATTTAGTATTTGAAACGCAAATCAGAATTAACTATCGTATTGCGTTAAATGAAAATAAACACAAGACATAACAACTGCAAAACATTGACGTTTCCAATGAAAGAACAGAAACAAATAGGAAAAAATCAGAATTTTGTTGATGCGAACATGTTATTTATTTTACGTAAAATAAAATTGAATTTTAAAGAAACTGGGTTTATCCGAGCCATTGTTTTAAAACACGTGAAATATACAGCAAACATATCCTTTAATAAAAAACGGAAGGACTCCATCGTTTATCATAGTTAATGTAATTATTTTTCAAAATCACATGTAGTATGCTAAAGGATCTGAAATAACTGTGATTCGAAATAATTCTATAGAATCCTTTAGTTGTTATAGAACATTATTTCAGAAATGACCATTTATAAACTTTATACTTTATTTATAAAAACATAATTTCTGTAATTTTTTAAGTGCTTGAGTATAGCTAAATAATGGTGATGATGATGATGATGATGATGATGATGATGATGATAATAATAATAATAATAATAATAATAATAATGGAAAAATAACCCTGCAGTTATTTGCTTTGATAAATTTAGCTGCAAATCAATTTAGTGTGAAAATATAATTAAATTATAGGGACACAACATGTCGAGCATTATTTAGTACTTCCAAAGACGTTCTTTATCCATCAGCCGTTCCACACTTCATGAAGAAAGTTAAAGGCAATATTAGAGGGTAACATAATATTTTATTTAACACTTCCCAAGTTTATGCATGAAAACTAACGAGAATGAAACGCTTTGAGAATTGGGCAAATATTTTCTACAAAACATCTTCAAGCGTTCAGTACATATATATAAATCAACATAGGGAAATTTATAAATTTTACTGAACGTGTTCTTTTAGTTTCATATTTTGCGTCAGGCTGGTTTTCCTCCCGTGAAAGTTATAGAACTGGCGTTATACAGAATTCCACCGGAACTTAATATTCTATAGCACACAAAAGTTTTAGCTCCGTATACAAAGTCATATCAGAATAGAGGGGGGGTAACAAATAGTCTAATATTATAAATTCCATGGACTTTTTGAGGCTGCAATTCTTAATATTCCACACTTCTTAAATTAGCTCCTAATTGACTTCTGAAGTTACTAGACATTTCTATTAATGTTAACTTGTTTAAAATGTACTCTTTTCCCCGTATCAACATATAGTGGTAATAATTTGGATCTAAATTATTGAATACATTTTGATAATATTTTATTATTAAATTTCTCTTAGAATTTTTAACTTTCTAAATTTTCGGACGTAAAAATTCTAAATGTGGCTTCCTTCGGAAGGGAAGTAAAGTCGTGGGTCCCGTGACGATATTTGCGGCATGTAAAAGAACCTCAAGCCTGAAAGAAGAGGCCTCTGAGCAAAATTTATAGGTCATTTCACGCCCTGAATTGAATGAGACGCTCATGACCTGAGATGTTAAAGAGCGTCCGTAAACAAACAAACAAAAAAGAGTAGCTTCCTTTCAAATCTATACTTCCCAAAGAAATGTAGTTTTTATGATTTATGTTAATAAAAGATCAATTATACAATTTCTTACCTCATTCTTGTAATTGATGCTTGTGTTTCGACATTATCGTTTTATTGTGGTGTTTAACAAACGAGGGATAATTTTCTTTAGTAGTTTAATCTCCATTTACTCCCATTTCGACTGTTTATGATATTTTTACTTTTTCATGCAGATAAAAGCTATTATTTATAGTTCAATCACCATAAACACAAATTTTTTTTCTTAAATGTGATATAATAGAGTAAGCTTTGTGGAAAATGTCAAAAATTAAACAAATTTCTATTCAGTTTTTTAAAATACTATCGTATCTATTATTATAGAAACGATAGAAGAGCTTAGACGAATCAACCACTCCGTTATCGGCCAAAGGTTTTGGTATAAGCGCACGTTAGACGCAAGCGAGATCGATACTGCATTTTCCAGGAAAAACAGTAGTGCGATACTTGTTTCTGGAGAGTGTCAAGGAACTTTATTTCATTACATCCAATAGCATCAGCTATTTTGCTATGACTCACGAGCCAATCCATTAAAAACGTTGAAGAAACTTTCTGGCTCGTTTTTCTTATTCGAACTTTAATGGGTTAGTTCCTTTTTGCGTATAGCTACGGCCAAGTTAATAATCATATACGCGTCTAGGAAATACGACCGACTTATTTTGGCTCCTTTCCAAGCCACTTAAATGAATAAACAAAACTCTTTAGGGTAGAGTTACTCATTCTTCTTTCACATACTATCAGCAATCTCTGCGAAGTAAATTTGTTGTTGGTACATTTTAAAACTTAATGCATTAATAGTTATTTATGATAGTACATGTGTTAAAAGTCTGGCCTCTTTCCTAAGCTCTCTAGTTACAAAATAAAAGCCCTCTTTATACATGTGTCATTTCTAAATAATTACACATTGCAGTAATTTCTTTAATCCTCCTCTTCCTTAAATATAGCCAGCATCGATTCTCATTTGTTTGAACATTCCAAAAATTGTTTGTTGGCCCTGTATCGTTTGTCAATTGTTGAACATCTGAAAATCGCGTAGTATTACATTGCAATTCTCTATAAAATTAATTTTTAAATAGGTTTTGTTTGTACTGATTTATTTATTGCCGCTTTGACTGCATTGCTCTTATCGCTACATCTGTAGATTATAAAGGTGAATACTGTAAGCTTATATGTAGGTTTATAGTCTGTAGGAATGAAAATGAAATGAATTAATGAAAGCGCAAATGAGCTCGGAGTCCTTGGCGCTTTAAAGCTAATTAACATCTGTCTTATCAGGGTAAGGAAACACTGACCAGTTATTGAACCTATCTAAATTACATGTAGTTGCAAACACTACTATTGCACGACTGAGGCTGTTATAATATATTATTTAGTGTTACAATGCGACTATCTAAAACTATTGCTCTCACTTAATATATTAAAAACAACACCGGCTCGATACAGAATCATTGCTTGAACCACCAAACAAACACTAATCAATCATACATACATAATTTGATAATAAAACAATAGTTACTTGCGACAAAATCAAGATAAACAACAAGTGGAATCTATATCAATAGTTGTACTAAAAACTCATCAATGTTATTGAATGTTTAGGGAATAGTCATTGTTTAACATTGATTGAAATATGAATGAATGATTGAAATGTACTTAAACTTAACGGAATGAGCCTCTCGTGGAAGTCTATTAAGCATATCCACAGAAATATATTCTTTTGATCATCTTACATTAGGGTTAACTAAGTAATTATTATCTTTAGTGAAACAACTGTGAAATGGATCCTGGGCATTAAAGATATTCAAAGTTATTTCGTAAAAACCAAGTAATCGTATATACATTGATTAATAACTGTCAGTATTTTAAATTGAACAAAAAGCGACCAATAATGGATATCAAACGAAGAACAAGTAATAATTCATATTGTTTTTTTTCTGTAAAATATTACTTTTGTCCACATTAGTACCATTTCCGGAAACATAAATATGAAATTATGCTATGAAAAATGCATAATATGATTGTTTTGAGAATCTCTTTGGATACAATAGGTTTTAAATTAAATAATAAACACGTAGCGCGATATAAACTGTTGTGTAGGATATATGACTGTCAGGTCAAGGGGACTCCAAAATAATATGAAGTTTTACTTCAGAAAATATCTCATCTAGCACATGCTGTAAAGTAAATAGCAGGAGTTAACGTTTTATTAGCATTGGCTTCAAACCAATGAGTACTATCAAGTAATGAAGACTCCATAAACATGATCTCTCATTATGAAAAATATGGTGTATCGTCCATAAAAAACATTGAGTCAACAAACATGTGCCATAATTAAGAAAAACAACGGTCCAATAACCGACCCTTGAGATAAGTGTATTGAAAACATGGCATTTGAGATAAATTTTATATATATATAAAATCAACTCTTTACCCCAAATAGCGTAATTATGCAGTTGAGAACAAATTATTGTGTGAGATACACAATCAAACAATTTAGACTTATCATAAGAGTATTGTCAAGGTACTGTAATACCTTTCAAAACCGAAATTTACCGACTCAAACGCATTATTGTATCTAAAGTGATTTAGTAAACAAAGAGTGGATTTCAAACTACAAGGCTAACTGTTTATTTATTATACTTTGTTTTTTTGAGACTATAGGAACTATAGAAATGGTCCTGTAATTTTTCACATTTGATATTTTTAACATCCATGGACACTTGTGAAGCGTGAGATGAAGGGGAAGCTGGGAAAATATTTTGTAGTATTGCCCTTTTTAATCACAACGTAAAATAAAACAAATTATTATTGTAAATTCTTTCCTTTATTTATTCTATGTATTCTTGAGAGATATAAGACGCATTATACTAGTAATGCATTTTAAATTAATAATAGTTGTGGAGATCGCAGTTAATTTTATCTGAAATTATATAAAATTATAAAAACTGCTTATTTTTTATTGGCAAAGCAGTACATTCTGAAAATATGAAAGGTATGTAAACATTTATAACATTTATCATACCTCAGAGTACAGGTTGTTATAAATCACTTCCGGTTAAATTTAATAATGTTTAAGAATGTCCCAGTGCTAAAAATGAGGAAAACGTAATCTTTTTACCGTACTTAGTAAGCGAAAAATGGTTTCAACCAAATTATATGTACAAAAGCATTAATCAGCACTAAATTCATGGTATATTAAAATGTGTACTTTGAACGAGATGATAATACTACAGAAATAAATTTGATATGGGCTAGTAAGCTAATGAGGGAAACACACATACATTGTGGTTGAACAATCGAGAACTCCTCAAAACAGTCCGAAGGCACTTTATAAAAAGAATATATCTTAGGCCCAGAAAATCACGATACTAAAAAAATCGTGTTAAACATCTATAAATGAGGAAACAAAAACATTAAAATGCGGGAAAATGTAAACAAAAACTTTGCGCTGTATTTGTTTAATTAAATATAAATTGAATGTTAGTGGTAAAATTATAAAATGTCGATCTCGGCTATCTATATCATCATATACAAACAAGAAAAACGAATATTTGTAAAACAGAAATTGAATCTGAACTAATGTCCATGTGAAAATTTATGATGGCATTAAAACTTATTTACGAAATTTTCAACAATTCTTTAGGGTTATACTTTTTGATGGGATTTTTTAGTCAAAGTAACCAACTTATTTCGCCATGGTATTTATTTTAACGTTTTTCAAAGAAATCCAATGAGATCGAAATTCTAGATTTTCCACAATACGCACAGCCATGGGTGGCCGATGTCGTAAAGGTGCGGACTCGTGGGCGTGGGGCTCAATTCCCGCCAGGACCGTCCTTCCTGACTGGGTTTTTTTTCCCAGGTTTTCCTCAGTCTTCATAAATGGCAAATGACGGGGATGTACTCTAAACTTAGGCCTGTAACGCTTCCGTCTTTAAAAAAACAGTTACTTCATCTGTAGCATAGTTTAAAGCTTATTTTCGTGCTTTTAGAAACATTCTTTGAAACATTGAAGATAAATAGAAAGATGAAAATATACATTATTCTAGTAAACTATAAATAAGCAAAGTTCATATTACATATTTGCTCAAGCCATTGGGTAACTATTTTAAAATGTATCTTGACGTTAAATGAAATAAACAAGCCAAAGTGTATTTATGTATAGATGCACTGCTGGAAAATATATAAATGAGTTTACAGAACACTTATCAATTCCGTTTAAGGACATAATTTTGCATTTATTTTGATAATCTGAATTTTTATACCGTTAGGGATGATAACGTTTTGATCTTCAACAAAAACCTATCAGAGGGATGCATAGGCTCCAGAGAACTAAAATAAAATGTTCGAAAAGTAGGAGAAAATCCTACAAGGCTATTAAAATAATCATCTTATTTGTTAATTACTAGAACATCCATTTACAGCAGTATGTGGTTTACACGAGAGAAAGTTTAATTTCACAATACTGTAGTCATCTCCTACGTAGATACTAAATACTAAAACAATAATTATGCGTGCTATAGGAAACTTGGAGGTTTCCTTTATCCGTGAAAACCATATGCTCAAATTTCTCTATACAGCAAAATGACGATGACGTAAAACACAGCGTATCAATTTCAAATCAGAGACATATAGCGCCGAAGCATATTTAATGCATATGAAAATTCCTTTTGCATAGTAACCTAAGCCACATTTAGCTAAGCATTTAAGAGGCTAATTCAAGGGACATAACAGAGTATTATGTCATACACTTCTGAGAAATTAGAGAGTTCATGCCAACTTAACGTAAATATCGGTATTACGACTTTACCTCACCTTACTGAGGGTGATGTGTACATATTATAGAGTTTCTAATCATTTTAATTATCTTAAATTTTTTTAATTGAATTCACCTTCAAAACTAATATTACATTTTGGAATGATCTTTTAAATGTATCACAGAATTTATTAAAATCGTTTTTTTTTTCGCTTCACTACTTAATGCTTCACTACTACTTAATCTGATCTCACTTTTTATGTTTTAAAACTTGTAATGAATACATTATTTCAGATAGATATGTAATATTGCAAATTAAGAGTTTTTGTTGTTAAATCTTCATTAACTATATTTCAGTATATCGACAAATATGTTGACAGAACAGCTATTAAAAGAAAATCCTTCAATTTTATTATTTATTAATATTTGTTTAAAAATTTAAATAACAATGTAATAATTAAAAGGAATAACTTTTCTAATCGCTTTATTGGAGAAAAGTCAGAAACATGTGATTTATCAAGATCCAAACATTTCAAGAACGCTTATATCATATTATTGATTTGCTTGATGGAGTAACTAAAACAGAAATGTTTTTTAAGAACCCTCTACTAAAAACATTCTTTATGAGCAAATGCATACAAGCAAGGCTAGAGGATATCAGCAGGCAGGAAATCGAGGCAGAATGTAACACGAAAGTCTCCTTAAGCCTATCAAATGAAATTAAATGATCTGGGGTAAACAAGTGTACATGTTTGTACTAGGAATAAAGGCATGATCAAGAATGGCTTGGTTTAGACTCAGAGGTTGGAAAGCTTAAAAAAATAAAATAAAATAAATAAATAAAATATAACGGATAGATCTGGTAGGACATTCTGCCCACTTTGTGATGGGGAGGAGAAATGGATACATATTCTAGTCGAATGTACCGACTGGAATTATTTGAAAAAAATGATGTTCCCAGAAAACTTTTTAAGGCATGCTGGAATTTTTTTGCTAAGCACGCTAACTGGTTGAATATAGGAATTTTCGTAGGAAAGCTAGAAGTAATTCATTTTACTCTGGGAAACTTTGGCGTATTCTGTTCTGGTATAACTATTTCAGTATTATGCAAACGGAAGTTGAAATATTTCTTTGTATGAATACTTTGTTAATTAAAACCCATAATTACCTCTAAAATAGTAATTAATAATACTTTCTGTATATTTCAGAACTAAACGCCAACTTAAGCAGGTTAATAAGAATATGTAACTTATAAAATAAAAAGTTAATGTTTTCAAATAAAACAAGGAGTACGGAGTGGAACAGAAATTTACAAAAATATCTTCACATTACAAAAGTAGCTAAAAATCGCTTAATATTTTATATTTATATCCATAAAATAATACGTTCTTCTGGAAATATTGAACACAGATGTTTACAAAACTTTTGATTTCATAATTACTGTGAAAATAAAGCAACTTTTCTCATAGTTATGTAAGTGAACACAGATTAAAATAGCAAGACATAGAAAAGTATATCAGAATTAATCTCTTCTCCAAAATACAAAATTTATATTGAAATGGATCTTCAATAATAATGAAAATTATGCCGTATTGAATGTAGTACTCTTCATTAACTGCATATAAACAGAGAATACTTTAAAACAAACAAACTTCACGTGAGACAAGGACGTCTATAATAACTTGTGGTTTTGTAGGAAAAAATTCAAGAATCGGGTCTTGAGCTTGTGTGAAAAAGCGTGTTTATGTATCACAAATGTTCCTCTGCTAAATAAATGTCAATTTCAGCATTTTCATAATTACTTTGATCACATGAAATGTCGCACCATTCCTGTAAACAGTCAACAAGAACTTACCATTTTAGATACACGTTTCTTGAAGCTCTCCAAAGTCAAGACTTTCCAGTTGATGGGATTGCCAATACTGGAAGTGTTCAAAGAGCACCTCTGTTCGATTTGAATATAAATATTATGTCGGAGTTAGAATTATTGCCTATACATACTTTTGGATTTGAAACATGTTAGAATTGATTACTGTGTGTGTTCTAAGGTAGTATAACGAGACCTCTTCCCCAGTCCGTGAGAGAGGCGAGCCTTCTCGAATTTCAAACGAACTTGGATTTTTTCGACAGGTATAAAAATCTTTAGATATGACTCGGGAGTACAAAGTGTCATCCATGCCCTTTTTTCACAGCCCCGTTGAGTCCATAGTTAGTTACTGTCGGAAACACAATATGAATTATCTTATAATGGAATTTCTGTCATTCTCAACATTTGAAGCTTTTGAAAGGGAACTATAAACCGTAACTTCGTCTCTTATTTTGACTTCATTTTCTCTCAATATAATTTACTTTAAATAATATCATAGACTACGGAGTTGCATGCTTTTCTGTAAGCCAGTAAAGGGAATTAATAAATCATTATGAAAATGGTTGCTAAAGACAAAACGCCGGTTTCGTCAGTTGCAAATTCAGTAGAGAAACTGTATAACCAAAACCCCATCATTACTATGAGTCATGTTAATGAAATTGATGTGAGCGAAACCTCACATTTAGTGCAAAAGTCCTGAGTTTCCAGCAGGACTGCCAAATATGAGTTTTATCTGAAGTATGGATAATAACCTGAAGTGTCTGCCCGAATCTTTTCGTGAGGGGGGGGGGGAACTCTGAGAATAAATTGAAAAATGTTAGACCAGAATTTTCGAAACACTTTCTCAAAGTTCAGGCGACACAATTTCGTGAATCCAATGTTCTTGAACCAAACCGAAATATCAGGGAGGTGAGGAATATTGTTCCGGCTATTAGAATGCTTTCCCTTCATACCAGAAAATATAAAGGGAAAACAATGTTGTCTTCTTGTCTATGGCAAGAAGACAAGTCAAGTCTTGTCTTCGCCTCTTGCCATAGAAGACTCTAGTAGTTCGAAATATAGCGATTACAAGTGTGACTTTCTCTTATGTTTTATCCTTTTTTGCTTTATAATTTATAATTACTGTTAATTTGTTACATTGTTAATATGTTACTTTATTTTTATTTTATATTATATATAACATTTTATTTAAATTGTGTATTGTTCCTTAGACAAATTTAATATGAGCATTTTAAATATCGGGAAAGTAAACAGGCTTGAATGTACACAAAGTAGAGAAAAACGCGTTGGTTTAAGCGGAAAATGGGAGGAAAATAGCTTGTTATTAAGGAATACGCCATTTCAGAGACAATTACACTGTTGTTAGCTTATAATGTTCACTGCTTAGAAAATATGGGGAAAAATGTATGAAAACTTCAAAAAGATTATGCAGATATATTAAACAAAAACACGAATAGCATCTTGTTAAAATATTAGCTTTAACGTGACATGCTACTGCTAAAAATATTCCTATTCATTAGTAACTAGAAATATACATTTCTGAAATAACATTAACGCTACGTTTAAGCTATTGAGAATAATGTCATTAAAGTTACTAGTTAAATTTTTTGTTGCGTTGTTTAATGCACAGCCAACATGTGGTAAAATGAGATTCGTAAATAACCTTTCGCTAATATTACACAGTTAGGCAGCTATTAACATGATTTACAGAATCACGTTTTTAAACAAATCAGTTTACGGTTAATGAAAACGAAATCAGCTTTTGACAGCAATTGTATACATAGTCTTTTGGCGTTAATTATCGCACCTCAATGTCATCATTTTAAAAGCTGTTTTAATTACGCTTTTAACAAAAACAGCTCCGTTATGCGCGCATTTCATTGTGAAACTGCATGCATGGCATTAACCTCATTTTTACAGAGATGCTAGCAGGATGAACATGCATTGTCCGGGTTTAATGTGTCTTACAAAATAAATAAATTGTTAAAATAACTCGAATAATTGCTGCAGTTTCTCCGTGTAACTGTTGAAACAAGACTACTCAAAATACTTTCAGCACATTCAATTATGCAGTTTTGTTTCTTTTAATGGACTTTATATCGTCAGATGACAAAACAAATAAAGTGGACTGGAAAAACTAATGCCGTGTTGTGTTGCCCATCAGTATAAATACTCCGGCTATCAAATTTCATTCGCATCAGACAACATGGAATTTCCATCCCTTTCGCTTCCTACCCATTCCCTTTGTTCCATAGGGAACAAAAGTCAAAATGAGCGCGCAAAAAGCCGTTGCACTGAACAATTTCTCACGACTCTATGAAGAAGTTGAGCGATTTGGTGCAATTTTAAGACAATAAGGTGGAAGGTAGTTTGTTCAAATTTTATGTTTTTCACTTACGTGTATAGCGTTTCGTTCAGATTGGTCTATTCGTTTTGAAAACTATAGGTAAATATGGACTCTTTCATAGATTGTCGTTCTTTTCTCGACAGTTGGTGGATCGGCCGACAGAGTGGGGATTCCCGGCGAGGGGGTGTAATATCTGCACTACTGATTATAGTTTTCGCAATTTCAACTAAAAGTATAATGAAAAAAATACGTACCTTGCGACAGATGTTGAAAATGATATCCTGATAATCCTCGCATTACTGGCATCTTTTTAGAACATTTTTATTCTTACTCTTCAGTTCATTTTCCAAAATTAACTCAATTTAAACTTGAAAGCATACAAGGTCAATTGTCTGCGAATTGTAGAGAGATATTTCTGATATTCGGTTAAATTTCTGTAATTTTATGTTACATAATAATGATGATAAATATCGACTCTTAATATCATTTATTGATGAAACATTGTTCCATTTACTTGGTCATATTTCGCTGGTAATGGAGAACAGAAAATCCTCTATTCTTGGATGCAGTGTCACCCGGTTTTAGTTCTTGCCCTAAAGTGCTTTCATAAAGTTTTAACTTCAGTAGCTTTGTAAATATTCGAACAGAGAGAAAGACAGCAAAGTAATTTGTAAGGGAACGTTCCAGAGCATGTCCAGTGTTATTTAGTATTTATATGACTGTATACACTTTTAATCAAGAGTACCTCCCGTTTAACGAACTTTTTTTACCATTCAATGAGTCGAACTTCGGTTTGGAAGTTGGGTATCAGGGAATCTTCGTACATTACTAGCCGATTCTGAAAGCGCACGTATTAATTCTAAATAAATATTCTTTGGGAATAGAATATCAAAAATGACCCATTTTAATATAATTAATACACTGTATTACACCCTTAATGAATACCTAATACTATTACATAAAACACAAGAGCACTCCGTATAGTTAAACTTGTACTGATATCCCCTCCGGCTTCCCGGCCGACTTTCAAGCGTGGGAACGAGAGAGTTATGCATTAGTATGAATGCAATACAGATGAAGGTAGGGAAAGCAAGTGAAGAATGAAAATAACATAGTTAATATCTACACGATTATGTTTATTTTATGATCTCTCTTTGGAGGAGAGAAAGCATAATCGACACTCTTGTTGGTTTCCAGTGCTCTGTCCAAAACTCATAATCCAAGTTGTTCAAAGCTTGCACGAGCGTGAAGTTCTAATAGTATTGTGTAAGTCATTGTTAAAAAGATGTTCAATGATATATCTGATAGTTAGGTAAAAAACTTAAAATCACTCTAGTGGTCGCAATTTAATTTCTTTTTCAACAAAACTCGGCATATGCTATTGAAGTAAAACAAGAAAAATATTTTATGAAAATCAATGAAATTAGACAATTAGGAGTGGGGTTACCTGAAACCTAAAATTTGAAAATCGCTCTAACGGCCCCAATATTTAATTTTTCGCAACGAAACTCGGTATATACCATTTAAATAAAATAACAACAATAGTTTCTGAAAATCGGGGAACTCGGTTAATTAGGAATGGGAGTATGTTTTAAAACCAAAATTAGAGATTCCTCATATATTCTTTTTCATAACTTTTCCATTTAATAACATTGTGTTTGCTTCTATACATGCACACAACTTCTTGATTTATTATTTATTATATTATCAATGTACATGCTATAAAAGAATGTGTTTAAAATATGTCTTTACTAATAGCAGGAGTTGTAAATTTCAAAGTGAGTGCTGCAAGAACAACACAAACATCTGCCTACATGATCTAGAATCACCCAATTTATATTCCAAGGCTCATCTGCAAGTATACTATAGCTCATTTTTAAAACAGAGGGGAGAAAAGTCTTGTTTATATTCCGATGAAAAATCTACTTTGGCCTGAACAACAGCAGTAAGGCGGAAATGTACGTCTCACTCACGTGACTAAGGGCACACCGCACGTTGGCAAGGTGAGCCTGACGTCTCCGGCAAAATATTCCTAATTTTCTTGACGTACGGCATGCGATCTATCTTCGCCGTGTTATATGAAGTCTCTTCCTGGGATTTGTGCGGCAAATCTCTTCATGAATAGATAAACGCTCTACGCTGTTTGTAGTAAATGCCAAGAAGCGTGGAGTGGGCAGAAATACAATGTACTAAACGGGGTCATACGAGATAGCCTGCTTTTTCTTAAATAAGCTTAAACAGAAATCTGTGTACACAGTTTAGAATACCTTAGACATTTAGTTAGCTGTTGTCTTGTCTGGTGTTATTTAAATCTATAAATTCATCACTTAAACTTTATTTTACGGAAGTGAGCATCCTTATTCCATAAAAAAATTAAAACTGTCATCACACCACAATGTAAAAGCAATTTAGATAGGACGATTTTGGTGAAAATGAGTTTTGTTATAAAGAGTGAAAAGATAGGTAGATCTTATTCTTGGCCTAAGAAAGATCTATTTCAAAGACTTTGTGAAATAAATGCTTCTATAAGCTGTTCATTTTTTAAATATCACTTTTATTTTGTACAGTCTTGCAACACAGAAGTTAAAGTACTTGCTATGTTAATTCCTTAGCTTTTGCAACTGCCATAACAAAACAATATTAACAGGTTTTTCGGTGTACGATAGACACCGAAGGGTACATAACGCAATATAAACATGAAATCGTTAAATAGAACTATTCACAATTATTTAGGTAGAAGATGGAAGACCTTCTTCTGCCCTGAGGAGGAAGGAGTTCGTACCGCTGTCGCTAATGCAGGATACATTGGGTGTCCAAGAATGCGAGAACTTAGGCGGGTCGCTAATGCTTTCATAGATACGTTCCAGATCCGCCGGGCCTGCGAGAACCACCTGGTCTCACTCGAGGAGTCCCGATGTCCCCCAAGGAGACCCCAGACAGAAACTAGTCGTGGGGGCAAGTTACCTTCACACCACAAGGCACCATCCCGTCTGGTGACGCTTCCGATGCTATGAAATTCACCCAAGTTGAAATTCGCCTAAGTGACGAGGAACTGAACCCGGGAAATACAGAATGCGAGTTTCAAGTGTTGTTGCTCGGTGATGAAGCGGTTAATTAGCGTCATCTTCTCTTACATTGATAAACAGTGCCTTCTTATGACCATATGACGTTTAACTTGCAAAAATAAACTAACAGTTGAAATTAGCTATTAAAATATACGCAGCACAACAGCTGGAAATAAGTTAGGTCAACTCAAAACAATCTACGAGCCACCGTCTGGCGGGGAAATAACTGATAAGTGATAGGCGTAAGGGGAGCGTGTGGTTTGTAGCGCATGACCTATTGTACCCCCTCTTTCCGCCCTGTTGTCTACAATCCAATACCAATATAACTTCATTCCATTCTATTCTGGTTTTAGTGCTAAGAAATATCAATGCCTACATATCAGATAATCCACCTGTTGAATTCAGGATTACACTATCCATGTTAATATGTATGGAAAAGCATCATTTTATAGTTTTCCATTAGAAGCAGCTTCAAATTTCAATGAAACATGTTAACCATGTGTTTAAAAATAATCAAACTTTTTAATGAAAGCTGCTTTAAAACGGACAAAGTGACGCGCACCATTTTATTCTATTCATTTCAAGGAATGCGTCAAAAAAGTTATAGGTTTCAGTGTGTCTTCTACAAACGGGAAATTTAAGTTGCTCAGAATACAATCAAAATGTTTTCATAACTGTATTGTGCTATACTTTAGTAAATGATAAATTTTAGATTATCATATTGTAACGCATTTATAAGACCATTCCCTCCTGTTTAGTGAAAAAAAAGCATTCTTTTTCACAAACGATACTTTTCAGTAAATTATTTCGATCAGTCTTAAGGCATTCTCTTTTTCAACTCCAACATGAGATCATAAATTCCATTTGTAAGTCTACTCTGAAATTAGAGTACATTTTACAATTTTTTTAATTACTTACTTTCAATTTTATAACGTTTTAATATTTATCTCGACATGCATTCGCTGCTGAAATGATTTCATTTTGTGAAAGGCTTCTTTCTTTCGCATAGTTAATATAAAATATCCGGAAATTAACAACATAATTGAATGTATGCTATAATGAAGTAATCGTGGCAAAATAAACACTAATAAATACAGCAACTATGAGAGTTTTGATAAATTTAAAAACATTTACAATGTAGAGCTTTTACGAAGCATTTGTCGAACCGTTCCACATGGACTACTGATGTAGAAATGTACGGTTGATTTCTTCTTTAAATTGCGGATACGTTTACCATTCGGTGGATCCTTTCCGTATTTTGCTCGAAAGTGAGACGTAAAGTCACATCTCCAATATACAAATGCCTTCTCAGCTGCCACCATTTTCACAAAATGCCATATGGTGGTCAACAAATCAAACTATATTCAATGAGAGCAGTGTAAATAAACGTTTCTAAATGCAAGAAGCTCCAAGTATAGTTCAGTTCTCAGAATTGATTTTTTTTAAATATATTTTTGATTAACTTGATATTTTTCAGCATATAAAGAGCCAAACAGGTAAAACAAAGTAACAATAATTTCATAATTCATTATTTTGTTATGCAACATGTTTAACAAAATGCAGAATTAACAAGTTAAAATATTTCTTAAATATTAAAATAAAGGCAAGACATTTATAGATTGTGAATACTTTAAATCGCAGGAAACTTTCATTTTAAAGTGAAGTGAATTTCATCGTCCAAAGCAGTTTTAATATTTTCAATATTTGTGATACATTTATAACAAAAATTCAGTATTTCAAAAAGTAATAATTTAACGTAAATGTAACAGGTGCATTTATTTGATATGTAGGCACATTTCAGAGCGGTTCAATCAGAAGTGAAATCGTTTGAATTTTCAGTATAGCATTGACTTAGTTTGATTCAAGGCAGCATAAATGTTAATTTTGTCTGTTTTGATTTTGAAATCAAGCCACGCTGAGAAATGATGCTCAAATGATGACTTTTTTACTTTTAGTGCAATAATCGTGTGGAGTATGGCGTTAAAGATTCACATGACGCTATCTTGGTGATCAGATTGGCGAAAGCTAAAAGAAGCTAAAATCTGTACTGCACACAATTTGTAAAATAGCCTTAGTGCATGGGTGACCACATTTACAATTAGTTTATCGTTGCTTATCCGCACAAGAAGCCAGGCATGCAAATTCTTTGTTTGGTAAACCAATTATCAGCGTTGCACTCTTGTTGCTTACGTATTAATGAATTATTTTTTTCATTTTTTATAATGGTGTGTAATGCCTGTTTTTACTACTGAGGCACTACAAGCGGTGGATACCGACGATATATGAAATGAAATGACGCATTGGGAAAGAATTTATTTTAAGGAAGGAAATGTTCCACGCCTAAGTTTAGGGCACCTTCCCGGCATTTGCCATTCATGGGGACTGAGGAAAACCTGGAAAAATCTCAGTCAGGGAGAACGGTCCTGGCGGCACTCGAACCCCACACCTCCCTCTCAGAGTCCGCATCTCAACGACTCGGCCACTCGTGCTAGTTTCTTTTTTCA
The DNA here is from genome assembly GCA_030762175.1 of Metallyticus violacea. NCBI lineage: Eukaryota > Metazoa > Arthropoda > Insecta > Mantodea > Metallyticidae > Metallyticus > Metallyticus violacea. The sequence goes on from CM060845.1 coordinate 61,553,683, forward strand.
TGAATATTATATTCAATAAAACATTTTGCCACTTAAAGAGATGTTATACTTTGTTTTTTTAATCTATTGACATCTTTTGTGTCCCCTTTAATGTTATTAATTATTCTAGTTTTTAACTTGCACTTACCGATTGTTTAGATACCTTTGTCAGGCCGAGGTCCTTAAGGCACGAATTTGTGAGCGGCATTTGTGGTATTCTCACCTGGATCGTCCTTCCTTAATTGTTTTCCCCCATGTGAAAATGCCGATTACTTTTACTCATGGGTCTCTTCTTTAAGGCTTGAGGTTCTTTTACGTGCCGTAAATTTACGACACGATACCCTCGGCTTTATTTCCCTTTCCTAAGGAATCCATACTTATTGCTAAATGTTTACGCCCAAAAATTGACTATCTCTTCTAATACACATTGTTTTATTTAACCTTGACAGTTGTATTATTATATGGATGCTTTCACAATAGAGAAGGTTTTGCAGAGTTGGACATTGCCGCGAAGGGACTGATATCACATTATAACCGCGTATAATATGTACCATTGTACACTTTTTTTGGACGGTGTTTAACTCCTATTTTTACTACAGAGGCACACAGGCAGTGGACACTGATGACATGACATGAAATGAAATGATAAATGGAGAAAGGATGTTTTTAAGGAAGTAAACGTTACAGACCTAAGTTTAGGGTACCTCACCGGCATTTGCCATTTATGAGAAATGAGGAAAACTTGGAAAAAACCCGTCAGGGGGAACAGTCTTGTTGGGAATCGAACCCAGAACTCCCGCTCACGAGGCCGCGCCTTAATGACCTCGGCCACTCGTGGCGGTTTGTACAATTTAAACAGACTACAAACAGCAATGAACCACACAAGTGATGAACAGCTTCACGATTAAATTTATTAGACTTTAGAGCATCCAATCAAAAATCATCAATGGTGTAATGAAACTGCCATACCGCTGAGACGAATAAACACATTCAAGCTGAATGGAAACCTCCACCTGTTTTTAGTCGACTTTTGGAAGCACAAGTTAGTATTTCAGTATTACGGGGCTCAATTTGGTGTCCCAACAAATAAATATTTTAAAGCACTCAACGGCATTTCTCTCTATAGCAGCGTGGTACATTTTTTTAAATATACTAAAAAGCTTATTTGGAGATTGCAGAGTCGTTCGTGGAAATACTTCTATTTAAATTACTTTGCTCATAAAAAGGACACGAACTAGATTATGAGCTCTGTCTGTGTAGTACAAATGTGTCTTCCTTTTGTACGTAAATAAATGGCAACCGTATAAAAGGACTGGCTCACTCGTAGTTTAAATAGCCAAACGAAGTTTTATGGTATGCTATTAATACCAATTAAGTGTTTATGACTATGACGTCCGAAATATTAAAATTTATTGATTTGTTCAGTTTATTGTTTAAAAATGACTTAACATTGAATGATATAGTTCACTGCCGTTTGAATTTGTAGCTATCTGTTCTTTTTTATTACTATATATTTTGACTCCATGGAAAAGTATGTGTGATACAAATGAATCTTCTGTACAGGGTACTAGCTACTCTAACAGTCCAAGGCCTTCTTTAATAAGGGCGTACAACGGTTCTGCAACAGCGGGCTCCCTGGAACTGAGATTGCAGTTAAACAGCTGCTTATTTACGTTATGTTGATCTGAATGTGTGAGAAATGAGATATATCAGAGTTTGCTCAGGAAAACAACGTTGCCACTTCTCTGCAATCACCTTCAGTATATGTTTAGTGTTGAGAAAGATCAGGCATGGAAATGTAGGTAAATAATTTGTGTGGTACCCTAAGATATTCTTAATGATACAGATGTGGTTTCTGTTAAAACTTTGATGCACGAAAATAAAATGCCAACGGGAGAGAATTACCAGGATGTCATGGCAGTGTGTTACTTGTAAAACGAAACTGATATACTAGAGACTCGAAAATCGGTGGGATGGGGCGAGGTTAACAGGTTTGTCCCTCACTTTGCCAGCCTCTCAAAACTTTTATGCGCACATACTTATTGTCATTATGCTTGTCATTTTAAATTGAAGGATTAAACGTTTAGTAATACTGTACCTCACAGTGTTATACAATTCAGTTTAAAAATAGCTCAATTAGAAATTAACTTTGTCTCACTTATTAAATAAATTATAACATCAGGAGAAATGTTGAAAAAATATTGAGGCATAGATAACTGCTTAAAAATTCAACTATATCAACGTATAGCAAACTGCAATATAGACTGATTGTATCTCTGTTGTATAAAAACAACGAAACTTCAGTTTACAGTACCTTGTACACGTAGTCCTCTGGCACGATCTCATAAAGTGTCTAGCCATGATGTCACGAAATAATGCTTCCAAGAGATTAACACTCTCTCTGGGGTAAAATGGCACATGATTTAAGTCATCAATGCTTCTGTAATGGTCAAGTAGACCTCACTTGGCTGTAGAATTGGAATTTCAATCGTTAATGTAGGCTGGAAGCTGGTAATTCTTTTATTACTATGATACAGACAAAACCGAATAAGAAATCTTTCATATAGGCAGGCAGGCCCATTCTTTTATCACTTATGAGCAAAACACGAAGTATTATTTAAGTTATTAGACAAAAAACTACGTAAACTTAAGGAGGACACTTTATGAGTACATATTCGAAACTAATTATTTTTTATGTTTAATGTTTCACACGTCTAGATTAACATTTTATTCTTTTTCATTATATTTCTTGTTTCTTGGAATGTTTTACATATCTGGCCTCGCTTTAAACAGCAAGGTGATATAGTCGCCACGTTTTCCTTGTCAACAACTGGGCTGTCTTTTGAATGTTATCAAATGTTTACTTGCCCAGCATTTCTGAATGATCGCACAAATAATATTTTAGCTTCAGTCAATAACAGTCTAGGATTTTAACAATATATAGTGGCGACAAATAGCAGCTTACGTGCAGTTGCGGGAAACATAACTGTCATTGTTGGGCCCGGGGCTAACGAGGATGCCGTGACAGTAATACCGGCAGTCGGCAACGGAGCAAGCGCCACACAAATCCACTGGAGATCGACAAGTCACGAAACTATAAGCAATAGGCAAAAATGAACTTAAAAACTCCAGGTTAAAAACGCTTACTTTTCTAGCGTTTAAATAATTTGATTCGCCCGTTGCAGCTCCGTTTCTGAATATCTCGACACCTAGATATCTTAATCTATCAGTTAATTTTTACAGAAAAGTTCATCTAGAATATTCGTATAACAGTATCATAATATGAGGATTTTTGAAAAGTCCGGGGATAATCCCATAAAACTGCAAGTGGCATTATAAGCAAGCAACATTCTTGTAATGATCAGTGACAACTCAAGGTGGCTTGTTTAGAACTTCTTTACCCCCACAATGGGGAATTTTATTCAAGTGGAGGAATAGTTTGGGAAAAGAAATTCAGAATATTGCTATAATTGTGAAATGCTTCGAATTGTCAAGACAATAACGCCAATGCACATTTTTGCGCTGAACATAATAAAAACAATGTAACTTGTGTGAATAATAGGCTTGCGTTCAAGAATTAAAGCTCAATTTAACGGTATGTTTAAAAGACTGCAGGCGGTTGTGGAATGAATTAATGAACAGCATTAGCAAACTGTATCGGGAAGCACAGAAAGGAATAGAAGGCGTAGCCAGAATTTTCAGGCAAGGCTAGTTTCATACACATCGATTAAAACAACGTACTTTACAATTTAATTAAATCTAATAATCTAGTCATGTTACAATGGTTCTCAATTTTAAAACATCCCGGTTCAATGGATTGCATAAATGGTGATGTATTAATTTTAAATGTATTTCAAAAGTGCTAAAGAAATTTAATCGAAGGCTGTGTGCATTGTAACCAATGTTTTTGCTAACAGTTGACCGCCACGGGTGGCCAAGGTCATTAAATTGCAGACTCGTGAACGGAAGGTCTAGGGTTCGAATCCCGCCCGGACCGTCCTCCCTGACAGATTTTTTCCAGATTTTCCTCAGTCCTCATAAATGGCAAATGCCGGGGAGGTACCCTAAAGTTAGGCCTGGAACTTTTCCTTCCTTAAAAATACATCCTTTCCCAATATATCATTTCATTTCATGTATCACTAGTGCTCATCGCCTGTGGTGCCTCTGTAGCAAAAACGGGTGTTAAACACTATTCATTCATTCCTAACAGTTAAGTATCGATGGCAAATGTACAACTGCTGGCGCAAGACGATGTTAAATTTATCCTCGCAATAATAAATTTATGTTATAGGCCTATATTAAAGCATTGGATTCTTATATTTATAATGTATGAACTCAAAGCAATATTTATTAGTATATAAATATTTTATGAAAACAGGCATTATGTAGGTAAATATACAATGTAGGCCTGTCTAATGTTGCAATATGTGAAGTTGTTTTATTTTATCATAAATATACAACTTAGAAAATAGATAAGTAAATAATAAGCAATATTATAATATATAAAATGTACAGGATCCTCATTTGACTAAACATTCGGAAATTTATTTTGCCAAACGGCTTGGCCACTTACCGAAGGAAATCGTGCCGTTCGTCTGAACCCATAGTGCGCACTTTTCTTCCTTTATTGTTAGTGGTAAATAGTAAATAATATTGCACTCTTAATCATAGTAGATTTTCCTGCCTTCCGATGTGAGATATATCCTTTTGAAAACATATTGAGACACTGGCCGTAACTCATCCAATCGATTTTTTTTGATTCAACACCTCCACGTGTTTTATTTCAGGAACAATAGTAAATTTATACTTTTTAAGCGACTTTATACTCGCCACGAACAGATATAAACTAGGCTAATCGTGTTAAAGACCTTTGATCAGAACTTACTGATGGATAGCCTGTTTCATCAAATTCTCTAATTCGAACTTTGTTCACCAGTTCCGATGGAGGTTCTACTCCTGGAAAATCAGCACGAAATTCTCTTCTACAGTTCTTGAAAGATTCCTTTTGCACATAAAATTATAAATAAATATTCTTTGTTCTACCTTATATCTCACTCTCGGCACACAAATAAAAAGTCTTAACACGCACTACCTACAGAAATGTAACCGAAAGAGTTGACGTTATAAACAAGACTGAACAAATTTATTTGTGTCAGCGGAACTTTTAACTGCGGTCTTAGAGGAAATCGCGCTTCCACCGATCACCGGTTTCCATTAGTGTGCATAAACTCCGAATGCGTAGCGGCTTGAGGGGAAGGAATATTACCAATTGTAATTATTCTTCGTTCTTTTAAATGCATTTGGGAAAATTTTATATGGGGAACTTTTTCCCTGCCATCTGGCAACGCTGTCACAAACTTACAGCCAGATGCTATTCCAGTTAATGTTTTTGACAGCCATCTGAATGGACTACTGTCGCATGGAGAGGGGGGGGGACGAGTTCCATGCAATGAATTTATTAATTTATATGCTATATCAAATAGTGTACTACTGTAGAGGTCAACGCTGAATTTGTTGAAGGCACTCTACACAATCGTTGAAGACTTGATTTATGTATATCACGTAGGTATAATGCAAGACGTCCAAATAAAAGTGCGGGAGATTTCGAGGGTGCCAAAAAGTATTCATATTTTCACAATAGATATCCATTTAATATATTTCAAATATAGACCAAAAAGTCTATAGGTGTGTAGTATGATGTTCTGTAAACAGATGTGACTCTCATACATAATGATAGCGTTGCTACGTGACAAGTAAATCAACAATGAAAAAATGAAGCCAAGATAGTATGATATTCTGTAAACAGATGTGACTCACATTATGTTAAGCTAGCGTTGCTACAACAAAAGAAGCCCAGATTATCGTTTAAACAGCGGAAAGCAATTTTGAAGCTGTACTGGATAACCGAGAATATTGTAGAAGTTCAAAGGCAATTGAGAAATGTGTAGAGAACAGAACCGTTCTCCGGATTTAACTCCGTTGGACTTCTACCTATGGGGAACTCTTAAGGATGCTGTATACCGTAGAAAAACCAGCTACACTGGCAGCACTTTGGGAAGAAGCGGAAACGGCTTGTGCTGCAATCGCTGAGGACACTTTCGCAAACGTTGCTCAATCAGCAGTTCAACGTACTCAGAAGTGTATCGACGCCGATGGTGGGCATTTTGAGCAACTGTTGTAACTGTAAAAGTCTAATATGATTAGTGTTTATCATTTTCTGTTTGTGTGTATTCAGTTTTGTTATGTTAACTCAGTTTTTTCTTTGCTTGAAGTGTGCATACAGTTTTGGCTTCTTCTTTATTGGGGACTGTAGGCATCTCAAATGAATGCGCCTACAAATTCGTGTTAGAAAAATTGTACATTAAATATTTGGCCGAGTGTGAAGCTTTTGTTCTCTACATTGTTCGGGATTGTAAGTGAAGTTTATACAAATTATACAACGTCTGTTTAAAAAATTCAAACTTCAATAATTCAAAAACTTTCAAAATTCTGCGGATGGTAGCACTGATTAGGTCTGGCCTTTTCGAGAGGTGCCTCCCGTTTGCCTTACTTCAGACAAGTTCCACGCTATTTTCTTTGCAATAGTGTTGATTGCTCTGCAATTATTATTGTGATGGCAGGCTCTCATGAGCAGTGCATTAACATCACATTTTATGTGGTACTTCGTTAACTCTTTTAATCGTGAAATTTTCTTCTTTTTATATGGTTTATTTAAGGATGCCCTTTATCTCGGATTCATCAGCGTCCCATTAATTCAGGGCCGATAATTTGTCTTAGACACGGGACACATGACTTTACTTAACTTCCCTTCCGAAGGAATCCATGCTTAGGATTTTTATGCCCGAAAAAATCCACTGAACCTCTCGATCTTCTATAAACCGTTCTCAGTGCTCTGCAGTTTCAAAGAGGTCGGGAATCCGTAGTTGACCAGCATCAAAATCATCTAATGCTGCAGTGTTAATGAGATAATACGTGAAAATTGGCGCCTGAGTGTTCGAGAATTGCCGAAAAGAGTAATATTTTTCTGGGATGGTATTAATAAATCCTGATATGCTTAGTATGCATCGAGTTGCAGCAACTGCTGTTGACAAAGAACAGAAAGATAGCCGCGTCGCGATTTATCAGGAGTTCTTTTATATTTTGAATAATTACTAGTGATGAGACATGAAATTGAAATGAAAGTGCAATCATCGAAATGGGATGGAAACATCTTCATCTAAAAGTTTGTCAGGTCAGACGTAAAATCTGTTAACGGTTTTCTTCGACATTCAGGATGATGTTCATCTCGAATGTAAAACGTGGGAAGGAAGAGGCCTGGGCAGTGGAAAGACGTGGATATTGCAACACGATACAGCACAATTACTTGTTTACGACTCGAGAAACAAAATCACTATTCTGCTCCACCCTTCATACTCTCCTGACTTAACACCGGCGCACTTTTAAATACACGATGAAAGAACGAAGGTTCCACTCAGCGAGGAGATGAACATTTTCGCAGACTGAACTTTCCCGCAATCTGCTTTGAGGAGCTCAAACGCCATTGAGAGAGTTTACCAACAGTGTCAGAGATTACTTCGAGAGAGTTATAGCTCAGTAAGATATAGTTAAGTGCAAATTTTGAAATATTAAATAGTTTTGTTATTTTTTTAACATACTTCATACACCTGACAAAGTGAAAGTGTCCCGAAGTAGGCGAGGACCGTTTTATCGGCTGGTAAGGTGAAGAAAATGAAGAAAAATTCTGATAGAGTGCTTAAAAAGGGTTTAAAAATACTGGAGTCCAATACACAACATTCTTGAAAGACGATCAGCCTACCAAACTGCTGATTCACCCGGACCCCACATCAACGGTGGCAAATTGGGTTGCCTCATCCACACTATTCCCAAAATTTAGCCCCAAGCGACTTCTCCCTATACCCAACTGAAGTATTTGACTATGTGAAAGGAATGTTTCATTCTGCAGAGTCAGGCAAAACCTATCTGTCTGACAGGACGAAAAATTGGTATTGGTATTTCATTGGACCAAGTGTGTAGCCCTCAGTTGCATAGTTATCTTACCGTCAGTCTAAAATTAAGTCAAAAAATATTAATTGAACAATTTTGTTTTCCCTTTTTATGTTTCGATTTACTTAAAAAACAACTACTTTCTTCTAGTATAAAAGCGAGCGAGTTTGTTAATAGAAAAAATGAACAGAAAGCAAAATATGACAATTTAAGCGTAAAATCTAGGTCTCGTAATTTAAAAAGCTAGTTTTACTGTTATAATATAGCTATGAACGGATTTATCCCGCACTGCGGCACTGTGGAGGGCCTCGAACCAGGGACGTATATCAAGTCCACACATACACAGCACGCCATGGCACTTCAAACTACTGGACGCCAGCTGGTGGTTTTATAAACTACGTTGTTCATTTGGACGCCTGTAGATGTTGGAGCTTGCCTACATTACGGCGAGGACAAAATTCGTTAGCAACTATATGCAACAATGAGATACACGAACAAGTACCGCGGGAGGTCGAAACAGTAATTCTAATCTACTGTTGGGATGGGTGTATTCGACTTCTAGAACTTTGCAAGTTCCTTGCAAATACAAGAGTAGAAACGAGTATTAATATTTACTGGAATGAGAAGATTAACAAGTCGCGATGAAAATAATGCGACTTTTCAATAATGTACGTATTAAAATTAGTACTTTGGGATTATTTTTGATCAGTGGAGTAATTTATAAATACAATTTTATGAAACTAAATTAGTTTTTGTTCTTCCTCTAAGAAGATTGAGTTCAAATTACTGTAGTTTTTAAGGAACGTCATTTTAGGGATAATTTTGAATGAATTATATTCTTTCACTAAGTAACATCTCATGCTCTATGCTTGAATTAGAATAACGCATCATATTTGCGCCATATCTTTTAGGACAGGTAGAATAACTGTCTTTTAAGAAACCAATAAGAGAAACACAGTTTAGCTAATACATGACTTTTAAGTGCTCTCCCTTCCCATTGAACACAGAGACACTAAGCAAAACATTCTTGAACTTATATGACGTCTTGAGCATCCCTGTTTCCCGATTTTACGTATTCATGAGTGCTGGAGGAAATCTTCTTTCAATATGAAGTCTGGAATGTTTGTTGTGAGCCAAGATCGTGACTGTGAACTATGTGAGAGATGACTTCTTTTGGAAGGCTCGCTGATATTCTTGGAAAGGTGTAGAAGTCTGGTAACTGGCTCCAGGAATTAATTAAGTAGTTCTAAGTTTTCACTTTGCCCTCTTGAGGAAACTGACTCCAGTTCAGGAAGATATTTAATATGTTTCACATTAGATATCATATTTAACAAAATATTGAATACATTTACTTCAAATATTTACAATATGTAGAATAATGTGCCCGTTATTAGGTATATTTTTGTGAGAGGCCTACCGAGGGAATGTGAGTTTTATTCCTTGCGTTGAAGTTGCACGTATTCGATGATGTGCAGATTTTACTGAGTGACCAAAATCAGTTATTGCATTTGCGCTTGTCAAAGACATCGTAGAAGAATTTCATGTCGCAGTTATATGGGTCTGCCAGCATTGATGAAACTCTCGGCCTACATAAGTCTATATTGATGTCAGAATTATGGAGGAAGCACCTCTTTTTGAGGCAGGAATTGCTGCAAGACGTCAAAGCCGATCCTTCCCCACCGATTTTCAAAACAACATAATGCAGGGAACAGCATAGCATATACGTAATGCAGGAGTTGTTGATTTGGTTTATTTACGGACGCTCTTTAACACCTCGGGTCATCAGCGCTCCATTCAATTCAGGACGTGAAACGGCCAATATATTTTGCTCTGAGGCCTCTTCTTTCAGGCTTAAAGTTGTTCTACATGCCGTAAATTTATGACATGTGAACCACGGCTTTATTTCCCTTTCGAAGGAAACTATACTTAGGAGTTTATGCCCGAAAAAATCCATCGACCCTGGCCGGGATTGAACCTCCAACTTGGGTTTAGGAGGCAAGTATGGTTACCACTAAGCAGCAAACCGTTTGCTAATTTCCGCTCACAAATTTACCCGATTAAGAAAAGCAAATCTCCATTTTCCATCCTGAAAGTTATCGCATTCGCTGGAATGCAACTTTGACTTTGGTATGATAAATATTTAGCAGCACTTGCACACTTGGAATTGTCCGCAAAATCCCCCGATTTGAGTCCGGTAGAAAATCTGTGAGCCTGTCTGGAACTATATACACGTATTCTGGCCGACCTGTGCAATCCTTTGATTGGTGAATGTCTCACAGCATATAGCAGCTGGTATGCATACTCTTGTTGGTAATATATTAGGTGTGTTCCCGTCCCAGGTAGCAACTATTTACCTTTTTTAGTTATTTTGTTAAGAACCCTTTCTAAAATAATGCAGTAAAAAGTGGGGCATAGTCAGTATACCATTGAACTTTTGTGTGTGTTTTTAAGATCCATATTAAGGAATGAGACTGTAATAATAAAGACCAGAAAAATTTAATGTTGTAATGAAGCAGATATTAATTATTTTGTACAGCTTTCTCCGCCTCTTTTGCTATGAGACATTGATAGTTATTTTTGAACAGTTTAGAGCATGTACTATGGAAGGTTTGTGCATAATACAGACTGTCGTATTTTCAAAAATGAAAACTGAATAAGCATAACAAATGTCGTTGACAATTAAATTATTTGTTCAAATGCTGGCAACGTGCTTAATAGACAAAATTTGACTTTTTAGAGGGGAATATTCAAAAAGTGTTCCATAAAAATTCATAATATTTTCTGAAAATTAATAATAGAAAAAAAAAACTTATGCTTTTGGCGGAATGTGTCGAAATTGATCTCGAAAATTAATATTTTAGTACATGGTGGAACTGATATGCTCTATATTGCGTTGGCTTTCAAAATTATGGTTTGTTATTTATTCAACTTAATCACATTTTAACTCTATACATTAAACACAAGTGCTATGATAGATGTAAATATTAATAATTACAAAATATTCTTAAATAAAGTATTTGCGAAACGAAACACTTTAGTATTTCATACATTATTTTTAAACATTCTTAATATTTGTGGATAAATTAATAATTATAAATTGCATTTATTGCAGTCGATCAGAAACATTGCTCGTTTTAAAGAACTGTTTTGCTTTTTTCATGCTGTTGGCAGTTAGTGGTTTTAAACGTAGGTATTATTTCGCAGTAAAATTACAAATTAAATTTTTATTATTAGTAACTTTTCTTTATATATTGTTCTATTCTATTTATAAACGTATTTTTTTTCACAGAAAGAAGATAATAAATGCACTTGGACATCCTCAATGATGCGATTATGTGTTACAGATTTTCTTCCAGCCATGGGGAATGTAAATATTAAAAAGTTTTAAATTAACAATCATCATATTCCTTATTAAACCAAATTTGTTAATACTGGAGTGTTTCCAGTGTGAGTGCGTTGTGGTGAAAGCTCTGTTTTAAATATGAGCTGTTTAAAAATTATTTTTAAGCGTTTAAAATGTATTTCAAGCACTCGTACATGGCACTTGTAGCTGTCCATTCGATTAAAACTTCAGTCAACAAATAACATAAGGAACTGAGTGTGACAGCTATGAAGGATGCTCAATTGCTGTGCGACTAAATTTATGTTTTGTGCAACGCAGGTAGGAACTTCCGAATGGATGCAATCTTTTCCAAATCTTTCTTTCCAATCTTTCCACTTTTTGACATCTTTTACTGGAAGAGGTCTACTTTGTTCTTAAGGGTTTTTCATATTACTGTGTCTTGTTTCAAAAGCCGATACGAGGACAACCTTGCCGGTCTACGAACGCACCAAATTTTGCATTATTTTGACAGTAAATTTATTTATGCAGATATAATTATGCTCTCTAAATTAAGAACGTGATCTAAAATGTGATCAGCGCTAAGGAATTTTGGGATGCGTTTAGCAGATCATTGTTTACATACAAATCATTATGTACACGTGAAAGACATTTTAATTTGAAATGTTGAAAGTATCTTGAAGTACACTTGAGCAGAGTTTGTCAATACTCCAAAGTCCTCTAGGTCTTCCAACACGGCTTCAGGTAACACTTTTAAAAGCAGTATGCTACAGAGTTATTTTGGGACTGCGTCCGCAGCAGAGCGCAGCTGGGTGTCAGGCCAGTCGCTTATCATGCAGAGATACTTTCCGCGCTTATGACCGTACACGGGCAGTTAGTAGCGGTTTGTTGATACGAGAGCAAGCAACATAGTTTTAAGTGCGGTTAGAGATTATGATGTACTGTATTTAAATGCTACTACTAAAACAGAGAAAAAAAAAATAAAATGCATAGGAATAACCCCAAAGGAACCAAAATAAAAATATCATAGTAGAAAAATTGGAAGAAATACAGAAGAGGAGCTCTTAAGAGTAAATACAATTTTCATTTAAAATGTCAGAAAATGTGCGACTGCAAACTTCTATAACACAAGTTAATGTTCATAATGAAATGAAACTAATATTGTGCGTTTGCTATTATTGATCAAAGTTGTGCAAGTAGAAATGGCGGGGGGATTGCCTAGCGAACGAAATCTGCGACACAAGTCAAAAATAACTGTCTACCATATATATTTAAATAGGAGTGATCACTTACTGTCTCAACTCATTAATAGTTAAATAACGTGACATTAGGGAATGTAGTCAGGTTTAATCGGTTTTAATTTATCACATACTTGTTCTAAAAATTAACTAACGGGAGGAAGTAATTTTACCTAATAATTGTTAGAAATCAAATTATATGTTAAAATTAGTATATTGATATTTGATTTACATCTTTGACCAAATAATATGCCTCTAATCCATAGCTGATGGCCCTGTGGGAATCTGGCACGTCCATTCGCCTTCACATCTCACGAGAAAAGAGGAAGTCGAAGGGACGTCTCTTAACTTGAAAGAAGCTGGCATTCTGCGCTTAGTGTCCCTTTTTAATTCTTAAGACCCCTCCCGGGTATATTGCTACGCCTACTATGTTAACATGTTGCACTTCCAAAGTACCCTTGCCATAATATCACCGACTAATACTGCATTTGATCCAAATCGAATGGCTTCTTTCAGAATTCACAATGTGGTAAATGTTTTTGCTTAATATTTTGTTTATTGCAAACATCCTATATGTATGTCCATACTCTATTGAACATTTAGTACAAAAGCAATGAAAACATATAAGGTCAGAAAGAAGATTAATTTGTGAGAAATTCGCAGTGCTACTAAACATAGCTCAAAAGAAGTTTCTTCTTTTGCAGCTGCTAAATGTTAAAGTGCCCAAAGAAAAACTAGCGGCTATGGATGCCTATAATAAATTTTATTTGTTTATTTGTTTTTTTTTTCCCATCCGGTATGGAAGCGTTCTGCATTTGCGACTATCACAAACACCTCGTAAATTTTGCATCTGATAATTTGATGGGAACAACTGTTTAACTGTGCTCAACATATTAGAGGTCGGGGTGGGTGCGGAAGGGGTGGAGGATATTGCAATTCATCCCCATTTCCACGTACCTACTAGTAATTAATATCCAGTGGGGTGATTATTTCGGTTAATTAAACTAAGCCATAATACTAATAATAATTGCAATAAGGTTGATTCTATATCAGTTACGTTTAAATATTTGACACTGATTACCAGCACTGTAGTACAAAATCGATTTTAATGGCTAAGCATTACAATAAAAATGAAAAAGCATTTAAAACTTTATTTGTACGCATACTGTTGCGTGACAAGTTTTTACATCACCACATACGTCACCTATACGTGCTACATGTTCGTTATGGTAGACATAGACTTCTCGTGACGGTCAGTATTATAGCTACACGTAAACTTTGCACCTAGACAGGCATAGGTTCGAGATCAATTTTGCAACACGGCACGCTTGGTAATTACTTGCTGCTAATTTTCTTCGCCATTCCCAATGGGCGGTTAGTTACGAGAAGCTTTTAAAAATAGTTCTATAGAAAGATCGATTTTCAAGTCACGCATTCACTTTGTACCGCGCCTTGAGTGTTAAATTAGTTCAACTAGTGTCCACTATAAGCGTACTGCACAGTTAAATGTCCCCCCCGTCAAACACAATGGCGACTGTGTTTTGTTTGTAGGAAAAGGATGTGTTATGTAAACAATACATATGTAAAATAATCTTAAGTCAAGGAGAATGAAATATAAAAAAGTAAATAATTAAAAAATGTAGTTTAAAATTTCGTAAAGATATTGGACAGATAATATAATTTCCGTGTTGGTTATTAGAAATTTATGTTTTAAGCAATTATGGATTTAAAATGTCTTCAAATACCCTCTTAATTATACTTGTATTTTAACACCCTAAAAAACATTTTAAAAATTAGGATTTTTCATGAGAAAAAATTAACAATCTAAACTAATATAAATTATAACATTCAAATAAACAAGTGGGCACTTCAGAATTCAAGAGTCGGATATTCGATAAACACTTTAAGTTTTTATGTATTGCAAACTGCTAAATAATTGTTGAATATTGGAATATATGATAGAAGCTATTTTTGTACTAAAATAATACAAACGAGCCTATCTTATAAATGAAATATAACCTCTTTACAAAATTAAGAAATCAAAAGGAAATTGCAACAATGTTAATACCTTTTTTCTTCACTGCTGGTGTGTGATCCTTCAAAGTCTGCAGTTGAAAGTATTTGCTGTGAATCAATTTGGGGATTTTCAAGGAGTGACAACTTTCTGCAAACAATAGTTCATAAATTTTTTCAGGACGACCATTTCCTGCAAATTGATCTTCAAATATTTATTATAAAGAGGGACAAACAAAAATTTTGTAATTTAATCCTTTTAAGGATATTCTAATATTAGTTTCAAAGTTACTTCTAATGAATTTAAAATATTTTATATAATTGTTATACTTGTATGTATTAAGTTTATTAAAATTGTTCATGATAGTGGGATATTTTTTGAATAGTGTTTAACGCCCATTTTTACTACTGAGGTACCATAACGGTGGGCACTGATGATACATGAATGAAATGATAAAAAGTGGGAAAGGATTTTTTTTAAGGAAGGAAATGTTCCAGGCCTAAGTTTAGGGTACTTTCCCGGCATTTGGCATTTATGAGGACTGAGAAAAACCTGGAAAAAACCTTAGTCAGGGAGGACGGTCCTGGTGGGAATCGAACACAAAATCTCCCGCTCACGACTTCGCGCCTCAACGACTTCTGCCACTCATGGCGTAGTGCTGGGAGAGTGCAAGAGATCTCTCTCATATTTATACATAGTATTGTCATGATCCCAGATTCATTGCGTTATCCAACATTTTGAAACTAAAACGTTTAACGTATATAATCAGTTTAATGTTAAAGTGAATTAAATTTAAATAATCATGAGCTACTGTGTTTAAACCTAATGTTAAAGCGAATTAAATTTAAATAATCATGAGTTACTGTGTTTAACGCAATTGTAAAGTTATTTGTCTTAAGGGAATAAATAATTTTTATATCTTTAACATGAAGAGAAAAATGGGTGTCTTGGAGACGTGACAAAGGACAGAAAATATAACATTGAGATTAGTTAAACTTGTGTTAGATACCAATGAAACTATATTCATAATTTATTTTGCGCGCATACACAAATGCACACCGCAATGGCAGAACAGAATACAAAATCAGTAATGAAACTCCTTAAATTTTGTATATAAATATATTTTTATTTTAATTCTTAGTGCCTAGGTTTATGGTAATTTAAAGGAAGTTACATAGTGAATGGCAATATTGAGTTTCAAAATTGTGACGGATTAAATAACTGATATCGATGTTCCTGAGATAATTTGAATGTTTTACTGTTATTACTTTGAACAATTGAAAAGTAAAATATTTTGCATTCAGTCTTTGATATCAAAAGAACTAAGAATTTTGTTTAAAAGATCATAAAATGATCTCTGATCTCTGGATGCAATTAAAAAAAAAAAAAGAATTGTAAGAATACAAGTAAATAGAGAGCTGAATAGAAAGTAGAATTAGTTGCAAAACGAATGCTAGAACACAAATATTTTATTTCAATCAGTTAATCAGCTGGTGTTAAAATACATATTCATTATACTGATTATACTATAGAGATAACTTTAGGTGCTAAAAACAAGAAATAAAACAATTCAAATTAAAGTACAAAAATAAATTTTGGCAATGAAATGAATCTAAAATTGACAAAAATATTGAATTTTTATTGCCACATGTAATGAATTTACCCCTTTCAAAATTTCATAATGGTTTTCCTTTTAATGTCAAAATGCTGCTCACGTTGAGTATCCCTTAGGACTTAGCTGAGAGTCTCCATGTATATTGAATGACTGGCGACAGTCAATGTCTTCAACATTCCTGTGGGATAGGCAGGAATAACGTTCAATATTTTCATTTTAAAGTACATACAACGGGCCGTTTTCATATTACAGCTTTCTCTGTGTTTTGACCAGAGCAGGGAATGGCTAAACGTGCTCTCTTGCAACTCTCCGAGGTAAACCATTGATGGCACAAGGCCAGTTGGTTCTCGAAACCCCCAATCGCACTGTCCTCTCCATGTGCGAGATACCTAAATAGAAACATTTGGTAAAATAAACTGCTTGTCACGACTGCAACAATATTCAGAATATTATTCTTAACATTACAGGAAAGCATTAAGAAATGGTACATTCGGTCAAGTATATTCGAACCGGGGCCTGTGGCGTGCATAGCCCGACTTTATAGGAAATATGAGGAGGCAGTCAAATGAAAACGGATATGACGTCAGAAAGTGTTATTGCACATTTATTATCTACATGATAATATCTTTAATCCTTTTTGAATTCCATTCTTGTAGAAGTTTTCAGACTGCTGACAGATCTATGATCTTACCCATTGCATACATCTTAGATCATTTGAAATCTATGTTCACAAATGTCTCCCTTCAGATCGTCAAAAATGTAAAATTCACATGGAGAATGATCTGTGCTGTAGGGAAGATGCTGAAACGTTTCCCAACCAAATCCCTAAAGTGTATTCCTCACCAGTTGAGGTGGGCGTTATTATGATATAGAATTATGTCACTGTATAGTATTTAAGGGCGTTTCGACTGTAAAATGTCTTCATAGTGCTCCGCATTGATTGCGGCCCATGCTGGAGAAAATCAACAAACAGCGGGCCCTCCAGTCATACTCCCTTCTCCTCCTTGCTGTCTGCCACCAGCAAGGGCCAACACTCAGGACTTTTATAGAACTTATGCTGGCGTCAAGTGTTTTTTTTATGTCCCCCCGTTAACAAACGGTCCCGGTATATACATTTTAGAATTAAATGTAAGAAAGTTACTACAGGCAACACGAACACAACAGAATTAAATTCTCCCTTGCTCTAAGTCTAAATGTTGTATACATAATTAGGGTTTACTCTCTGATAACAGCTTAGTTGTTGCACAAACTCCTTTTGTTACTTTTGCATATTTTTTGTAATGGAAGAATTAAATAATAAAAATAATTATTTTATGCGAAGAATTTGCTGGTCTCCCATCGGACCCGAGAATTACTCTACTACTACAAACCCCATGGGACAATAGATCAGGCCAGGCCGAGAGCAAGATGGTTTCATCAGTCCATTAAAATCTCTTATACATCCTGCAGACTTCTAAATCATTACAGATATTTTACTCTTTAAGAGGTGACTCAAAACCTTCATGTACTGGTGGCCCTAATTTCATAAGTATACTAAAAAGTAGAGGGAACATAGTTATTGTTTGTCACTAAATTTATTTACGTTACTTTTGGCGTCCTTACTTGCTCTTATTTTCACTAATTTAACTAACTTTTAGAAGTGGGATTTTTTTTAACAGACCCACTGCTTCATTAGAACAACGGAATGTAGACCAGTTTAAATACTAGTGATAGTACAGTAAAATAAAAAGAATTACTCGCAGTTTAAGAATATTCTCTTAGCAAGAGCAACAAAAAACAATAGAAATTCTTTGCGAAACATAAATTCATTTATAAAATATAATATTATTGATTTAGCACTTTCTCAATATTTATTTATAGATAATTTTGTAATTATTTTGTAATATTTTGTGGTGTTCTTTATCGGATTTATAGCATGCTACTAATGGTTTATTACAGAAAGATTCAAAGGAACGTTTACTGCACTTACTTTGGTTGTGCGATCACGTCAGAAGTTGTAAAATATGATCACCATTCTAAGGCAGTAGTGCGTTGGAGATGCTATTTTCTAAAAATGTATTAAAACACAGTGCCTAATTACCTATTAAGAAAGGAGATGACGAAACTACCCTCCGTTATTTCCATATATTTATGGCACCTCAATAAAACTCCGCCCATTGCTTGCTGTAGAGCGCGTGGAGAAATGGTGGCAATCTAGTATGGATATTAAATTTCAGTTCTTCCAGGGTTTGTAGGTCTGTTTTGTATACCCTTTTTTAATTTACCTAGAGATAAAAATCACAGTCATTCTAGAGACCTATGGGACTACATTTTATAGCAAACACTCTACCCTGGTTGACCATATTGTTAATTTCATTCATGAAGATATTAGCTCTATAGGTTGTGGCAGAGTTTTGCTGAAATAACATAAAAATACACTCCCTTGGGTAAATTATTTTAAAAGTCGCTTCTTCCCCCTTTTCACACATTCTTTTATACTTTTAAATATGTACAATGAATACAGAGTAAAGATGGTACAAAATATTCAGAAAATAATATGACTATCAAATGGCAGATACTTCTTTTATTTTTTCTCTAGCCCTGAGAAAGTTAACTGTGATAGTTGTAAGCGCTGATTGACTTCCCCATTTTATTTATTATTATGAAGATGCAATGTAGTAGACATTATACAATTAAACACAAAACTCCTTCATTAACGTTGTATTCGTTGTGTATTTTAGTAGGAGGATAATGTCCCCTGTTTACGGCGGTGATTATTATAAAAGACTTTAAATGTGCAGGGCAGAATGAAAGATATCAACTTTAAAGCTTTGTAAGCCAAATAGTTGTGTCCAACGCATATTCTATTATTATAACCTTAACTAACAAGTAAAGGAACAAGCACTTGGTTGTAATAGTATATCAACCTCCTAGAAGAGTACCAACAACACAGTTTTGACCATTTGATAGGATAGGTGTTAATATACCATAGACTTTAATAATTTAATTTATTCAGCCTTTAAGCAAGAATCAGCTACAGAAAGAATGCATTAATAAAGATTAAGAAGCAACATTTTATGCATTTTTTTTCTTAAAATACCCTAACTAAACTAAAGATATTGTTTTGGCAAGATTGCCTCCTTGATCTAGTGGTTAATGTTATTGACTGCTGGTTGGGAGGTCCGGGGTTCATTCCCCGATACATGCGTTAAGATTTTTTACATTTTTTTTGAGACCTGGAACAGGATCCATCCCTAAGGTTAACGGGGAAGCTGCCTGAAGAGAGATGGCGTTCTCTAATCTAGAAAGTCAGGTGAATCACATGCCCCCTGAAATACCGTCTCTATCAATAATGTCGTAAGACGGAAGTAGAGGACATGGCGGTTGTTGCGGCTGATCAACGCTCGATAGACACTTAAGCCAATCAGTTTATAACCATTTTGTGTTTTGAGAGCAATGCATTCGGAATTAGAAGGTGAAATGTATTCCAAGACTATATTTATCAAATTTCTCATAGAAATGTTTAAAGGATTCAATGGTGTACATAGATTTTAAAACCGCAAATTATAAAAAGGAAAATACTTGCAATGTACAAGTACATTATAGCTACTAACCGTATTAAAGTTTTCTTTTGTAATTTTTTCCCCTATTTTATTAATATAACTTCCCAGAATTAATACTTATAACAGTTCGAAAGAAAGCAAAGCAAACTGAATATATAAGACGGAGAAAGAAGTTTATCAGTTTTATTTTTAGAAAAATAGAACTGAACAATCTGGTATTCATTATTTGCAAATATATCTAAGCTTAGTGCTATTTGGAATAGCATTAGTATCAAACTATTCTTAAAGCTAAATATCACACTTTAGGTTTTATTTTCATTTAATAGACACATTTTAGTTCGAAGACTGAAATACGTACTTCATTAAGACAAAAGGGTCCCGTAATGAATTACGACAAGGGCCCCCGGAAAAATAAGTCTTTGACTTTATGATTAAAGGTTTTAAGACTGAAATAAAGAACAGGTTATTTACTTTATATGTTCTCCCTTGAACTTCATACAGTCTGGCTTCTAGTTTTAGATTCAGAGCCATCCAAAAACATTTCTTTTTTGGTGGTGGCATGCTCAGCCTTTGAAATACTTCTCTCGAGGTTAGGAAAGAGGTAGTAGCCTGAAGGATCTAATCAGGGATGTTTCTGCAGAAATCCCAATTTCAACTATGCATTGACTGATATAGTCCTGAAGAAACAATTCTGTATTTGCTTCTTCAGTTTTGTCAAAAAGTACTCAGCCAGTACTATTTCCAGGACCTCTGCTATCTTAGCAGATATTCTTTGATCTTACAATATCTATCACGGTTTCTATATATAACATCCACGTTTTCTGTAGTGTCACAGAGTTAATCTTCCATCTTCCGTACTCAAATATCCTATTGTAAACCCAGCAACTTGACCGTGAGTAACATTTATTTAATATTTTGGAATTTTGTTGATGGTGGCGAGGGACGAAACTCAGTACCCCGGTCACTTCAAAAGCCATTTATGTCATCACCCACTAAAAGGCGTATCTCCGGGGTTAAGGTTTTGAGATGAGGGAGACGTATGCTAGGAATCAGGGGGAAGTAGGCGAGGTCTGTTAACTTCGTTTCCAAATTGAGCACCTCTATGCCATTGGAGCTTTTTTTCACTAGACGTCAGTGCAGGCAGAAACTTTCCCATAATGCGTATGAACTGACACGCCGCACTTAGCAACAGCCTACCTTGCCTAGCACTTTCGATCGTGCAACATACCAAACGGAATAGAATGAGGCGAAGTGAAAGGGCGGAAAATTCACGGAAAGGGAAGATCCTTTCAAACCGGGGGGGAGGGGATCCAAATTCAGGTTGCCTGACTTCAAGGGATTTGAACCAGACATCTTTAAAATATGGGCCCTTAGTGTTCATTTTAGGAAAATATATTTTATCATTATTCGGCAATTTTTTGCCTTGAAATCTTCATTATTCTGTGATATGTTCGCTCCAGAGCTGCAAAAATAATTAAATAACCGGACTTCGCTTACAACTTTTAGTTTAAATATGCAGGAAACGTTGAACTCTGATGTGAAACACCTGTTGTTTAACATTAATTATACAAAACTTTCTCGTGTGTATTATTTAAACATTTTCTCCACCAGCATAAACTACTTGTCTTCTATTCGTTAACTTAAACATTACAAGAGAAGTTACCTAAATTGATTTTAGAGCTTAGAGATACTTAATTCATTTATCGACACTTGTGGAGGAACTTCTGCGGTTCAAATCTCGCCAGTGCTTCCTGCCAGAGTTTTTTTCCCAGGCTTTGCTCATTCATCATTGACAAACGCCGAAAAGGTACCCTATATTTACGCCTGAAATCTTCTTTAGTAAAAGTCATCATTTCATCTCATGTATCGTCGGTTCTGGTGGTGTAGTGGTAACCATACTTGCCTTCTAAGCCCAAGATCGCGGGTTCAAACCCGGCCAGGACCGATGGATGTTTTTGGGCACAAAAATCCTAAGTATGACTTCCTTCGGAAGGGAAGTAAAGCCGCGGGTCCCGTGTCGTACATTCACGGCACGATAAAGAACCTCAAGCCTGAAAGAAGCAGCCTCTGAGCAAAATTTGTCGGCCGTTTCACGCCCTGAACAGAATGGGACGCTGATGATCTGAGATGTTAAAGAGCGTTCGTAAATAAATCAAATCAACAATCTCGTGTATCATCAGTGCCCACCGCCTATGGTGCCTCGGTTTTTAAAATAAGTGCAAAACACTTTGAGAAAGTTCTTGAACGGACGTTCAGTCCATAAATTAGCATTAACAGGAATATTGAAATGCTATAAAAATAATAAATTATAGCTTCGATTTGCTCTGGGCAAATAAAAAACTTATCGACACACGTCTGAGATGAATTAGCGACATTCATTTAACGTAGATAAGCGATAAAAAATACATTTTGTTATTCGTGCAGCGTGCTCATCATTCCTTCAAATGCAATCAAATAATAAGCGATAAAAGACATAATGAATATGACTTTAGGATTTACTTCTTTGACGTGGCATGACGAAGTTTGTCATGTTTTGAGCCATAAATCTTTTGGTTGGCTATAAAATTAAGCGGTACAAGGGACGCACTTATCAGCAGTGTCACGTAAGGCTGCTTTTTGGTAATTTATGTTCGAGACAAGCATCAGACTCTTATCACTTTTCCGCTTTTGGTGACATTACCGAATTTGATCGACACGGTGTAAGCACTTTCCACTCGCTTTGCAGCGCAGTCATGCATCTCAGAGAGAATAGATTACAGATTAAATTAATGAATGAAATATGTGGCATAGGGCACATCTTATAACGTTTGTTTATTTTGTATTTTGTACAGAATAGTAGCATTTCACTCATTCTCTACAGGTAATAGGCTTTTTTTTTTAATTCAGAGAAATTGATGACAATTTTCTAACGATAATTGCGTTGATAAGTAATTACTATTGATAAGTAATTACTGTAAAATTAAATTAAACAAGGAACAAAACGTATTAAAAGATAGAGAATGATTTCAAAGGCATTTTGATATCCTGGTTGCTATTATCAAACTTTTAAAATATTTACGGAACAATTAACGAACAGTCCGTAATTTTGGGTAACAAGAAAACTTGCATAACCAAACTAATATATCATAATTGTGATTTAAAGGTAAGTTACAGACTGTGCAAACGAGAAATGTATCAGACAGGACACAACACAAACAGGAAGTACAGACAAGAGGAAGAGGACATTGGTAGACCTGTGATAGATGAACTTAAAACTAGAAATGGCGTAACGATCCCTCAAACAATTTCAGCACCATACTTCAGGGCTACCAACTTTGGCGGAACAATATTTTAAAAAATTATACTTAAATTGCTCGCAGGCTAAAATATCTGAGAATTACCTGGGGGCGTGTGGCATTAAAACACTAAAAGGTAAAATTACAGCAATCAACCTGAAAGCGGCCACTCTAAAAGCAAATATCCAGAACCCCACAGTTCTACCAACACCACTTCGCGTTAACTACGCTAAAGTAGCGCACTATAACAACCCGCGAAAATACAAAGGAAGGCAAAAGATAACGGGAAGGGTAAAATTGAAAAAAAGGGGAAAAAGAGAACTGCGAATAATTAAATTATTCGGGTTTGAACGGATATTATAGCGTGGCGCATGGTGAAAAGGAAGGTAGTTCTCTTTGCCATGATTACATGCCCATCCTTATGCAAACCTGTAACAGAGGGCCTCCATTACCCGAACAAGGCCTGCTGTAATATTCCGCAATTCGTACGTGATAGTTATTAAAACGTACCTGCAGCTGAAATGTCCTTTTCGTCGCGGAGCAATTGTGTTTAGAGAAATTAAAATAAATTAAGATGGTCGAAAATGCTTCGGTAAAAGGTAGAATATGTTGGAATAGATTTTATGTCTCTTTGAAATTGATCTTTGTTTCAAAAGCACTAATGGAGTCTGCTTAAAATACTTAATTCATTTTTGACTAATAACATTCTTCTATACGTTTAATAAGGAAGAATATTCTTTTTTTTATTTAGGAAGGGTTATTTGCCATAATATGTTCTTTAAAGTGGAAAGATATCCATCACTTACTTCTAGCTAAATTTTTATGCTTAACACAAGGTAAAAATATATGCTGCTATGTTACTTTAGTATACTAGATTTATAAGAGTTATGAACGGGGAAAATTATTGAAAAAAAGTGCCTTGTTCTCAGGAATTTACCTGCAGTAGTGATTTACATTAGTTAGTTGCCTTTGTTGGTAATATTAAATATAAAATAGTCTAGTGAAAATATTTTTAGGGAGCTCATAATAAAAGCGGTCCTTTAACACATGACACTCAAACTTAAATTCTCTCATTTTCTCTCATTGAAATATTCGCTTATGTGCTGTAGCAGAGTCTTGCTGAAAAAGATGAAATCATGCTTCCTGACTGTTAAATGTGGAATATATACAACGTTAACATAGTCCTCGTAATTACTGATGGCAACTCAATCACTTTCAGATATAAACTAACAGACAGAGGTTGTTCCAGTCAACGGCGGGAAACACTTGTGCACACGCTCAGCTGACAAATGCCACAAAACTGATTGTATCATTATGACGTTTTGAAAGGTGTTAGGCAGTGTGCTCTGCTTTTGTTTCTTTTTCCAACAATAAATATCGGCTGATTAGTGTTGATAGCGAGGACTGTGTGGTTAGGTTCCTGTCAAGAGACCAAGGACTTTATTTTCCTTACATATCTGGAGCTTGTCAGGTCATATTTTTACTGATTTCTTACTCTGGTTTTGGAATGAATTATATGCGAATCTTTACCTTTATATTTAACACGTGTTATTTCAAAGTATGGGCTTTGACATTGTAAAATTTCGCTTCTTGCATACTTACATAATAACAGAGGAAAGAATTTTTATGTAGCTCTCCGAAAATGTTTTATTTCCTTCGGCATTGTTGTAGCGGGATACTTTTGTTACATATACACATACTTTGGCGCGTGTGCCACATTTATTGTTTGCAAACCGTTACTAGAGAAGGCGAACAAGCAAAACCGTCTACATCAACTAATTATAGATTAATTAATCAATAATGAAATAATGACATATTTTTATTAATAGAAGGAAATTTAAAAATGCATAAATAAAAATGAACTTATAATTGCAGAGGTAAAATTCCCAAAAAGTATAGCAATTAGTGTACTTGACTTGTTGATTATTAATATTAAATATTAATATTAAATTAAAATTAAATAAACAACACAACGTGGGTTTTTGTAGTATATTCTCGGCGATTTTTTCTGGCTCTGTTGGGTCTTCTTTCAAAATTTGAAAAAAAATTTGGATTAGAAATGAACGAATAATCAATGTTTTTACATAGAAAAAAATCGGTTCACTTTCACATTATAGGATAAATTATAAAGCAAATAATCTAAATTGAAACAAAACTGAGTTATCACATGAAAATTAAAAAAAAATGACAATTTAAAGGGCATTAAACCTAGTTATTTTCTGCACAGAATCCCTTCAGCTACTGTAATATGTTGTTGAGGACCCTGGGAGATTATTTCACTGGCAAGGAAGCTAACTTATAAGAACTTTAAATTTAGTTAATATGAACACTACTGTATCCATTGAAATGTAATTTGATGTGATCATATTTTGAGTATTCGTGCAAATAGAAAATGAATAAGTTATGTCACGTATCATTAGAATGAAGAAGAATACATAGATGGAATATTCTGAGAAGGTTTGAATCATTATTCTTTTTATCTCAATTTCCTGTAACTTAATTTGTTATATCTTAGGTGCTCTATTTCGAAAATATTACTAAAAACATTAGCAAACATATAAAATGAAAATTCCTGAACATTTTCTTTTAGGGGTGAACACTTTCATTTTTTGTTAAAATTTTTTACATTAATGTGGGCATGAACATATACATATTTTATTAAAAGATAAAAAAATTATGACTTTTAATTCTACTCAGATTGAAGATATTAAGGATGTATTTTAAAGCCGCGAAAAAAACTTAGAAAAAATGGTGATTGTAGAATCAAATTGATAGAAAAATAGCGTATACCTGAAATCTGAGAAATTCTTTTCAGTAACTTGTATGGTGTAACTTATGCAATTTTTCATCAAAATATAACTAAAGTGTAACGATTTTTTTCCACCTGTTTATTTGCACAAACATATAATATACCCAAATAAACCCAAATAATATTTAAAGACATAAAATAGTTGTCCCATAAACTATATTTATGTTTTATTAGTAAAGTAGCCTCCCTTAAAAGTGAAATTAAACTTGAAACTAAAATTACCTCTACAAAGCAAACATTTAAGTGTTTCGTTTACTTTCTTTTACTTCACCTTATTCTTAAAATATTTTTCAAATGTTTAGCCACACTGTAGAATTATAGCCATGATGTGAAACAATTGTTAGTGACAATAGTTTAAAAATGATAAAAAATATCTTTACCCGAAGTTTTGCAAACGATAACACCTGGCGGCCAAAGGCGTACTGAATGGCGCAAACATAGATTTTACACAAATTTTTATAACTGTGTGTGTGAACAAAAATAATGTGAAGTGGAAATAAAATCTTTTGTTTATGGAATATCAAAGTTAAATTGTAATTTTTAAAAACCACAAGCATTAAAGAGAAATGTTTATTAAAACTTCGAAGAGAAGTGTTTCAAGTAATATTTATGTTTAAACATTTTAGCCATTTCAAGATATTTGAAAAAGTGATTATGATTTTAAAAACAGAATTTTGTTAATAGGAATGGATAAATTTGCAACCGTAATACTGTGCATGTTTTTTTTTTTTTTTTTTTACCTGATTTTCGTGTATTCTTGTGATGCAGTTGGTCCGTAAGCGAAAAGCATTCAAAAAAGGAAAGAAAAGAAAAAAGAAAGAAGGGATACTTTAAAGCTCGCCACCAGTCCGGCAGGGAGAGGGAAAGGGAAAGAGGACTATAAGAGGGATATTTGGGTCGATAGCGAAACGTAAGGGAAGAAACGAGAGAATCTTTTGTGTGCGCCAAATCGACATGGTACAGCCATCATTAAAAAGGGCTACGCCATAACTCAGGCACTGGGGTGGAGAGGGATGGGGAAGTTGTTGGCCAGGCATCCAGTGTAGTAGTTTATTAAAGTCTGAGTCTGTGACTAAAGTCCCATGCTGTAATCAGATTAGTTTTCTATTAAATAGCAAAAACTTGGTGCCAGAGGCGGGTGGAGAGCGGCGGTCAACTAAACAGCTTATTGAAAACGTAAAGGAGAAAGTTGCAAACTAAGATTCGTTTTTTAGGATGACGTTGACCACATTGCACCTCGTGCAAGTGATTTTTTTCAAGGGTCTTTACGATTATTTTGTCCATTTTCTATAACATTGTTATATCTAAATCGCGTAAAAGTTTTAGTTCATCTTTGTCGGCCGTCCTTTACAGTGACGTTTTGCTCTCACCTGTTATATGGACGGAAACAAATTTCTGTAGTATAAGTATTTCAGATGATCCAGAGCATAGCTTCATACAATTGTTAGCACTTTAGTGTACAGAAAAATTAAACACAGACTATTATTAACGATGTAGTAACATGGTCACCAAAACCAGTCATTTCACAAAAAAAAAAAAAAAAAAAAAAAAAAAAAAAGAAAGAAAGAAAGAAAAAACAAAGAAAAGAAAAAAGAAAAGTGAGTTTTTATATTATGATTTCGATAGTTTAGATAGCGGCAATCTAAATACCAGGAGCATTAGAAAGTTTTGCAAGTGCCACCTTAAAATCCAAGCTAAGAACTGAATTCAAAAATGTATTGTCATAATTGTTCAAAGTACTCTCCATCTCTCTCCACACGCAGCTGTAGATGGTGCAACCACTTGTCAAAAGCACTACGGTACTCGAACTAAGATATTGTTAGCAGACCTGGATTTATAACTTGAGCAGAGACCTGCACTCGTTTAAAAGGTTTTCCAGCAATGCAATATTTCATTCAACCGTAAACAGCCAGAAGTCAAAGGTGCAAGGTCAAGGCTATAGGGTGGATGATCAAGCATCTAGACTTTGGCGAATTCCAGTTTCCTCAAATTTGCAGCTGTTCTGTGAGGAGACACGTAGTGCAAAAGCAACAGCCTTACGTTCCTGCCTTTGGATACCGCCGCCCCAGTTCTTTAAACAAGGGATCCAAAATATAACGTCAAACGTTATATGTGGTCAAAAGTTTAGCACCATTTGGTGGAAACATGCTCAGCAGTTTCCTTGCACAGTCCATTCTACTCTTCATTTGGTTAGGGAGGGTGGAACCCATTTTGCACATATTTTTCGCAGTTTGAAATATTCATAGAATATTCTGTCAATGCTTCCAATATGATACCCACTACATACTTGACGTTTCCAACAGTAATATGCGGATTTTCCTTCACCTCCTTCTTTGACATTCGTTTACAGCCGCTGAGGCCGCCAGAGCGAGAGTTATCAAGTCTCTAGCTCTTTTTCAAATGATCTAATACATCATGTAATGGTATCACATGCTCACACTTGATCACCATGAACAGCTACCAAGACCTCATTGCTCTTTCAACTGACTCATATTGTGTGAAAATGTAGAATTTAAAGTTTTCTTTAGAAATATGCACGGTTTTTCAACAGCTATTGGCACAGGACTACACTCGAACTATAGGGCAATGGCTGTGCAAGTTCATACTTGCATTATTGATAGCTTATGGTCCATTGTTGCTAGCCGTATTAGTTAAATTTTGTAGACATTATTGTCCAACATTGGATAGACTGGATGCAAAACTTTTTGAATGCTCCTCGTAAATGACTTTCTAAATTAGTCATTTCCAGAAGAAATAATATAGTGAAATTAATATTTCTGATAAAAGCTGGACAATTTAAAAAAATATGTTTGAGTTTTTCTCAATTTTTGACGTTTCCAATCCTTGTCTGTCTATTCTGTAATTTTCTTATCGGTGTGCAAATTTGTGTCACCGTTAATTGCAATCGCTGGTGTTCTCTCTTTAGAAAAATATTGCAAGCCATACTTGGTGATGGTCCAGTGGTAATCATATTTGCCTCATAAACCCAAGATCGCGCGTTTCATCAAACCCGGCCAGAACCGATGGATTTTTTCCTAAGCATGGCTTCCTTCGGAAGGGAAGTAAAGCCGTGGGTTCCATGTCGTAGATTTACAGCACGAAAAAGAAACTCAAGCCTTAAAAAAGAGGTCTCTGAACAAAATTTGTCAGCCGTTTCACGCCCTGAATTGAATGGGGCGCTGATGACCTGAGACATTAAAAAGCGTCCGTAAATAAACCAAATCAACAAATACTTGGTAAATCCTTATTTTATACCTCCTTGAGTTTGAATGCAAATTCCCATATAAGTGTTCAACATCTGACTCATTAATTCAAATCGTTGTCTTCTTTAAGTAGCTGCATTTAATATTTTTGGTACTTTAAATTTCTAAAATGAGTATTAATCAAGTTAAAAGCTATGTCGGATTTACACCAGACGTTCTAAAGCATTAATTCTGAACAAAATAATAACTTTAATATAGTCATCGAGCATATTCCGCCAAGTAATTGATCATTAATTCCATTGTAATATAACTCTTTAGGCCGGGAAACAAATAATCAGTCCAGTGCAGTTATCGGAATGATAAAGGTTCGGCATTGCTGCCCTTAAAAGTGATTATTCAAAGAAAGGAAAATATAAGTTGATGGTTGAAGGTACAATTTCTGAAGAATGCTTTAGAGTCTCTCAACCAAGACAGATAATAGCTTCACGAGTCGTTTTAATTGTATACGGTTTTGCATTATCAAGCAAAAGAATAACGTTATTCATTAGTGCAGGTTCCTTAATTTTCAGCTTTTCATGGCGGTTAGAGTACACAATGGCATTGAATGGCTATACACAATCCACCAAACACAGAACATCACCTTCTTTTGGTGCAGTCATGGTTGCGGTTGCTTTTGCGGGTGAATTCATAGGTTGCCAACCATTGATGATGGGGTGTACTTCTCATTCCATGCCAGCAGATATTATTTGATGGTGTTTAACGCCAGTTTTTATTATTGAGGCACCGTAGGCTGTGGATATATGAAATGAAATGATTTATTAGGAAAGGATTTTTAAGGAAGGAAACATTCCAGGCTTAAGTTAGGGTACCTCCCCGGCATTTGCCATTTATGAGGAATGAGGAAAACCTGGAAAAAACCTGTCAGGGAGGACGGTCCTGGCGGGATTCGAACCCCAGACTTCCCGCTCACGAGTCCGTGCCTTAACGACCTCGGCCACCCATGGCGGTATGCCCGCAGATGACGTGACAAGAAAGTAAAACAGGCATAAGCTCATGCCTCTTTCTGAGTCTTTGTCAATTCGTGTGTCACTTAGCTACCGAATTTGCATCCGTTTCTCTAGCTTACGGAGAGAGAGAGAGAGAGAGATTATTTCTGCACTGACGCTGAATTATCTTGTTCTCATAAGCTTAGCTAATGGTTGGTTCAACTGCCGCTAAGGGAGTCTCGTTATGCATTGTTGCTGGTATTCCTGTTCGCGGTTCATTGTTTTCTCGGAACTTTGGTGCAAATGTTCATTCAAAGCTTCAGCACAGAAGGCCCGCTGCAATTTCGTTAACCAGTTTAAATGCATATAGCATAAAGTTCATCTTTGTTGTGCCCATTTTTGACCGCCCTTCTCGGAATACTGGCTAATACCATGAAAACTTTCGACCTGCTAGCTTCCTTAACTTTATTTGTTGTACATTTTATATTTACCAACGCTTGAAATTTGAGCATCACGAAAAAAAAAAAACATACAGAGATTCTTTGTAAATGACGGAGATAATTAGGATTCAAGGAAAAGTGTCGAAGATCACGAGACTTTTTGAACTGTCATTTTGTCGTGCTGGCCGTTACGAAATTGTACTTTAATTGCAAGAATATTTTGTTACCTAAAACATTTAATAGAGGTCAAATATA
The DNA here is from genome assembly GCA_030762175.1 of Metallyticus violacea. NCBI lineage: Eukaryota > Metazoa > Arthropoda > Insecta > Mantodea > Metallyticidae > Metallyticus > Metallyticus violacea. Next base: position 61,584,383 of record CM060845.1, read on the forward strand.
TTACCTAAATTTATAAATATGAATTTTTCTTAATTTTCCCATCAACATTTTTCGTACATAAATTTTTAACATTTGCAAGTTATAAACGTACACAATTATTGCATTTGGCATCATTACGTCATTGGATGAAGCATTTATTGGTCATAATGTTTATTTTTCTTTTTTTTTTTCATTTTAGTAAAGAGAAAGCTCATTATAGTTTATTTTTTCTTCTTGCAAAAATTATAATTTTGAAAATGATCAGATTGGTTCTCGGCCTCCACAATTTTCAATGTTGACAATCTTTTCAGTCTCTCTCCTTGTGCTGATGTTGCACATCCATATAAGTTCTTCGTTGTAAAGGAGTTGAACTAAGTACTATCTTTGGCCAGATCTTCTGCAATCCTCTGTTCATGCCTATACCATCTTAATTATTTTGCTTATAGTTTCATTTATGGAACTACTTACGCCTATTTGCTCTCTTAATTATTTCATTCCTAATATTATTCTGTAAACATTCCACATTACCAAAATCGAATTTCCATATCTTTTAATATATTTTGTTTTCTTAGTTCATTGATTTCCCAAACTTCTGCTTCTTAAACTGCTGTAGTTTCTGTTATAATTTTATATAATATTCTTGTTTTATTATAACATTTGTATTTTAAATACCAAGACGTGACTCTTCTTATATAAAAAAATATAATTTTTTATTTTAAGCCCCCGGACTGCTTGGCCGTGATGCGATATCTGTATTAAAATAGTGATTCCCATAACAGTTAAGATGGAAAAGATAGACGATTTTATTATGTACATAACTGTAATTATATATAAAACTATTATTTACACAAATAAATTATATAACGCAATGACATCAATATACACAATAAATAAATAAATACATACAGGTATGTATTAATGTAAAACATAAATTTATGATTAAATAACATTTATTATTACATGTAACATTGGAAAAATAATTTACAATTCTTGATTATCTTGTAGGTTGATACGAGTATTACATGTTACTTTCATCATATCATGGACTTCATGAACTGGTTTTGCTATGTTTCGATAATGGTAGGTAGAATTTTGCACGTTTAACGTGTAGTTTTCTATGTTTGGCGTAGAAAGGACAAACTTTTACTATACGTTTAATAGACAGTCTTGATTGACAGTGTTTACATTGGGGGGGGGGGGTTCACTTCTTCTTAGGAGTTAAAATAGGAATTGTGGCTTGCGAGGTTGTTGCTTTGAAATGTTTTCAGTATGGCCCATGTTGGACGCCAGTTTGAAATAGGACGTTGGTAGGGGACCTGAATTGGGCTATATGGATGCTGCGGTAAATAATTTGTGCCCGCCGGTCGCAGGTTTCGCCACGGCTACTGCAGAACACCCCCACTCTTCTTCGACGAGATTCTCTCTCCAGGGCATGTATTTTGGCGGCTGTGAGCTAGCCGCCTGGCCTGAGTGGAACGGGACTCCGAAGGTGACGGCAAATAACGCTTCGTTATTTACTTTGCTGATATAGTTTATTCTCTTAACATGAACCTTCGGGTGAACCACGGACAAGGTAATCTTGGCAAGCGTGTACGTTTATTGCGTAGACCAAATGGTGCCGAATGCGACGAAATTGTTAATTTAACTGAATTCTTAATGCAGCTCAATGTGATATCGGCAGTTAACATGGTGACTTGTTCTCAAGCTTCGTTGTTGCCGAAACAGGTACTTGGCACTTGGCCACTCTTTCGCTGATCTCCGGGCGACGGCAGCCACACGTATCTGGTCCTGGAAAATTCTGAGACTGCTCCCCTTTTGAGAAATATCTAACCCTTTATACATAACACAAAACGAAGCAATCTATGAGTAACGGCGCGAAATACTCCCGCCAATTTTGTGTTAACGTGTCCCATAGGTGAGTGCTTACCTCACTGAATTTTATTTCTATTAGCTGGAAAATTTTGTTAAGCCAAATGTTTCGCTATTTGTTAGTAAGATGAATTTAAACTGATTTCACACGTTACTGTCAACGACTTTATTCGAACACCTGCAACTTTGTCAATAAACAAGCCGGCTTCTGCCCTGAGACAGGAGTATTTTCAACCCTAGCCGCATACAAAAAGAAATTACCTTTCATTGTCTGCATTTTGCCAAGTCCTTCTGCGTTCGGAGAAAGATGAGAGCTTTCTCTTAACCTGGTTACATTTTTACACGATATTTCTTAAATATTACAAAAATTACCCTTTATAAATGCAATTAATTCTACATATGTCATTAAAATTCTTCCACTGAAAGAAAATGCACAACATACTTGCGCCTAATTACACAGTTGTTGATTCTAAAATTATAAATATTATTTATTTCAATTATTCTGTAATTGACGGGGGGCCAGGGCCAGCTTCAGAGATATGAATGCGTGAGTTTAGAACGGCCTATTCCTTAAAGGGAAACGAGAATTTGTTGTAAAATTTCAAGGTGTTTAATGCGATTACTTAGTTGTTGGTTCTTTTGATTCTTGCATTAATTCGTACATTTTTGAAGTTTCACTTTCGGATAACTATTTAGTATGATACCAATATTTTTAATTTTACTTTTAGATATTTAATAAAACCTTGATATGGAATAGCAATGGGTGATTACAGGTGGGATGTTTTGTATATTCTTTCAGCACTTCATCTGTTGCTTCGTTCACTTCAGCATTTTAATGAGATGGCATTCATGCTAAAATTATGTATTTATTTTTTTCTTCTATGAATTTCGTATTTAATTCGATTATCTTGGATAAGGAAAAGAGATGTAGATGAATTTTGTAGAGCCACCATTGTGCTAATAAGAGTCTAAAAAATGTTATTTGATTATAGACATATTATATTTTTTTACTGCAAACTGTCACGGGAAAATACTGAGTGAAAAGGTGATCAAGTGTGACTTGAGGTTCTTTTACATGCCGAAAATGTACAAGGGACCCACGGCTTTACGCCCAAAAATCCATCGATTCTGGCCGGGATTGAGCCCGCAATCTTGCGCTTATGTCCATAGGAGATCAAGCATGGTTACACTAGACCACCAGGACCAACCAACTTGATCTAACTGTAAATTTGTGTTTATGATGTATGCAATTTTGACATGGTTCTTGATGTAACTCTCGATAGTTGTGCATTTGTGTTTTTTTTTTTTTTTATTCTTTATGCAGTCTGTCTAAGTTTAGTGCAGTAGTATCGAGTTTCCAAGGCGGTACTGTGTATTCCGTATTTATTTTATGAATGGTTGAAAGTCTTACACCAAGTTCAATGAAGTATAAATTAAGTCTTTGGCATAATGGATTTGATCTGTTTATCCTGAGCCATAACTGTTTAGATTTACATAAGTCTATCACGTGTACCTTGAAGATAGGTTTTCTTGCGGTAAACACTGTACAAATTCAGTCCGGATATAGAGTTAGGCTTTGGGAGGTAATATATTTAATTATGGTGCAATTTATCTAATTCACATATTTTAAAAATGTTGTTATTAAATTGTTAACTCTGTTAATTGTACATGCTATTTAATTTTTATTGATATTTGCCACAAGTATTTAGACCCATGCCTCAATTTTTGCGCCTGCTGAGTGAGCAGTGAAAATATTCAATCTTTCAGTAGATGTTGAAGTTCTGTCAAAACTCCTTTTTCATGTCTTGAAGCTGAAGAGCAAATAATTTAGCGTTGATTTTTTAGTGGTCCTATAATTTTTTAAACTCTTTAAGGTAAACGGGTAAAGTAAGTTTTTACTTAATTCACGTCTTTGATAATTTTGCTTTTACAGCCGCAACTTTAAGTTGTTATCGGTGTAACTGAGACATTGTACTGTACTGAGAAGTTTCAGTATAGATAAAACTTTCTAGCAGACGAAGAGCTGTAGGTAGACGACGTTAATCGTTAAATGACTTTACTAGAAGTCCATGAAATTAAATCACATGCAGAATATTTTTAATTTAGAATAAATGACAATGCAGTTCGTATCAACCACTGCAAAATACTAGGTACAATTTTGTAAACAGAAGAACTTCATTTTCAAACACGTATGCATCATTTCTAGTCCATCTGGTCGACGTGGTTTCACTTCATATTTCTTGGCTATTCCTATATGGATGGATAAGGAGCTTCAGGACGATCAACCGTGAAATTGAATATCTCATTTTAATGCAAGAGGGCACCTCACCTCACATTTATAATCCGGGAAGTCGCATTTTAAGTCAGCATTTTCCAACATATGGCCAGTATGGCACTCAGACGTAAAGCTTGAAGAAGGAAGAACTTTCTTTCGTCACTAATGCTGCAGCAATAAGGCAAGGATGCTCCATAAACTTTTCCTTTTGAATGCTATACATGATTTAGAACATGAATGATTAGTGAATGAACAAAAATAACTGCCATATTTAATTTTTAATCAGTGATAAAGTAAATAAAACAATATTTGTAAAAAAAAGCTCTTAAGATATTAAAAGATTCCGAGCTGTCTGTCAATTTTAGATTTGAAAGCAATTATAGAAACAGTCGCTTAAAAGTATCATTTCAAATGAGGCAGAAAGGGAAATATTATTTTCAAACTTTACAAGCGAACCAGAAAATTGATTTTTGATTTCAATATTACAGTTAATAGAATGTTTATTTTCCCACACAAATTAGTGACATTTTCGAACTTCTTAAGGAGGAAAAGGTATTAAAATTAGCTTTACTGATTAGTTATAAAATAACGGAGTAATAAATTATGGGCATTTTTTACACATTTCAAATATTTTTGTGATTAACTTAAAGATATGAGAATTTATTTAAGAAATTAAATGAAAATGGAATATTCGTAGGCAGTTGGTGGACAGGAGTATCAATGCAAGAAATATATAATAAACAAACACTGTCCCTAATAATGCGATGACACAGAAGGTAGTTCATTTTCTGTCTTTATTAGCATTTTGGGTTTCCTATCAGATTTGTTCCTTGAAGTCATCAAACAGAATATTGTACTCTTTCTTCTTATCTATTGATATTTTGCCACTGTAAGCTTTGGCACTTCTTGCTTGTGTCACCAGGTGAAAGTATGCTCCTGAAATTCATTATTGATCTTTAAAACCATAACCCTTTGTTTCATTTTAAAGAAAATTTTAATGGTTGTGTGCAGATATTTACAATTCAGAGCAACGCAATGTGCATCCACTAGTTTATCCTTTTTTTCCGGAACCTTTGTACATGCGTATTAATAAAAATTTCACCAGATGATTTCTTTACCATGTTTCTGGATCACATTTTCTATTCTCTTTTGGAATTTCTTAGTCAAATGACATTATTAACAGCTTAAACTGCTATTGTAATAAATCATGATATTCTTTGGGCACCAGCAATGAGCATTAAACTGCTTAAAAGAAATTACTAGAACTCAACAATCCAGTTATGGGGAAAAAAAAAAAAAAATAACACTTTCAGCAGTGCCAACAGCATAAACTAAGAAAATGTAATTTATGTTTAAATTTGTACTTTTTCTGCACTGTTTCACATTTTATGAACATTATGTCTACTACACAATGTATTTAGGAGGCAACCTTTCTACACACTTATGTAGAACAACTGATACAACATATCTACAGCGTTTACTGCTTTTGGTAAATTTATTTTTCTTCATCGCCTGCTTCCAATATCTTCATCACTTAAAGACCATGCCCTATTATTGCATCTTTCAGTATTATAATCATAATAATTGCATTTATTAAAATATGTAATTATCTCTCCATTTATTAGGTGAAAATGTAGAGTTTATGGAATTTAAATGGAATTATGGGAAGCGTTTTTGCGACACAATAAATAATGTTTATTTATCTATCAAAACTTAAAGTAGATAACATTGGAATATCATGCTGTTTGTGTTGCTACTAGTTATCAAGATATTATTGGAAAAGGATATCTGTTAAATTCTGCATGCATATGAAAAGTAAGTGAAGAGAGTTGTATAATACTATGCTAAAAGCTTCGAAACTTCAGCAAATATAAAACTCGATCAATTCCGAATGACAATGGGCTTGTAATGGAAACACGGCTGCAGGAAACAGAATTACAACGGTAGACAGGATTTGCATCTCCAAATTAAAAGTATCCTGAATTAATTTGATGTTATTGATCGTAACTGAGATAGAACTTGCATTATATTCCACTGGGACATTTGGTATCGATAAAATGGATATCTAACTGCAGTAGAGCTACTTTTGACCATATGTTTGAGCACAAAGGACCGATAAACTGCCAACCCAGTCACTTTGATTTTGCTGCTTTATATTAGTCCTTTTGTAAAAGCATACAAGAATATATCTACCACACTGCATGACTAAAGCTTGTCTTGCAGTAAATGGTAATACTTTTGTATGTAATTTGTGAGCATTGCAGTTGTTGTTTACGGCTAAATGTGTTAATAATTACATTACTTACATATATCATCACTTATCACTTATCTTTCGCACGTTTTGCAAGTGTTAATTGTTGCATATTGAGAGTAATATTTCTAGAACAATTTGCAGCAAGAACATGCGGCTAAAGTCCATAACTACTATAATTTTTTAAAGTTTAGTATTCGTTAGGCCAATAACTATTGAGTCTTAACATTACTAATAACACATTATTCGCACTTTTTATATAATGTGGATTATGATGTATCATTTCTATATGGGTACCTACCATCCCGATGAAATTATTTTTTTAAATATAACACTGCTAGTATTCGTATCTGGCTGGGTAGTTTAAGATGATAACGATTGCAATTCCAAACACCCTGTGGCCGGCTTTTTCTGGTCGCTTAGGCATGGTGGGATAGGTATTTTCTTTCCACGAACTTTCACTTCTCCATCTTGCCTTATTTCATTTCGTTAGTTATGTTACAGGGTGGGAAGGATCGGATGAGTTGGGCTGGAGCTGTATGCGACGTGACGGTAGTTTGCGCTTTGGAAACGTTTACGCTCCGGCTTCCGAGGGTCGCTTCCAGGCTACACTTGACATCTCATAGCTTTCATTGTCATTTGGGAAAACCTAGATCGCCGACTAGCGAATATGAATCCGGATCAGGCTTTGGTCACGAACGTGTTAGGGAGCTGCCACGACAAACAGTTTCCTGTACTTATATTGTATTTTTGTTGTATTATGGAGTATCCAACGATATTAAAACTTCCTAACACAAAGTTATTTTCATCTGTAACTATTGCTGCAGATCCCCACGAGTTCCCCTCTGAAAGCTCTCCCATCTACATCAGTTATAGTATTTTGTGCGTGAAGGAGCTTCCTGGCATTCTTATTGGCTTAGGCTGCATTAAAAATAATTTCAAGAGAATACTCTCATCTTAGAACATCAGGTATGACTACAATTAACATTTGGTGCAGCTGCAACGCTCTAACTTCCGCTATGGTTACTAAACATGACACGCGCTTTACAATGTTACCAACAGGAAATGGACATCTTTTGTAGGTTCTTCAAATCGCGAAAATTAAATAATTACTCTGATATTTGAAGTACGCTAGCTTGAAACAGTTACATATTAACGCGTAAACGACGTAATTTATTGTAATTAAAAGACAGCGAAAAGCCCATATATAAATTAAAGCTTCAATTTATGTATACGTACATTGTTACATTATCAACAAGCTTCTATTATAATTGTAAAATATTACTTCAGGTACTATTAAAATATGAATCTAGACACACAGAGTTCAAAATTATTGCCCTGCTTTCAAATAGTTATACTTTATACCTATAAACTAAAGCCGGTCAAATAAACGTTTAGTCTCACTCTTATCTGCCGCAAGGAGAGCATGGCATGCAGAAGCGAGGAGACGGGGATCGTCATCAATAGCTTACGAGAGCGCGTTTGACTCGAGAATTACTCATTAAAGCAGTAAAGTTGGATTACAAATAAGAGGAATGCCTATTTTGATCACAAAACGATATTTATCTCTTTCGTCACTGTACGTTTCTTCCACGTATAGTAATGAATTTTATTTATTTAACCTTTATTTTTTAATTAATTAGATAATTGAATTGCTTCCAAATGTTTAATTATGCATAGCACTAGATTTACATTTTAACTGTAAGAATTCTCGAGTCGCCTCGTTATAGAGAGGCCGCTCTCGATATATGAGGTTCTCGTAGCTGCACTCTCCAGTTTCTCTCTTACGGCAACGAGAGAGAATAACCCGGCGTTTGACCGCCTTTGCTATCAAACATGTATTAATTTTGCACACATTAAATGACAGATAAATACTCCAGGTTTAAACAGTCATCACGACGTGTTGTTAATCCGTTATTAATATAGAATTGTTTATAGAATTAATATTGATTTGAACCAATCTGGGTGGCTCGAGACTCTCATTCGGGAGGTTCCGGGTTCAAATACCTTATGACCGGCGAGCCCTTGAGCAAGGCTGAAGAACTGCATTTACTCCGTCCTTATCAATGCAGGGCAAGACTCAAATATTAAAAAGCGTAAACACAACTATTAAATTACGCTTACCTCCTAACCTAACCGTTACAAAAAAATTAATTTCACAAAATTTAGTTTCCAACACCAAAAAGAAATTCATTAGGGAAAGGTAACTGAATAGAAGCTACAATTTTAAAACTAATTTATTTCCACTTTCCTTCTAGTATGATTTACCATAAAATCGTCAATGAATACGAGAACCATATCTCGTTCTGTAGAAAAACTCTTTTTATAGCATAAACCCTATTTTATTGTGCATATTTAATATAGAAAACTTCTAAAACCGATAATACATAGCGTAAGCCAAAGAAAGCAAAAGAGCATTGAGGCAACCGAATATGGAACTAAGGAAGTAATGTGATATAGGTTAATATTTCTTAAAATTAAAACTAAAACTAATCTAACCACTTATTTGAAAACCTAAAATGTCGGTATAATCATACCGGATCTAAGGGTTATACTCGTCTTTTTAAACATGGAAAGAAACATAGTGTACAAAATTACGTAACTGTTGAAATCATAAGAGCCTCAGGTGTATTCTATATTATTCCGTTCGGCGCGTTAACAGAAAATTACACTTACATAAAGAAAGAATATGAATACGTCCCTCTAGAATCGAGGCCCCTACAGACGATACGGATTTTGAGAGAGAGTGTTTAAAGAAGACATTAGTACACACTACAGAGCCTACAGGTAGATTGCAACTGTGGCCAAGTGGCTTATATAACTCAAAATGGAATATGCTGTTGGAAACTATGTAAGTTTGAATCTCGAATTTTCTTTTTACTTGAACACTTGAACCTCATGTTTTTTTGTCTATTTTGTGATTCTCTTTGTTTTAATTGTATATAAAATCAAAGAGAATAATATATATATATATATATATATATATATATATATATATATAAATGATCACCATCTTTCTTTCAATACTACTAACATCCTTCCTCTGATTGAGAAAGAAAACGTATGTGATTTTTCATTTCATTCAAATAAATTATTTGCGTATAGCCATTTAATAAACATGTATGTCTTTCTTCGTATATACTTTGGTAAACTGGTGATATTATCACATTATTTAAACAATGGGAATGTTCAATGCTGCGAGAGCTCCTGTTAATTTCTTTTATTCTATTCTAAAACGAGTCACTCAGCCCTCTCAGTGACTGGCCGGACTAAAGGATACTATTTCGATTCTCAGGACAGCTTGTTTTTAACATTTTTTTCAATTGAGATATGGATGCTTCAATGGACAGTCGTGCCGCTCCACTGTATTAATTTTTAGTAACGAGGGGTTTTCGCCATCTGGGCCTGTTCGTAGACTTAGCGTACCAGAACGAACTGGGAGATGTTGGGCTTGGCCATGTAGGTAAGACCGACAGGTAGAAAAGCGACATAGCACAGGCTGTAAAAGGTTTTCTACTAGGGACGATGATGAACATCTTAGGGAGTTTGGTTTAGGCAACCATGCAAGGAGGTCCTGTCGTGGACTTTCTTGCATATGCCGTCTAGGCGGACAAAACTGTAGTACTGTCGTCGTATGTTGAGGTCTTGGACATCTTGAACGAATACGTGGAAAGTTTACCGCGACTTTATATCAATTCCATCTGCCAGAGACGGAACAATCCTATTCCTGCAGGATAACCTTAGCGTTCATAATCAAAAATAGTTTAGTGTTGGTTTGATAGCCAAGGGATATCTCACTGATGCCTCATACTTTCAAATCACTGCCTTTTAAACCCAAGATCGCAGGTTCGATCTCAACAAGGATCGATGGATTTTTTGGGGTGTAAAAATCCCCTTCCTTGAAGGGGAGCCGTGGATCGCATGTCGTGGATGTATGGCATAAAAGAACCTCAAGCCTGAAAGAAGAGGCCTCCGAGCAAAACTTATTGGTCGTTTAAGCTCTGAATTGAATGGGATGCTAATGACCTGAGACGTTAAACAGCGCCCGTAAATAAACCAAATTATCAGCTCCCAAATCACCTGACATAATTCCTATTGAGAACATTTGGGCAGAAATAAAGGATTCGAAATTCCCGTCTCTCATCTCCGTGCATGTGTCGAGTTATGCCACATGGTTGCAGACGTGGCAGAAAGGCAAAATATTTTTCGCTCGCTAATCGATTCCATTCCCAGAAGAATTAACAGGCTTTTTGAACACGATGACATTAAGTATTTTTAATTTGTTTTTATATTTTTTTGTTCGTTTTAATTTTTAATGGAGACCGAACTGTGTCTCAAATATAAACATTCAATTTTGAATGCCAAAGTGAAAAGGTCTTAAGTCAGCAATATACATTTTACAGTTACAAGTATTAAAACTTCCTCTTATATTTAAAAATTACTCTATACTGAGTTGCTGGTCATGCAAACAACTAAGAAATCAAAAATAAAAGTTTTAGAAATGGTATAATATTCAAACCCACATTACCTCATTAATACATAATCTATCAAGTAATGCTTTTAACTGCTCGGACGCTTTGAGGTTGAAAAGAAGAAAGTGACGATCACAAAGAAACAAATTTATCATTTATGTCAATCCTAGTCGCAATAACATTATGTAATGTAATAGCGTAGCTTGTATAAGCCTGCCTTCGATTTGGTTATGTTCGTAAGCACGAGGTGATCTAGGTTTCGACAAGCTACCATTGTTTAAGTTTGCAATTGTTCAGTGGAAGGAAAGTAATGGAAAATGAAATCATTCTGGTGCACTCTCTGCGCATAGGGCGCTCTTTCCAATAACAATTCAAATATTTCATTTCCAAAAACAGCATTTTGCTGTAAGTGTTAAATATCTCAGTCATTTTTCTATACTTTTTAATATGATCTACAGATATATTTGGAATTTCGCTTTAGATATGTCCCTCAAAAGACAAGACTCTTGAGTGGGAGCCTGAATACAGAAAACGAAATGAAGGTAAGGTTGGAAACACGAGTATACATGCAATAAGAGAATAATTTGGTCACACGATCCAACCTTTAGATGATCTTTCTGGCCTAGGTGAAGCACCAATATTTCATTCAATTTTGTAGACATCCTGAGGGAATATAACTGTTAGCCAATACATTTTTTAAATGAAATATTATTTTTAGGTTCTCCGAACTTTTAATGCTGGTCTAGGGCAACAAACCAATACCCTGTAGCTACCTGATCGATTGCGGCGCTACGGTTGAGATGAAATGCAATTTCATTTTCCTGACGCACAGATCTGGAAGTTTCCTAACATTGAATGACGTGCTTTGCCGCTGGAAGTTATCCAATGGGGAGCAAGAAATATAACAATAAAAAACTATTTAGAACCTTAAGAAAAGGTTTTTTTCAGATTGACAAACTTTTATTACCATTGGACATTTACTCGCATAAAATCTGAACTGCTTTTCCGATTATCACCCCTTTGTCTCTATAAGAGAAAGTTAAACTGCACATGCAACATAGAAGCCCGAATGGACACAAGGGAGTCGTAAAATTCTAGAAGGGCCGAGCAAAATGAAAGAAGCAATTGAGCTCTACACCAAGACCATCTGCGTTCTCCTTGGAATACCTGCGCAGATACCCAAACATAACCTGAAATCGAAGCTGTGGCTCTTATCATCGAACTAGAGATGAGTCCCTTGCAGAACGTAATATATGACAAAGTATATTAAATATACTAAATAGTCCCAGCATTGCCATCCACTTGACAACGAGTGTTCCTTAGCAGTTTCCAGTTCATCTGTTCTTTCGTTTGTACGTGTTCATAAATTGTATTTGCTTTTACTTTTACGCCAATGTTAACACACACTTCAAAACTGCCCAAGGGAAACGATACATTTTAAATGTTTAGTAATTATATGACCAGGGTTTAGTACTAGGATCACGACTTTTTATACTGTGTATCAACCGGATAAAAACCTTCCAATTATCACCTATACGTTATTGACCTACAACTGCGCTTTCACTCCGCCCCCCGTTCTGTCCATGACGCCGTGACTGTAGTAAAAGTAGATCATACCTCCCTTTCCCTTTAGACACAAAAAATTGGACTAAAACTGAATCCATTTAAATCACAGGCCAAAGTCCTGGGATATGAAGGTACATTACATAAAATAAAGACAAACAATGTGCCGGCCATCATCATAAACGTCATAAATGTACCAGCACACCTAAGCGCTTATATAGACTTTGATCTTGAATGGCACAGCGTTACAATCCACACATGGAATAAATATTTTCTTTGATTCACACATTGAAATATGTATAAAAAGATCTACTTCCCAATCTCAAAAAGAATCTCATTCAAGTGCTTGTTATGCCTCATTTTGAGTATGTAATGTCTTGTACTCTAATCCGAATACTAGGTAGACAGACAGTTCACAATGGGTCCACAATGCGTGTGTTAGTTTCGTCTTCAACACTCCTGAATATGCGACTCCCCTACGCAATCAACTGTCATGGATAACTCTAAAAGTACCCGGATTGTCACTTTACTCTCTATCCCTCGTCACCGAACGCATTTCTACTCAACTTCATTCAGCGTGTCAGTTCCCAGAAACTGGAACCCCCTTCCTCCTGAAGTCAGAGATTGTCGGACAATAAAACGTAGATTAAACTGTCATCTCAATTCTAGGACTCAAACAGTTCTCTCGCTTTTTCTTCTTCTTCTATTCCTCCAACTCCTTCCTCCCCTTTGTACTTGAGAAAAAGCATCGAAAAAGTGGAATTCTAACAATATATTTATCAACTTTGTAACTATATTTAAAATATTTAATGTTTACATGCAGTACATCTTTAATTTGGCTCTTTTTTCTGTATTTATATAACTATGTATATTGTACTCTGTATTTTTATTTGTATTTTTCGCCTAGTAGAATATAACAGAAGGTCTGATGTTCTTAACTCTCTTGCCAGCATGCAAATGTATAAATAAATAAATAAATAAATAATAAATATTCCAATGTAGCAACCGTAAAATGCAAATTTCAGACGCAAATGCCTGTTTTACAGTTCAAATGTGCATTTATTTAAGCAACCTTTTCAAAACTTCGCTGGAAGAAACACAGAAGCAACTGGTTTGCCCCCATTTCGCTGTCGTACGCAATGACTTCCGCACATAGTTTGACTGAATTTTTCTTGATTGAATCACTTTAAATTATTTTGGAAATATGCCTTTATAATTCTTAAATTTGATAAAAAAATACTTTTTATACTCCTATGTATATCATCTCGCACTATATTTTCAATAAAATATTTTTCTATTACAATTTAATTAAAAATAAAGGGGCAATTAGGAAGCTCTACAATTGTTGCAATTAATTATAACTACCTCGTTAATCCGTAGTAATGTACCCGTTAGTGTCCCTTCTTTTACGAAACAGTTTTATCGAATTTTCCTCATGAAATAAACACGTAAGGATCTTCCTTCGCGTAAATGGAATGCAAAAGAATATGATTATTATTTTATAATTTTAATTTTAATTAATTTTATTTATTTTGTTTTCTTCTCAACAGCACAGATTGATGAGGGGATACGGGGTTTTGAGTTGAAGCGCTATGTTCTTCTTAAATATTGACGCATGCATATCTGCAAGAAGTTCTGTAGCGAGATTTTTTTTTTCAATAACAGTTATCCCCTACCCAATGTCTCTATTTTTTTCTGTGGGGCTGTCACGTCGTTCTTTTTTATATTAGCAATGAACATTTTCACCATATAGACAGGGATCTAGCTGACCATTCACGTTGCATTGTGAAGAAATGAAAATCTTGAAGAAGAGAGGACAGAAAAGAAGGGGAGGCTATTACTTTGGGGGAAGTGTCCGCTATGGTCCCAACATTGCGCCGCATTGCAAACAGAGTCGGTTGTAAAGCATAGTGTTTATGTACTGCGGCTCGGTCGAGTCGCAAGGGACCCTCTATTCCACCTCACTTTTATTCCTACATATGTTCCACGTTTTACAAGTTGTATACCTTACTCCCATTTCTCATACATAAGGGTTATTCCCTGCAGGTATGGGCAGTGCCTTACTTTGGAGAAAGACGAAAGCTGAGACTTGGTCGCCTTTACCTCCAGTGGAAACCAAAATACAGATGCATGCTTAAAGAGAATGATGTGGTCTTTTTTAAACCGAAGGTGCTTCTGGCGGTGTTGTAGGCACAGATGTGATTGGTGGCGACTAAGAGTTTGCGATCATGACAGAAGGACATTGCATATCTGCAAGACCTGAAGGTACTCTTCTATTAATTGGTGTTAGACACTCATTGTAATAAATCAGGTCAAGGTGACACAATTCTACCCAAATATAATCGACCCTGCACTGACACCTGTAAGCTTATGAACATTCTTATATGCCAAACAAGAAATACCCATTTATATTGAATCATACATATTATTGAGAACATAATACTCCTAGCACGATTTGAATCACACATTCTTTCATGATACCAAGTATCACACTGTTGCTATTGTATCGTTTATCTCTTTTGGGCCTTTTCCCCTTTTGTGCTTATCCACTCCAGACACTGCATTGCTTCACGATCAGGATTTGTTGGGTTTCTGTATCTATTGCATGGATTTCCTCTCGCTGATGGAAACATTTGTTTTTTCATAGTGTTGTGGCAGGGGATTTTGGAATTATATATTTTGAAAGAAAAATGCTTAATTGTACCTAATCAAGCTACGTCACAATTAAATCTATTTTGTAATTATAGTAGTAAAATTTTACGGAAGTATATAAGAAAAGATAAAAGGGCGAAAAGGAAAGAAAGAAATTTAGTAGAAATTGTAAGTAAAGAGGAAAATAAAAAAAGCATAGAACAGATATACTAGAAAAGAAAAAGGGGAAAATAAAAGGGAGACGTGGAAACAAACAGATAAATACCAGAAAATGTACACACAAATTACTTAAACGCATTAAAATATCATAAAAACAATTACGTATTAATATAATTTGGTTTATATCAATTAATAAATGAAAAGTACATAGAATCTACATTTCTCCAATATTACACACCAAATATGAGGTGCATCAATCAATTAATCCATTCAACATAAAACAAATTATCGGAACAACATCATTTATGTTGCATTATATTCTTCCCATATATATATATCAAATATCACAAAATAGTCAGCATCAAACTAAATTATTTCTTAGTTTTGTAAAAATAATTTATGCCCCGCGCCTCCACCAAATTAGGTCACATTACTATTTATGGACCATCGTCTAAAAGTCAAATGTATATTCAATTTAAAGAGAGCGCTTGCATATTATCTAAATTCATTTGTAGCGTCACATTAGAATTTAACGCATTTGTTCCAAATAATAACTAATAACTAATAGGAAATTAAGGAAGTAATTTTAACTAATAATTCACATCTTTGACCATCAAACCTTTAAACCATAGACGGCTCTGAGGAGAATCTGGCTTGAGGCTTGAGTCAGTTTCATATCCCTCAAAGAAAGAGACGGACGAAAGGGAATGCTTAACTTTTAAAAGACGCTAATGCGCGTGGTTTCACTTTTCAATTATAAAGACTTTTCCCGGGCTTATTGCTATGCCTACTATGCTAACACTATAATACAATTTCAAAA
The DNA here is from genome assembly GCA_030762175.1 of Metallyticus violacea. Taxonomy (NCBI): domain Eukaryota; kingdom Metazoa; phylum Arthropoda; class Insecta; order Mantodea; family Metallyticidae; genus Metallyticus; species Metallyticus violacea. Next base: position 61,600,423 of record CM060845.1, read on the forward strand.
TATGATTCCAAAATCACCATGCCACAGTATCATCAAATGACATAGAGCTGATAATTTTAGAACTTCAGCGGCAAGTTATTCCCACAGTGTTTGAATTAACCTGCGTTTAGTTGGTTTGAATTTTAAACGTCCCTTATTTTTGCTTGAGTGCTTGAGGTACTTGTTCATGGTTAATAAAAACACACCTTTGAAGTTATCTATAAGAGGAAAAAACTCAAAGGACTGGTGTGTGGAATTTCTACCTTGACATCTGATCGAAAATATATCTGATTTAAATTGGTAAAGAATTACAGAGAAATGCAAGCGAAGTGAATTGAATCGATAGGGACGGTGAACTTTTCAATATTTCAGTCTTGCTCACGGGATGTTCCTTGTGCGCAAGTCTGTAATGGGCACACTCTCGGAAGACAGGGATGAGATGCTGGAGACATTCCTAACAAGACCAATCACTGCCACAGCTTGCCTCCCCAGGATCCTCGGAACACTAGCAGAAAGAAGATCCAATCTGGAGGATTGTTGCTTCACCAAGAAAATGTCTCTGTACACATCGCTTTGAAAAAATGATATTTCTCTAGGAATCGTGAATTAAATGGTGAACGACTTCCCCGTACAGTACAAATCTGGATTTCTGAGATATTTTTCTGTTTACATCTGTCAAGGAAAACCTGAGGTACATCGATTTGGGAGTGCGGAAGAAGCTCTGCTGCGTCCTACAAAGAGGACATTGTGTACATCTCTAAGGCATGGGGAGCGACTGGCTTTATGAGTGTGCTCTTCTACATGTGGAATCGTGAAAGTTGAATGGCTATCTGTTCAATGTGGGGAAGTGTTGAATGAGTTAAGAACACCTCTTATTGTCACATCCGTTGCTTTTTAAATAATATGTTAATGTTACAAATTTTACAAGAACTATTTTCATAATAATCTAACCCTTATATAGCTTGTGGGTAAACTAGAAAACCTTAGGAAAGTTTTCGGGATGTATGGAACCAGAAGAGATTCCGTGTTTGTAGGACACGGTAGCTGAATTGGTTAGAGCGTCAGCATGGAAAGCTGAAGATTGTGGTTTGAATCGCGGCCTTGACCTGAATTTTTAAATCTGATTCTTCCTTTGCATTATATCTTATACTGATTTATTTACTACATTCTTTAGTGTATTTACAAAATCATATCTTTTGTAACGTTACAAGGATTTTTTTTGCATAGAAAAGCTCAAAGTAAAAGCTAAAATTGCTAAAATAATGTGACATTTGAAATGAAGTTTGAATTATAAAAAACGTGTATTCTGATAAAGTTGATAATTATCTATCATTAGGTGGCATGCTACATCATTACTATTACCGTCACGAGTGGCCGAGGTTATTATGGCGCGGGAGGTGTTTGATTCCATCCAGGACCATCCTCCTTGACAGAGGATTTTTCTAAGTTTTCCTAAGGTCTCATGAATGGTAAATACCGGAGAGGTACCCAAATTTAGGTCTGGAACGCTTTCTTCCCTTATTATAATATATTTTTTTATCATTTCATTTCATGTATCACCAGTGCCACCACCTGTAATGTCTCAGTAGCTAAAACGAACATTAAATACTATTTAAAAATAATTATTTTTTCCTTTTTCATGGTTAGGTAGCATACAGCGTTAAGTTGCTTTGAAGTTAGAATAGTAGTGCTCTCCTATATCTGGCTTTGCTTTCCATCTAGCGTTTTGACGTTCTGTCATAAAAATCATCCTGTTTCAAGAGCAGCCGACATATTAACACTGATGTAGTTGACTTATTTGAATACAATGTTTATAGAAACGAATAACAAACCCCACTCTAAGGGGGGGGGGGATATGAATCTGGTGCCAAAACAGCTCCACTCATTGAAGAGCACTGCGTCATATTTCGATCTGCAGGAAGGTCGATGTAGAACAAGTCACCGTGCATTTGAGACTGAGTTAAGTTAAGAAACTACTTCTGAAATGCTACACACATGCAACATATTTGTCATGTCACCATTGCCATTTCATTTCCATATTACAAAATTAATCTGTGCTGGCATATCGCACACAGTGGTTTTCCCCTCTTTTAGAAAATTTAATCTGGAGAGGAGAGAGGCAAATATTGTTGGTTACTCTCAACTGAAGAAAGTGTTTACGAGTTCTTTACTATAAACCGAATCGTTTTTAGCCACCTGATAAATTTCTGACTATATCTGCGCACAGAGTAGTAAAATTTTACTTACTGAAAATAATTCGTGATTCTATAGAATAAAGAGAGATGGAGGGATAATTATTACAAATACAATTTTATTGATATCCTACCTCATTTAATGGACAACATTTTCAAAGTATCTTCCTACTGTGTGACTAAGTTGACTCACTGCAAAGGCTACTTTCCTCAGTAATGTTTATTGTTACTGGTCAATCCCGATGCACCACACCATCCCCACTAGGAAATGATCGCATGAGTTGAGATCTGGGGAGATCACTTCCAAATTGGTGGGGACATTTAAAAGCACGTTTGCCAAAATGTTCGTTCAATTCCCGAAACACATTATTCGTGCGGTATAGCCGGGCAATTTCCTACAGGAGCACTACAAACTATGAAGTAAAGAAGCAAGCGTGTCTTCAAGTCTTGTCTGATAATGCTGAGATTGAATGTTTCATCAACGAAGTAAGTCCCGTGCACATTAAGAGCTAAAAATGTGCACTATGCAGTGTGAGGACATTTTATTTGAATGTTCTTCGAACCTTCTCAGAACGCTCATTTGCTCGGAAATCATGTTGAGGATTAATAAATATTATTCCAGCCTATACCTTTCCATTTCTTCAACAATTAGGAATAAGTAATTGCACTCACCTGGAAATATAACGAACACGTGGCACAAAATGAAACCCATTGTACCTGATGGTGCCAGAAATTACTGTTTGAAAATGGGTCGTTTCAAAACATATACTTGTGCTTTTTGTTGTTTAAATAATTGCATTAGTATGATTATTTCTCTCTCTCTCTCGCTCTCTCTCTTTCTCTCTTTCTGTTATGTATGCTGAGCCACCCAATTATGAGTGTCACTCAAGTTATTATCACTCTAGAAATTTGCTATCTAATTTCAGCTGTAGCGTTAGTGAAGTTTGCACTCCAGCTTTGTAATAAAAAAGTGCATTCCTGTCTGTATGTATAACAAAACAGTTGTTTTTGTGACAAAAACATATTGAAAAGGATTCTTCTTTTTTTGATTTATTTAAGGACTCTTTTTAACTTCTCAGGCCATCAGCGTCCCATTCAATTAAGGGCGTGAAATGGCCGACAAATTTTGCTCAGGGGCCTCTTCTTTCAGCTTTGCGGTTCTTTTATCTTCGGTGCTTTTGTTGTTGTTAATATGATTTATTTACAGATGCTCTTTAACATCTCGGGCCATCAACGTCCCATTCCATTCAGGGGTGAAATGGCCAATAAATTTTGCTCAAAGGCCTCTTCTTTTAGGCTTGAGATTCTTTTACCTGGCACGAATCCACGACATGGGACCCACAGCTTTATTTACTTCTCCTCTGAAGGAAGCCATACTTAGGGTTATTACGCCCGAAAGTATCCATCGGTCTTGGCCGGGATTGAACCCGCGGTCTTGGATTTAGGAGGCAAGTATGGTTATCTCTACAAACCCAGGAACGACTCATTGTTTTACCTATCTTACTATTTTTACGCCCTAAAAATCGACCCTGGTTGGGTTTCAACTCGCGACCCTTGGTCTACTATGAGTATGCAAGTATGATTACCACAAGACCATCAGGACCGACTGAAAAAGAGAATGGTTATGTAGAAACATTACATTTAATTTTTATCTGCAACAAAATTATATATCTCAAAATATTCAATTTTCTTTTACTTTTTGAAACTTGCTCGTAAATGTGATATTTGCTTTCTGCCCTGTTTCGGCTCTGTGGCGTGTGTCAGGTAATGGGCCAAGGGAAGCAGAGGTAATCGAATAAGTGATTTCTGCAATTTTCTTATTTTATTCATCATTCGGAAAACCTTAAGTTGTTAACTTGGAAAATTAAATATTATTTTCTTACTTACATTTTTAGATTTCTCATGAGAATGGGACAGCAAGAAAGAAGAAAATAGAAAACCGGGAATTTGCAGATTGTAGACCTCTTTCTGCTGTCGTTTACACTATCTGTGCTTATTATGTTTTTTTTTTTTTTATATAAGACGATTGTTAACTGTAATTACCTTGCAGCAGTTCAGTAAAACTTGCTTAAGAGCTATTAGTGCTTTCAAGTTTAATGCAAATACTTAATTGCTCCAAGACCATATCGCGCTCTTTACAAAAATGCCCGAATTCACAGCAGTCCGTTGTACTTGTTCCTTTATGTTACTGGTGCGAAAGAAATCCCATTACGTTCCTCAATAAAATAGTTTCCTGTGCTGCATTCACAAAATCTGCAAACTTAGCGCAAGTGTGCGGTTAAACTTGAAGATAACGACAAAAAGAGATCAAAAAGGTCTCGTGCAGCAACAGATGGCATTGTTGTAGCAGAACTTTCTCATAGAACGGTAAATGGGAATGTGCAAGGCTGGGAAATGGAACAGTGAATGCTCGAGGTTACCTTTTAGCATGTAAGCTAATGGGATTACGGAATATTCCAGCAAGCATAAGCTGAATGACGCACGTATCAAAATGTATGCAATTACTGCAGTGTATGGTAGAAACATCTACTTGTTTTTTATTCATTTATGATAGAGAATCTCAATTTAAGGTACACTTTCTTAAATATTTTTTAACATTTCTGAAGAAAATACATAGGTATAGATATCTATTCTTATTCCTTGACATTTACATGAAATTTGCCAGCAATATGGAGCATTTTATATTTAACTGTTAATATATTTTTTAAAATCATACATTTTCTCGTGCTAATGATTAAATATTGAGTATGGAAAAGTATATGATGTGCCGGTTATATGTAAAATGTGCTTATAAATAATAAATAATAATAATGATAATAATGTATTATAGTCAAAAGCATAGCATTGTTTTCTTCTAATTTACATACTATTTTTACGACTTTTAATACTGAAATTTTAGGGTTAAATACCTCACAATTATTATTTTAATAATAATAATAATAATAATAATAATAATAATAATAATAATAATAATAATACAGGCAAAAACATAGCATTGTTTTTTTATTTTGGATAATATTTTTACGACTTTTAATACTGAAATTTTAGGGTTAAACACCTCAAAATTATTATTTTTAATAATAATAATAATAATAATAATAATACAGGCAAAAACGTAGCATTGTTTTTCTTTTATTTTGGATAATATTTTTACGAATTTTAATACTGAACTTTTAAAGTTGAATACTTCTAAACATAATAATAATAATAATAATAATAATAATAATAATAATAATAACAGACAAAGCATAGTATTGTTTTCTTTTAATTTAGATAATATTTTTTTATACTGATAATTTTAAAGTTAAATGCCTCTAAGCTAAGGTATTTTCATCTGTCCTTCATACGGTGCCACCCGTTGGACAGTGAAACATAACTCAAAAGGAAATCGACAAATATCCAGCAATGATCGAAATGGGACTCGAGCATGGGATACTGCGGTTACCAGTCACTCTAACAGGCATGGGCACCGAACCAGCACTGCTACATTCAAATAGCTTCAATAGCAACTTTCAGAAGGTTGCAGTTTTCGATATGATCTAGCTGTTTTGAAAGCTTTTAAAATTCCATTCCACAGGTTTTAGGACGAGACACAAAATTTTTAATGAGGCTAAAATGAGACGACGTTTTTTGAGACATAATGATAGATATTTTTATTTTATATCTCGTATTACTCAGGCTAATTTTAAATGGCATATGATAAGTGTCCCCAAATTAATATATTTTTTCCTGTACCAGTTTAGTAAGATTTCCCAAGTTTTAATATTAAAAAAAAATGTTTTTGGAACTGCTGCATTATGTGTCCACCATTGGGGTTCTGGGGAATGCATCATTAACTGCCAGCGTCAGATTGTTACAGATTATTGTGCCTATTTTCTTCAACTAATGAATAAAAGGAACATTATCTGCGATATCCTACAGTTATTTATAGCTGTTGATAAAATTATTCTGCATTAGTTTTGATGAACGTTCCTTTTAAAGTCCCTTCTAGAAGAGAAATCACAGGGGATACACCGAGCAGTTGGTGTAGGTTTTGCTACTAATAACGCTGTCCTAAAACACTTTATGGACTGCTCCTAATGAACTGGGGCCGTGTGTGCTATAGCTGAATATTGTCGGAAAAGGCAAATTACATTCCTGATGGGTTAGCATGACAACAAAGGGATGCAAAATTATGATGTCATGCATCTATCGCCATTAATTGATTCCTAAAAAAAATATTACTTCAGCCAGTGTTGTCACACCATATAACAAATTTTCTCATCATACAGGCGTATTTTACATAGCTCTGAAGATAGAACCAAACCTCATCTGAGAAACGAACGAGGTTAGAGTCTGTTTTACCACCGTACACAGTGTTTAGAACGCTTGTTCACTTATGTGTGTTTACTTCGTAGTACTTACTATATTTCAATCATGCGACCCACTAGAAACTTTTAATGGCATTTTCTAACTAAAATTCAAATGTAATCCAAATGCTCTCGAAACAAATTATATTTTCTTTTATTAAATCTTTCTTTTTTATGCTTCTGCTATACAAAAATTATTCATTGCCATATGTACTTTGGAAAATTCTGGAATTCGAAAGCTAATGTTTTTTATTGTACTTTCTGTATTTGCGTCTTCATTAATACTTTTGAACTGTAAATGAAAACAGATAAAGGAATTAAGTACATACATTGAGCCATTCTATTTTGATCAGAATGCACTGATGCCAAACCACATGTGTGTACCACCAGAAGGCACTTAACATTCTCGTGTGTATTACGTGTCGTTTGCGAATCTACTATCTACTGAATCTTAAAAATAACGGGATTATGTAATTTATATACACACACATATATATATATATATATATATATATATATATATATATATTTCGACTTTGCTTCCTTTTACAAGGAGCGTTCATAAATAACGCAATATTTTTTTTTAATTTCCCATCTAATTAGCATAAATACGGTAGGTTATATTTAATATCGCTAAATCTTTGCATATTTTCTCATTTAGTTTAATCAACCGCCTATGGTGCCTCAGCATAAAAACACTATTAAAATAGTCTAATCTTCTTCTGTTATGTAGCAGTGATGTAGTTAGCTTTCAATGGAATGTCTGCCATGTACTTTATATGCGTTTAAATTCTTTCGGTGAAAAAATAAGATTATCACCAACAATGAGAGATATTTAAGAAATGTATATGGAATGGATGGCGATGAAGAAAAGCATTATCTGTTGGTGAGTGGAATGGCTGTTATCATTGGAGGAAGGTCGAGGCAGTTACCTTCCGGGCATCCTCACACTGCAGCAACACTTGTGAAGATGGAGCGAACAGGATGGGGGAATAACAGCCAGAGAATTTATGGTGAAATGATGCTGCATAAGAATCCTGTGTACTTAGCGTCTAAGAATGGATAGGATTGGTGTGGACGGAAGAAAATTTTCGGTAGTTCGCCATGCTGAAAGACTGATAGGAGTACCTCCTGCAAGAAGAGACGAGATGAGCGAGATACCGGGGAGGGGGGGGGGCAGACAGGGGGTCTCTAAAATTTATTCCAGTCCCTCAGACGCCTGAGCACAAACCTTTCCAAAGCGTTAAGCCACCGCCACACGGCACACAACACCAACCCACCTAACTTGGTACCTTTGAACCTGCAATAGAACCATCGGAATGAATTGAAATGAAAAGAAAGATCGTATCACTAGTGGGAAGGGATGATCTATCCAAGCATTTATTTATGTGACCATGGGAAACTACGAAAAAACCCAAGGTAAGATTACATCCCAACTGAGAGCCCTGACTGTTGTCCCTGATCCTTCCGGATAGATAGGGTGTAATGATGCCTGGATTTGTATTTAAAAAAAAATCTGGCAGCTGCATTTGACAAATACGCATGAACCACGGCGTGGGTGTGGGCAGTGTCAACACAAGTAGCCTCCCATTAGAATATTTACATTAACATAAAGGGAATTAAAATTAGTTCAGAACAACTTGCTCGTGACGAGATGACAATTTGTTGTTCAGGTTTGTAACTGGAGACGAAACATCCAAAGAGCGACATTTTCCTCGCGCTGGTAAAACCAGAGCCACGTTCTTCTTGGATTCTGAAGTGACATTCTGTGGAGATTGAAGCATTTCCGGCAAATCTATCCTCACAAACATTTCACCAAAAGTTCGTTTTCTTCACGACAACGCGAGACACATGCCCTTAGGTGGACTGTCCTTTCTCACGCTTCCTCTACCTCGAATTCGATTTCCATAGTTCGTTCACTAAAAGACGCGATAGAAGGTTTGATGATAGCATTGCGAAGATGTGCAGAGTTACACCGTGGCGGCATTCTGATGAAGTAAAGTCACTGACGTTGTGTGACCAAAGTACTGAGGAATAAAAACACCTTGCAATTAAGAAACCTTCAAACATAAGTCACCTGCTAACGGATTGGCTTGGAAAACAGCTAGCACGTGTCTACAGATTCAGCTTGCATGCTTTGTATTTCGGAAAAGATAAAATTATGGAAAAACTAAAACATTTTCCTGTACGACTCTTTTTCTTTTACCCATTCTCTTCCGCTTCTTAATTGTCTCTTCTCTCTATGTTTAAAATGTAGCACCAGGAAAGAGATACAAAATGGAATGCCAGGTTCGTGTTTTGGTGCATTTTGATTTTTACATTAACCCTTTATTTTGTATTGTTGCTATCGGGCAAAGTCTACAATTTCGGTATTTTGAAATCTAGAAATGATATGGTATACATTTCTATAAGCAAAGTTCCAAGTATGTGAACTTGGTTTAATAGACTTTCTACTTTCTCTTCCGGTATTTCTCTGCATTGTTAACATTGAAAAGGGGTGATTTGTTAGCCATTTGTTTCTTTTTATTCTAAGGATATTTGCTGTGAGTAGCAGTGTCTGCTATTATGTGCGGTCCTGTGTTAATACTTTGCAATATGAAGTTTTATTTGTTGCAAAGCTGGAGAATTTTCCTTCTTCTGTTCATTTGTTATTGTCTTGTCTGATGCAGGTGAATCTGATTCAGAGTCTGGTATTTTTGCCTAAAATTGTGTTAAATACTCATATTATTCACCAAGAATTTCTAAAGACGTTCTTGTTGCAATACCAACAAGTGGTGAGAACGAAATTGATAAGAAAATGTGCCTCCAGAAACCATAAATGAGATCAATCCAAAAAAGGAATTTCTATTTGAGAGAGAGAGAGAGAGAGAGAGAGAGAGATTAACCTTTCAGTTCAACTGAATAAAAATTATATTTTACATATCCATTCGGATGCTGATCTTCAGGTGTCTACACAAGTCAAATATGTACCAAAGAAATTTACAAAACTAAACTACTTTTGACATGTTAGTTTTTATTGTAATCTTGTAACTATTGTCTTGGAACAAACACTACCCTTGGCTAGCCGTGGTTCTTACTTAAAATAGGCAATGTCTAATGGCACTCGGCGACCGCACTTGGTGACGTCCCGTAACCCTAAGTATCCTTCAACAGTTATATATAAAGAAAAGAAAGGGCGCCTTTAAGAAAGTACACCAAGAGGTACGATTGTAATACGATTTGTTAACATAATCAATACAGCGTAACACCCAAAACCAAAGGTAAAAAGAGGTTAGCAATACTTCAATAATAGTATCTAAATAGTATATAACCGTTTCATAATTAATACACAAAGTTAACACTTATATAACAAATATTAGTACGGCTGCTCTTAATTATACATTTACTTGGCGAACGGGAGGGACAAACATTTCATTACCGATATACAGTGTAAAGTTTTTACTTGCCTTACTTTCACCAAACTAGTACCGCTCCCGAGGCCAGACAGCGGGTTTCTTTCTTCTTGTGTCTCCGGTCAGTGGCAAGAAACACGTGACTAAAGGGAGAAGCAATTACAGTGGGGCATGCAGCGGGCATTTAAATTAAATTAATGACGCTGTTACAATTATTTACAACAAACTATTTAATTGATGAACAGCAGTCAGGATGAAACGAAGTAATGTCATAATAACGATGGCTTGAATCAATGGCCCACTCATGGAAAAATGGGAAACTGTTTCCTGTTCTACTGAAAATCCAGTAATCACTCTTTGAATTGTACCTAGAGATATTTCTTTTATCATAAAACATAGTTTTAAATTGAATATAACGCATTCATTTGTGAAAATCGTTCCTTTCCATTTGATGATTTGACTTTTTTTTGTACAATTTTGTATTTGCAAAAAGTTAAATAACTTCTTGGCTCGTTGATTATTGCTTAGTTATGATCTATACTGTTAATTTAAGGGTTATATATCTCGCTAACAGACTATCTTTGTAACTTACATTTTCTCCAGAATTCGGAGTTCGAATCCAAACACTAGTTCCACCTTGTAGTGTTTTGAAGGCACTTGGAGGGGGAATGGGGGGAAGAAAATTAACCGTCGCTTTTTTGTTTGCGGTTCGTGGTAAATCATCATAATGTGTAATTAAAGGGTAGTCTTAGCTTGAGGTGGTCACGTGACGCCGCAGCAGTAGCGCCATCGGTGTAATTAAAATGTAATTGCTTCCAGACAAGGGACGTGTAGTCATCTGCAGGCGAAAGTGGGTGTTGTTTAGGGAAACAGTGCATTGCTAGTCTTGTGGAGTTTTCCGCTTAAAGAGAAACGTTACGGAGGAAGTATGTTAACAGAGCTTCCGTAGTTTGTGCAGTAGTTTAGAATACTAGAAATATATTTAAAATTGATTTAATGTAAATAAATTCAAGTTAACAACAAATAATCCTATAATATAATTAATACAATCTCATTACATTATGCACAGTAGAAGAATAATGTAACTTAAATTTAGAGACACATATGTTATATAATACACATCTAAGAATCTTAGTCTCTAATTATGCATTAATCGGATTATATTGCAACTCCTTTTACTTACAACTTAAATGAAGCTTCATTTTCTACTTACCTCTCTTCGAAATCATTGCTAAATTTGACAGAATTTATTAAAATGTTGAAATATCACAACTTTTACTTCGAGGCTGAACGATTTTCCACTTTTGTTCTTAATAAAAGACATGACAAAAGCTCATATTGGTGTTACCTATATTGAACTGTATCAATAGATAGGTTCATATGACTACAAACAAGATGGAAATGTATATTTGTATACGTTTATTTTAATGGATGTTTAACGTATATAATAACACAGAAGGCAATATTTTCTCTAGGAATATAATATAATTGTGGGAAGAAAAGGGCGCTACTAAAATAAAGAAATATGTGATTAATCCATTAGCCAATCAGAGAACTCAATAAGATGTGCGTAATATTCTCTTTCTAGGTAGATAGGCTCCTAAACACAATAAAACTTTCATTGATAAAGTATATAATATTAATGATGCTATTAAGAAACATATAAAAGCGAACCTTCTGTTTAGGTTTATAATAATAATAATAATAATAATAATAATAATAATAATAATTATATATTATATTGAAGTATTGTTATCCAATCATTGACAACTTATAATCTTCAATGCTTCAAGTAAGAATTGTGTGTTAGCTTTCTTTGAAATACATATACACAAAGGATGTAATAAATTTGAGGCAGAAAGCACTAACAGGTGTTTCGCATATGAATATCTATTGCTTAATCAGCAGAAGAAAATAAAAGTTTTTATTCATATATACATTATAAATAATGAGAAATTATATTTAAAATACTTCTAATAAAATGAAAGTAGTAGCAAGAAAAAGTGGCAAATATAGAACAATATAAAGAACCTAGGTACGCCCTTTGAAAACTAAAAAAGGGGTTGGAACCTTCTAAGTCCTATTCGAGATATCGCGCGGTTCATAAGGTATCCAGCAAACTTTGTAGCACTACAGCATTTGTGTTAAATGGCATGCACTAAAGACGCTAAAGTCTAGTATGTCTGTGTTCTGTTAGCTCTGTGGCAGTGTGTGCAGCGATGCTGTGGTTAAGAGCGCAGTTTTTTTTAATAAACCTTTGTAACATGCGATGGCAAATTAGTTTCGTAATATTGTTTCCCATAAACAACAAACTTTAACGTTAACGTAGTATATGCATTGTAACGAATATTATAATATTTCCTTCAGTATTTGTTCATTTATATGTGAAAATGCGAAACAAATAATTTAATTTTATCATGAAATATTTTAGTAATTTTACATAACTATCATATGCATTAATAGAAATTATGTAAAGAAAATCCACAATTTAACTGTCTGAAAGACAATTCAATAAATGTGTAATTTAATTTAATCAGGAACAGTTTTATAAAAAAACAATACAAAGGTAATTAACGTATGCATTAATAGAAAAGGAATTCCACATTTTACGCATTTTGACAATGGAATCCCCCAGCTACACCATTTAAAACATTACTTGGATATATATCTAGGTAATTATTACGGAATTGACTCCGCCCTAACAAATTTAGAAGATACCTCCGGCAAGAAGACGTCGACTCATGGAAATGCTACCTGCATAGGACCAAATAACGACGTCGTCTCGCTGATGGCAGCCAAAGGTTCCAAGAAGATCTAACCGTCCGGTGCCTACGAGCCAACTCATCTTCACTGTGCAAAAACACGCGGTTTATCGTTTTAAGGAAGGATGACGTTACGAGCTGGAACCGACCAATGATGACCAATATACAACGATCGCTATTCGAAAAGGGTAAAATGGCAATCATGTAACTGCACAACGTTAATATTGGTTTTTTTATTTGTTTATTTACGGACGCTCTTTAACAGCTCAGGTCATCAGCGTCCCATTCTATTTAGGGCGTGAAACAGCCGACTAATTTTGCTCAGAGGCCTCTTCTTTCAGGCTTGAGGTTCTTTTTCGTGCCGTAAATGTACGACACGGGACCCACGGCTTTACTTCCCTTCCGATTAAGATTATTACGCCCGAAAAAATCCATCGATCCTGGCCGGGTTCGAACCCGCGACCTTGGGTTTAGATGGCAAGTAGGTTACCACTACACCACCTGGACCGACATTAATATTGAGATTGTTAACAAAGATCCTAAATAATATATACATCATAGAAATAGAATCTTAAATCTAAATTTAGCACAAAAACCACAGTTGAATATTTATGATGTAAAAGTTCCGGGCATCTAAACTACGGAGATATAGATATATTATGTGGGCCACTGCTATCAATTAAAATAATCATACTAGCAGTTTTAAAATGAAATTAAAATCAAATTACTTTAACCTAAATAAGAATTGAAAGGTGTCTTAAACTCTTATTGGTACGTCTTATCTTTAAAATATTTGCAATAGCTAAATTACAACATAAAACTAGTTAGCACTTTTGTTGGTCTGGAGCTGCAGCATTAAACAGAAATTAAAGCTAATGTTGCGTGGCTGTTAGAAATACTAAGTGAAAAGGCAGTCTTTTTAACCTCTCGAGGCATCATTCGGAAGCAAGAGTCCACAAAGTTTAGCGTAAGTTTAACGAGTCGCATCAAATCAACGTCAACTTTTCTAGAAGGCAAGGCTGGTCTTTTCGTTCGGCTGATATTGCAGACGTCTGCCAGATCCCAGAGCAGAGACATCTCCCGGAATTATCATGTCAACTTCATCGCTGTTCTTGGAGGGAAACATTTTATAATTCAGCGGGATAAACATCTCTACGGGACCTTAAACCGCAACTAAGTGCATTATTTTGGTAAATGTGAGGTTTTGGAGTGTCAACAAGATTGCCAACTGCTGAGAAGGTAGAATGCTATCTTCCTTTTGTCAGCTGGCTTTAAGTTTCCTTTCCTATTTGTTGGAAAGTAAGTTTACTGTTGTGATTGTGTTTAGAATGCCGAGTTGCCAGGTGTATACGCATCGTTCTAACACCTGTATCAACTTTAAAATGCCTTTTTTCTTTTATGCATCACTACCTCATAAAAAGAAATATATATGAAGATCAGATTATTATTTATTTCGTCTACACCAGTGGTTATCAAACTGTGATTCCCCGACCCCTTAGGTTCCGGAAGGCATTTCCTGGGGATCCACAAAGCATTAGAGTTTTTATAACAGCCTAAATATAGAATATATAAATACAATGAATTGGGTTTGTATTTATTGAGGTCAATTTATCGAAATAAGTAAAATTAAACTGAAGGCGGCTATTTTTGCGGAGGGAGCTTTGAAATAGGCAAGTCTAAAACATATGCACCGTCGCAGTTTCCCTGGCAACAGCACAATACACGTCTTTCAGCGGCGAACGAGTAGGCCAGCAATCTTCAGGTTTTCCTGAACTATCAAAGAAGGCTATGAAAGTTTTATGTCTCTCGTAAGGACACGCTGAAATATCATTAGATGCACTCATTAATTGGAAAAAAGTATAGAAACTATTTCAGATCTCTCGCAAATTTCACATATTAAGAGGAGTATTAGCCTTGTAATGTTAAATTTATTAACTTCAGTTCCCATTTTCGCAAGACTATTGAAACTAATGAAATTACACTTTTACAGCACATATTAAATTTGCTGATCTGTTTTCATTACTACACCATGACTTTGAAGCAAATTATAAATTCTTTTCAATTGTTTGCTTTTTTCTATTTTTTTCGCATTTTTACGTTATCACATTTGGTTCTAACTCGACCACAATAGATGCACATCATCACAATAATATCATGAATAAATGGTAACAGTTTATACAGATTCTAAAACATGGGAAACTTATGCCAAAGCAAGCAAACAGACAAAAATGGACTTTTACAATAATTGCAGCCAAATTGTTTTTACATAAAAACTAACTTTTTGTGGGAAATGCCAGTTAAAACTTTCCAACAAAGAATGATATCATGGAAAAAAAAAAACCCTGCCAATTTATAAAATACACTTTTTCTATCATTAAAGACAAATCCCAGGCCTTTAGGGCAAATAGTTCCAGAGCTACAGAATTTTAACTGAACAAGTCCTCGCGAAATCAAATTAAAAAAATGACTTCTGCATTGACATAATTAAAATTTCTTTAAAAAAATACTCATAACTAAGGAACATTAATGAGAACCATATGAAAATCAACGGAAAATTCCAAATATTAAAATAGTACAAAAACAAAAATATGATTTTTGACCCCCATTTCCCTTTAATATGTCTCTTAAACCCAACATGTTTCTAAGTAAAATGCAGCATCATCCCTCTCATATAGGAATTAAAATTAACTAGTAATACTCCATATTTTATTGTTCGTTATTAATGTTTTATGCGTTTATATACTTTATAATGTATTATTATTAAATATTATTATTATTATTATTATTATTATTATTATTATTATTATTATTATTATTATTATTATTGTGTACGGATACATTACAATTTAAATGAAAATATTGAATAAAGTTTGTTAATTTATTTAAATTTTGTAAACCAGTTATGAGCTTCCCTAAAAATAGACTACAAATTTAGGAATTTAAACTTTAAGATCAAATTTAAAGAGTCCATGACTGCGAAAACTTTAAAGCGGCCCGCGGTCGAGAAAAGTTTGAGAACCGTTCTTATAAATCATCACATAATTGTTAGTTTTATAGAACAGTTTACAGGTCTACTGCTCTGAAATTACCAGGGTTATCAACTCGAAAATTAGTACAAATTAACAAGAATCAATTTATTGATAATAGCAGATTTAAATTTACGGGTACTTAATTGCAGTGTTCCTCTTTGAATGACATCAAATACTTTTGGTCTCATGTGACTGTTCTGCTATACTAAAGGCTATTTATCACATTTATCTTTAAACTGCCACCCGCATTAAACTGCTGTTCTCTTATTTATTGTTTGATGTTGCTGTGTTTAACATTTTACCGAACTGAACTTTTTAATGTAATAGTTATTGATTAAATAAAATGGCATACATGATTATTAAATATCTCGGTGAAGAGTCTTAATTAATTGATTTATGACAGAACAGTTGATCTGGAGATATTTGTAAGACACTGATTTCCAGTTTTATTTTCTAAGCATTCTTTATTAATTCACTGTGTACATTTTGAGTGACATTTGCCAGAAATATTATATCTATTGTTGCAATCTGTGAGGGGAATGTTCTAACCTATAATAAAGATGTTTCTCTTAAATATATTTAAGAGAAACATAATTCAGTTTTACATTGAAAACATTTAAAAAACCATTGCGGATGCAGATTTCAATTTTAACACAAATGTTGTTTAAGTTTATGCCTTGTACAGCGCGTTGATTGTGCAGTTCATTCCTATATATTTATATGTGGGCCTTCACCCAGCCAGCTGTCATATTCCAGTCATCCCTCAGGGAGTTCACAGGCTGAAAGTTTTTTTCTATTAATCGGTTGTGTTTGTTTTTTTTTCTCACAGAATCGACTGTGGTTTTGTTGTCTTCGGAGGTCTTTAATTTTTTAAATGCTTTCAGATTTGCTATTTGTTCAGCCAGATTGTTAGAACAATTGCCGCATATCTTAAATTGTAAGATTATCGCTGTCATACTCCCTTCTCAACTTTTTAGGATCTATATTTCTGATTTAAGGAAACTTTTCCATCACATTTAAGTTCGCGGCTACCTACTGGAGAAGTCAGTCGTCTAGGTCATGTAAAGAATGTACAGGTAGCAGTTTGTAGTTTGTTTGAGGGAGAATTTGTCAACAAGTGGTTGTGCGTTCATATGTTACTCCGTGCTTTCACCGTATGGCAATTGTGTGTTAATTGTTCTTCGTTAGTTATGCCACCTCACACACATATGTACACATTCAAACATATGTGTATATATATAGTCTTGAACTGGTTTTATGTATGATACATATGTGAAAATGAATTCTTGTAGAGAAGCAATAGGTTGAATAGCAAGAAAGTTTCCTGGCACCGTATTCCAGGTTAGAGAAACTCTTCGCCAACTGTTAAAAAGTTGCGAGAGACAGGATCTCTCAATGGCAAACATGTTCAGAACCGCTGCGTTCTCAAGGAAGAAAAGTGAAATGAATTTCGTACGCAGATGCCGAAAATATGCCGATGAGATACACTGGTTAATGCTTATTATTATCGTTTTAAATTATCATTTTATGCTATCAGTAAAAATATAAATACTAAATTAATATGGGCTGGTATGTCATTAAAATGTTATAAATGGATATAGAACTTAGAGCGCTGATTATGTTGAAAAATACTTTTATTTCTCTACATAATATCCCTCTTACATTGAGGCTCTTGTCCTATAGTTTCACAAGTCCCTGAAATCCAGCAGCATAAAATTATTTGGGCTACTGTCGGAACCAAGCGGTGACTTTTCTTTATACAACTTCATTATGGTAAAATGTTGAAGCATAAGGATGATGTTTAACAGGTCTGAAAAATGGAAGTCGCTTGGACCAAGGTCGGGGCTATATAGAGGGTGCTCGAGAACTTCTCATTTGAAATTTCGCAGCGTCCCATTTGTCTCATTGACAGTATAAGGACGCGCGTTGTCATGCAAGAGCAACACATCAGGAGTGTGGTATCTTGCATTAAATGACCTTAACGAAGTTTCACGAGGAAGTTGCAGCAGTAGATTTGACCTTGAGACTGAAATGCGGTTAGCAGTATGCTTGTAATTCCAGAAGAGTGTGAGTATCACTTTCCATATGGACGGTGTCACTTTAAACTGTTTTTTTTTCCTCCGCAGGCGACGCATTGATGCACCTTTGTCTCCGGCTGATTCTTTGCATTTTGTGTTGTGAAGACATACGCGGCATCCGCCTTGTGAAAACCTAATCTGTCATGCAATATGAAGTAGGGCATGCCGCGTGAACATCCAGTAACAATGGTTATAGAATCTATAGTTAATCATCTGTCTGCTCGGATTAATTCTTCAACTTGTTGCAAATTCACCTCGGTGGCAATCTCTGTTGCCCAGTCGACACTCGCCCTTCGAAGAATTTTTACATCCCATTGTAAACAGCTTGACATGACAGGCACTTCTCATCGTAGATAGGAAGCATTTCTTTATCAATACTCTTTGATTCCATATCTTCTGTACCCGCGCTGCTCCAGGACTACACACTCGGAGGAGCAATGCTTCGCTATTGTAAACCTCGAATATATCGTGTCGAATATACCGGACTAATGTTGTCATCTAGTGTCTCATTCAAACTTGCGCTTACCATGTCAATTTGTAACTTACTAAATGACTTAACCTCGCACTAACTTAACCCCGGCGACTTTATCTTTCTTTTTAGAGTTTCGGCGGCTGCCTTTCTCCAGTAGGTACTTCATTGTAGACTCTAACAATGCTCATTTCGTCGACCAGGATGTTTAGAAATGCGTCATCAGTTAATGTTACATGCCTAATGTTTTAATTGTAATCTGCAACTCCAAAACATACGAAACGATTTGCTCAGGCACCTAATGGTCGATTTAAAAACCAAATGGTCATGTGTTCATGGTGTATATTAATCTTTGCACTCCTAGATACCTTCTTGCTTACCGCTATTGTTCTGTTTACGCGGTAGAACCATTTCTGGCGTTTAGTATAGAAAAGGCGATTCTTAAACGACAGTTGACAGCCGGAAAGATGGCCCCGCGAGTTCATTCCGTATCGCTTTGTTATATTTTTTTCCGTCGCGATTCCATCCAAGCGCGACGCAGGCGATCCTAGCCCTTATGAACAGCCATAAACAATAGGTTTCCCCAGTAGTAGAGGGAGAAACAACCTCTGGGCGACGTGTGCGTACGTATGTATGTGTGTGCAGTAGGCGTAAAGAGGGAAGAGGGTGACGTTAAAACCTACCCCTTTAGTTATAAAATGGGTCGATCAGACTGGCTGGCGGGCTGCAGGGGTTGCGCCTAACTGCATGCGACAGGAGCTGAGAGGGTGGGGGGAGAAAAGGATGCTGTCGGGGCGAGATTGCAGCGCCGGGAGTTTGGCCAAAAAATAGGCTCGCGCCCATGGTATGGTATATTTAGCATGCGTATTGTTGTATTAGACCTCCACTCCCCTTCAATTCACTCACTCCACTAAAAATATTATATACGAGGGAACGGGCTCTTCTTTCGCAGCGTCGCCACAAAAAATGTCTGCACAAGGAAGCTTTCTCCCTCCCCTCCATTTCGTTATGAATGTTTCTCGTGTAAAATGTGCTGAAAGACGCACAAATTTTGGCTTTACAGATTCCTGGAATAGAGTAAGCTTGTTATACCCACCTGGTTGCCAGCTAAGTGACAGTTTCAGCCTTGAGCTGTAACTGAATGTCATTTTCTGCAGTTCAGGATAAAGTTTAATGACGTAACAGCTATGAAAAGCAGTGTTGCTAAAAGTCGATCTTTTAACGTTCGACAATCATATTAAAGATGAATTATATAGAGAAACGAAACGTAAATCGAGTTTCATCTGTTCAAAACAACACTATTCTCAACTATTTAAACAATTGCCAAACGCTACTGAATGCTTGTTTATGAAAAGCAGAAATATGCATAGTTATTTTTACACTCTGACTGTAGTAAATTGATCTAGGTAAGTAAAGATTTTACTTTAATAATATTGATTGCTATTGACGGTGGGGAATAAATTAACTAACCAGGTTATGAAGTAAAACTTTTTTTAAGCAACAAACACAAGAAAAATATTACACATCAATTAAACAATTTGTACGTACTGTCATATCTCTTTTTTGCCTTTTTAAGTGCAGTACTCCCTTCTATTTTTCAAGAAACCATTTTTAATAAATGTCTTGTAACCTTTAACATGTGTGTTATGTGTAAACAATAAGATGCTTGTTCAATAATCGCGTAGCAAAAAGCAACGGAATACCAAACCTCAACGTATTCACAGATATTATAGATGTAACACCAATATAACATAAAATAAAAATATTTTATTTCGTAAAATGTGGGGGTGAAAAACACTTTATATGGAATATAATGTGTTAGCAGGGTTGACAAGTTTCGCCAATTCTCGGGAGCAAATTTGCCTATAACAGATAACTATCACTTAATTTTACTAATATATTTTTATGAAAATTAAAGAGAACGAAATATGACGTATACATATGTTAAAAATAGACAAGATTCGTGTACTAATTTCACTGTATTTTTATAATATAGCATAGACATTAATTTTACCGCATTTTCATTAAATAATGCTTTGTCGTAAATAAAACGTGTATGCCATATACATTCAGAGGGTGCCAAAAATGTATACTCACTTCAACCAAAGAAAAAACTGTGTTAACAAAACTGAATTCACACGAATAGAAAATAATGAGCACTAATCACCTTTTATAGTTATAACAGTGGCTCAAAATGCCTACCATCGGCGTCGATACACTTCTGGGCACATTGAACTACTGATTGAGTTACGTTTGCGAAAGTGTCCTCAGCGATTGAAACACATGCCGTTTCAATTTCTTCTCGAAGTGCTGTCAGTGTAGCTGGTTTTCTACGGTGTACAACATCCTTAAGAGTTCCCCATAGGTAGAATCCCAACGGAGTTAGATCCGGAGAACGCGGTGGAAACTCCATCGGATCAGTTCGTCTTATCCAGTACCTTGGATACTTCAAAATTGCGTTACGTTGTTCAAAAGATAACCTTGCCTTCATTTTGTTGTAGTAACGCTAGCATAACGTAATGTGAGTCACATCTGTTTACAGAACATCATACGATAATCTTGGCTTCATTTGTTCATTGTTGATTTGTGATACTCTTGGCTTCATTTATTTATTGTTCATTTACCTGTCACGTAGCAACGCTATCATAATGTGAGTCACATATGTTTATAGAACATCATGCTACACATTACTGTTGTTTTTCGGTTCAACTTTGAAATATATTAAATAGATACCTACTGTGAAAATGTGTATATATTTTGGCTCCGTCGGTATATATGATATTTATGTATTTTACTTTAATTCATCATAACCGATATCCATTTCAAAGGTACCTTGCTACAAATTCCTGTAAGCACTGATGCTTTTATTTTTATATTTTACTATGGAATGCTATGTAAGGGAAACTGAGTGTATATTGCGCGCTTGAGTGCCCGATTTTGCTAGGAAAATTTGGATGGCATATGAGACACAGTTCCACCATTACTTCTCAAAAAAAAAAACAAAAAAACAAAACGAAACACCCTTTTATCTTGCTATCGATGCCAGAGTATTAATCAACCGACGATTTCACAAAAATGAGTAGGCAGAGGTTCACCAAATTGGACGCCCTTAGAAAATGTTGCTTGTGTTTTATCATTTTGCTAGTAAGAAGCGCATTCCACAAGCAAACATCATTCCAAAGTTGGACATACTGCTTTGGATTGTATGGCATCCATGTTGAATTTAGATAATTTACGACACGTCATGTACATTTTATTTACTATAAACTATTACTTCATGAAAAATAATAAAATTGAATGTCTATATCTATTTTTATATTTATATAAGTACTTTTATTACACGTGTCTTATATGAAAATATGTTGCTACTTTATTAGCTATTGCTACATTAATTGGAAATATTTAAACATTTATTATACAAATTTACAATTTTATTCTTTTATATGATGAAAGATTTATGTATTGCATAATGAATTTTTTTATTCTGAATACCTTTTATACCTTAAATTTGTAAAACAACAAATTTGTACAATTTTTTTTTTCTTTAGCATTACTAAAAGGACTTAAACAAAAATTCAATTTTCATGCTAAAGCCTGAGGAAATCCCAAATAAAAATTTGTCACCCGTAATGCATGCTGATAAATTTTATAATCCATAAAACAGAAAAAATTACAATTATATCGTAACTACATTTAATTTTAGATGCTGGTCTGTATGCGTGTGCCATCGATGTCTATGCACAATTTCCATCTGTCAATTTATTTTTTTGTCAAACACATTTCCATTTAGAGAAAATCTCCAATTTAAATGACACCATTACGTATAAACTTGACAGTCTCGTGGACATATGTTTGGTTGCAGAACTCCTGTTAGTATATCAAAAAACTCACCCGGAAAATTAATTGCAAGTCTCACTGATAAAAGACGATTTTTGACATATGTCGTTGTTTTCCAGAAAATCCGAACGTTCAACTTATTTCTCATGTAACATTAGCACGCTTCTTAAGATGAAATGTCAAACCCTTCAGTCTTGTCGATTTCGGAGTGTTAAGAGTTGGAGAGGCAACGAGCAGGTGTAGGGCACATATCAATTGCCTCTCTTGTAGCTTCAGCCGTATTTTCACAGATCGATGGTTGACCTTAACCAAGCTCTCAGCAACTCAGCCAGTCTGTTGAGATTTACTAACAGGTTTCCCTATAGTAATGTTTAGGTTACACCTTATGAAAGGTAAATTAAAAACTGTTCTAAGTTCAGCTTATTACTTAACATTTATTAATTACCTAGCTACAAACACGTGCAGCCTTATGTAGATTATTTCACAAAAAAGTAAATAAGATGCAATTTAAAATGTATTTAATGTATGGACAGATACTTTTACTAGTTTTCACACACGTTTAGAAGTACTATATTAAATAGATTGTGAATTTACAGAAATGAATGCCATACTTAAAGGCGTCTGTAACTTTTCTTGCCTTGGGAAACTTTTGGGCGCCCTATAACGTAAATATGGTTTTGTCACCATACATTGAACTTCTGGGATCCATTTTCGTCGCACTATTGACTAAATTTTTTCATTTCGCCGTTTTTGGAATACCAATTATGATCATGTCCAGTTCTTGTAATGTTTATACATTCCTCGTGCCGGTTACATTTGCAGATAACTATTGGCAAAGTTTGGAACTAAAGTTATCTCACAGCTATACAAGAAAAACTCAAGTTGCGGTTTCTTTTACGTGAACTTAGAAACACTTTCACCAAAGGTTTCCACAATTTGTATGTTGAAGTAAAATTGAAATCGTTATGCAGAATATTTTGCATTTCGACTATACTACATTCTCTTAATGTTAAGTTAAAATCCACAAACAGCAGCCTTGGTGCAAATGCAGCATCACACGAAAGTTATATGCTCGTTCTATATACAGTGTTTAACGTCTGTTTTCACTACTGAAGGTTCACATGCATTGATAGTACATGAAAGGAAATTATAAGTTGGTAAAAGTATTTTATTTGGAAAAATTTTTCCAGCCCTAAGTTTTGGATACCACCCATCTTGCACTAACCTTATTCATGTTTTAATGTTCACGAATAATTTAAAGGACTGTTGTTTTAGAAAGTCCCTACCTTGCTGCTATTTTTGTAACTTTGAGCCGCCGGTCCACCATAATTTCTTCTTCCACAAGAGCGATGTTTTCAGGAGTGAGCCCCTCTAAGGGCCGACCTGCACGCTCTTCGTCTTCAATGCTTTGTCGACCCATTTGAAAAAGTTTGGCCCATTCTTTTACGGTAGAATATGAGGGAGATGCTTCCCTATGTACACCGTCCAATCGTTTTTAATTTCATTTGGAGTAAGTCCTTCTTTTGTTAAGAACTTAATAACAACTCAATACATCATTTGGAACATGTCACAGTCTTCTTAATATAACCTTCTTTATGCAACTATATCTGAACGACGAACACAGTGGAGCGGCAGTTACAGCTGGAATTTTTAGTAAGCAAATAACACATGACACTAGCTAAGGATTTTGTGAAGGCGATAATCTTTATCGGCGAAGCCGGAAACTTATGGACCTACCCTCGTATGTTCTGATTGTTACAATTAGTATGTACGGCCTTAAGGACCATACAACGTCATACTTACATTTGTGTACTTTAAATCTGCCGCAATAAAAGTTCATTACTGTCACTACATTCAGTTTTTATGAAATTCGGGGTTAGTGTCGGTCTTATGATTAAAATTATGATGAAAATAATACTAAGGGAATAATAATAATAACAATAATAATAATAATAATAATAATAATAAAAATAAATGAAAACGAGTAATTGAATGAATTGTTCGCTTAAATATATTTCATTAATATGAACTAAAATTATGTGGCGAATAATTTTGAACTAAAAAGGGAAGTTTATTGAAAAATAAAAAAGTGTTGTAGTATAAAGAGTAATATTGGATATTACTATTTAGAATAATTTGTTATGTGCTTATTTATGAATATATTATATTAACAAAAATTATACAATGAAAGAAAGCAAAATAGGCTAAAGAATTAATGATTGAAGAAATATAAACGAAAGTAATGGAATGAGCGAAGGTAAAAATTAACTGGTCCATAATAAAATAAACGTAAAAGGTAGTTTACATTCTAAGTGGCAGTTGTATTGCGTTAACGTTTATGAATAATAAAGATAATAGTGATTTATTTGATTTGTTCTATTACGTAAATCTTCTTATCAGGCATTTTATATTTGGTTCTTTGAAGTATTAATTTTTTGGAAAGAATTTAATTCTGTTAATATTTATTTCATGTGATATATATCAATATATATTGTATATATATATATATATATATGTGTGTGTGTGTGTGTGTGTGTGTGTGTGTGTGTGTGTGTGTAAATGGATATTATTACTGGTAATAAATAACACGCTCTGTACAATACTTGTGTAGCTGTACTAGATGATATATGCATTTATGAAAGTGCCCGAACTTTATGTTTGCATGCGTATTGAACTTAATTCGTTTTTGTGTTACTTCATTTTGGGGTTAACAAGGCAAGAAAGGGAGAAGACTGCGCCTTTTGTACCTGTATATACATTCCTATTTTTTCCGGCAGCAAGTGCATTGGCAACTGCAAAAAGTTTTAATGTTCCTGAGTTTACATTCACTTTTTGTAAATACAATTTAAATTGCTCTCATAGGCTTGTGTCTGTTACTGTGCAGCAAGTGGATATTTTGTATATTGAAGGTATTGCAGCATTTGAAATGCGGATGTTATTTGTTCATTAAGATCATTGCGGTTTTGAGGACTGCACCTAAGGGCAGTTCATATTCTTACTTAACAGATAACTCGCCAGAAAATACTGAAATATATTAGGATTTGTTGGTAAACAAAAAACTAAGATAAAAACTAATTGAAATCTTATGCCCGAGATGGTAACCGAATTGAAGACCCTCTGGTACCGACACAGATGGCAGAGGTCGTTAAGGCGCGGACTCGTGAGCGAGAGGTCTTGGGTTCGATTCTCACCCAGACCATCCTTTGACTGAGGGTTTTTTCAAGTTTTCCTCAGTCCTTATTAATGGCAAATGCCGGGAGGGTGCCCTAAACCTAATCCTGGAATGCTTCTTTTCCTTTAGAAAAAATTCTTTCCCAAATTATTATTTCGTCTCGTATATCATCAGTGCCGCCGCCTTTGATGCCTTAGTAATTAAAATGGCGTTTAACACTATTAAAAAAAGAAAGAAAGAAAAGAGAGGACCCGCTGGATACCCTATGGGTGTGTAAATAATATACTTTTCCGATAGAGAAACTGAAAAGAAACATTTTATAAAGATCAAAGAGTTTATTACCAATTGACTTCTTTTAACATATTTGGAGTATTTTTCGTTTAAGTATCTTCTCTTTCTTGGTAAGCTGTTTTGCTTACATAGCCTCAAAATGTTTTAACTTGCTATTATTACCAACATTTCTGCTCAAAGGATTTATTGTTCAGCCCATTTTTGTTCATTAAAAGCACTGTCTTTATATAATAAAAACTGTAAACATTTAAAAGCATGCGTTACTCATACTTAAAATGTACATGTTACTAGTATGCAGCGAGAAAAAACAAAGGAACAACAAAACAGCATCCTTTTTTTATGGTGAAAATGGCTTTGAAATGTACACTTGACGATGAAGCTTAGAACACGTTTTATTATACTGTCGTTGTTTTACATCACTTTATTGAATTACCAGTTTTTCTTCAATAAAGATGAGCTTTATTTTCGTTTTCAGCAGAAACTGCATGTTCTGAACTTGTAGACTTCCATAATTTTATAAATGATTGCAAAGAACTTCTAAAAATAACGAGAATCTTGTGTGTTTATGTTTACATCATTGAGAATGGACTTTTAACAAACGTTTCGGGGTGTTTAAAAGTGACCTATTTTGCTTCGAGCCGTTCCCAGTCCTGCTGGAATGCCGCGCACGTCATATACCTTGGCATACGCGGCGTGCGCGCCTAAGAGACAAGGGTGGCCAAATCCCTTCGCTGCCATTTCACAAAAGACCTCATCAACGGCTCCAAACAGAGACGGGCAAAATGAAAAACTAAACAGCAGTGCCGTAATTGGAAGGGGTGAGGATAGGGGAGGGGGTTCTAATGCCGCCCTGCACCAGCACACCCCCTTCTTGAAAGAAACGTTCGTGTGTGTGACGTCAGAGGATCGGATCTCTCACACTTTGTGCACTCGTGACGTCACACCGGGAGCGGGGACTCTCAGGGGCTTGACCCGGTTCGTGTGGGCCCCCGCTGATGGAAATGAGGGAGCGAGATACTGTCAGATTACGCTTCCCTTGCTAGCACTCTCTCTTCGTATACTTTATTGGGAACCTGATCTACCCCAACATTCCAGCCAAGTGTCGAAGGGTTCCATCATAGGAGTCTCGGGTTTATGCTCCACTTTCTTCCTACATGCTTTATACTTGACAATTTTACTAAAATGGAAGTAATAGGACATTTGTTGTTTAAACAGTTTCTTATATAATTATAGACGCTACAGAAGTCGCATATATTGCTTGAAATACAAAACGGATAACCAACGTAAAAACCTAAGCTCTGTTTACGAAGCATTAAATTAGGCCTTTAAGTACTCTGCTGCTCATTTATAAGTGTTTGATTCACAGAAATTTCTTTAAACCAGTTTTGAGCCTACCAAGAGCAGAGTTAGGACGAATAGGGAATAGGACGAAAATAATGGAAAGGACAAAGAGTTGGTCAACATGATAGATATTAAGCCAATGGTTCATTTTACAAGAAGGTTAAAACAAAAACAAACTTGGGTCAGTACGGTTAAGGAGGTTTTGGAAAGAGCTGGTGTGAGAGAGAAATGGAAAGGTAGCGAAATAAAAGGTAATGGCCTATGGAAATAAATTAATGAAGGATTTAAGTATTGAAGTGCAAAAAATATTTGGTAGCTTTAAAAACAAAATACCCTTAAATTTGTATAGATCCGCGAAAATATATACCGACAGGGTGACAGAGGTCGTTAAGGCATGAACTTGTTAGCGGGAGGTATTGCGTTCGTTTAGCGCCAGGAAAGCTTTCCTAGTCCTCATAGATGTTGTGGATTGATTGATTTATTTATAGACACTCTTTAACATCTCAGGTCATCAGCGTCCCATTCAACTCAGGGCGTGAAACGACCGACAAATTTTGCTCAGAGGTCTCCTCTTTCAGGCTTGAATAAATGTACAACACGGGACCCACGGCTTTACTTCCCTTCCCTTCCCTTCCGAAGGAAGCCATACTTAGGATTTTTACGCCCGAAAAAATCCATCGATCCTGGCCGGGTTCGAACCCGCGTTTTGGGCGTAAGAGGCAAGTATGGTAACCACTACACCACCAGGACCGACTAGATGTTGTGGAGGTACCTGGAACTCTTCTTTACTTAAACTTTTCTTTCCCAATTTATAATTTCATCTCATTCATCAATGTCCGCCGATTGTGATGACAAAGTAAAATGAGCGTTAAACACTATTAAAAAATATTCGAAGTTAAAAAACATTGTAATAAAGATGCTAGAGAAGGATTTTCACGGTCAGAACATCAATTTTCAAGTTAAAACTAGTAGGTGGTAGGAAGATCAGCTGGCGACACGCACACTACACTCTGCACATATCCTCAAATAAAGGAAACATATACTCGTTCAAATCAGTGAAAGCATAAAATTCCATTATCAAAAGGATTTAAACGCAAAGATTACACACAGAGGTACACGGCGAGGACAAGGCAGTGCCGTTCGAACATGAACAGCAGAGATATACCATATATAAATGAAGCTTCAGGAAACATAGGTTGTTAATAAAAGTTTTTTCTCTACCTCGAATTTGTTGCAGAGGTCCTGGCTCACTTTGTATAACATTTATTTATATAAACACTAAAAAGAGAATAAGCTATAAACCCTAACACTTATGAATATTCATATAAAACGGGGTATCAAAAATTCATCTGAAGGATAGAAGGCGAGAGATTAGCTCTCTCTTGATGTCCCTTCTAAACAGCTTTATATTTTTGTTTTGATTTCCACATAGATTACTGAACATTTAGCTTTTTGATGATTTGATAAATGAACGGGAATTTAATACTGTTTTAGTAGCAAATGATTGTTGTATTAAAAGAAAATTTATTAATGATATTACATACTGACAGACCATTGCAGCATTTGAGCTTTGGATTAGGACCTCATGATTCACTAGATTTGATTCTCGTTACAATTTTAATTGCTTGTACCTTAGAATTCTTTACTGTCTATGCGAGTTTCAGGTTATTTCTAAGGTCATTATTGAATGGAAGGTAGGGTGGCATGTGTTCATCAGGGTTTGTTTTGCAGCGCTGTTTGATTAAATCAGATAACAGAACATGCCGAACTTAATCTATTCATTACTTTGATATGTGCAATGGGCTCTAACTGAATTTTATGTCTGTCTAATATGGCATTCAACGAGAGATTGTCGAAATCCAGCCACATGAGCTTCAAATTATTGATAGAAATGTTAGAAGTATTAGAACTATGTATTCGGGAAGGAAGAACGTTTTTGATAGTATACGTTCTGCTCTGGTGTGGCAGTTGGATACGTTTTAGGTTTGCCAATGGAAAGTTAATTAGTAATTCTATACAGAAACTATCTCAATGAAAGTTACTTAATCTGTTTTGGTTAATTGGCCTGTCTCTTAAACGCTTATTAGATATGCAATTTTAAAAACACAATTAATTATATGTGATTTTTGTGTATAATGAAAGTTACAGACAGAATTGAAATCAATCCAACAATATATAGCGAAGTATTTGACTATTAAAAATACACCGCCAAGGGTAGCCGAAATCTTTAAGACGCGTACTTGTGAGCGGCAAGTCTCTGGTTCGAATCCCGCCAGGACTATCCTCCCTGACTGAGTTTTTTTCCAGGTCTTCCTCAGTTCTCATAAATGGCAAATGCCGGGAAAGTACCCTAAACTTAGGCCTGGAGCGTTTGCTTCCTTAAAAAAAATCCTTTCCCGTTATATCATTTCATCTCATGTATCATCAGTGTCATCGCCTGTGGTGCCTCAGTAGTAAAAACGAGTGTTAAACACCATTAAAAAAATAAAAAATCACTCCTTTATACCATACACTTGCTTTCCGCTCATTTTATTATTGAAAGGAAAAGGATTTTCTAAAAAAAATCTGATTTTATTCTACTAAATGCTAAGGGTAGATGGAAAGCACATATAAGATTGGAAATGAAGAAATCTCTCTGCTTTGCCAACTCTCACAAAAACACTTACATTGAGGCATTTAATAAGGAGCGTGTAGACTTGAAGCAAGTAACTGATTGCTCCTTCCTAAATGATTTTGGCAGGTCCGAACAAGCTATGCGCTGTGTCTGGCTTCTGATAAAGCAGATTTAGATCGGCAGTGAATCAAATGCTGACCTTTTCCATTGTTTTGAGGTATTATGCGACTGACATAATAAATCCCATTCCTATGCCTTGTGTATGATAATAAATTAAGACTGTGCCACATTTTTAATCTTGTTGGTTAGATTATTATTTCATGCATATGTTCTAGCTTCTAATTTAAATTGAGGCATAGTACAGAAATGTACAGCTTTTATAAAAACGGTACATAATGGACATTAAAATCTTATGAATGGTGAGCTTCAAAGTGTATAAAACAAAATAATTAATTCACAATTATTTGGACCGATACGTACTAAACTTACTCATTTATCCACCATTTAGTAGTATTATTTCTATTTGCCTACGAAAATCGTACTTAGATACTTCTCTGTTAACGCACCGAACGGAATATATTCATCACTACTGTAGCAGCTTTACAAGCAAGTGGTGTGATGTAATGAGTTATGTAAGTTTGTACCTCAAGGCTCTTTTATTTTCTTATTCGCTTAGGCTTTGCTGTTATTGCTAGTTTTAGCACAGATGTTCGTGTTGAACGTTTGCAAAAGTATCGTGTTTTGTACTTTGAAAAGAATAAATTGTTCTAAAGATCACGATAGAGTTGTAAATTTTGATTCTCCGTAAGGAAAGTGAAATTAATTTGCAAACAGTAGGTAGAGTTGCTGTGACGTCTTCATTATTGACACTTTCCCACTAGTGGCAAGGAGCAAGTTTATGGAAAATACACATTGCTCTTATATTTAACAAGCTTCAATAAATTAACAGTTTAATAAATGAACTCCTTCGAGAGTTCATTTTTATGTTACAGAATAACAACGAGGAAGTTCACATTGAAATGATTATCCACAATAAGCCAGGGAACTGAAATATTTATCTTTATACAATTTAAAATTGTCACTTTAAAACAAAGATAAAATATAATTCACACTAAATTTCCAAAAGAACATAACAAAACAAATTGTAAGAAACTTACGCAAAACACGATAAAATACAATTATATAATAAATATATCCCTAATACATGACAAAGCATAGTAATAATTATTATAATTCTCACCTTAAGAAACTATATCAGAAAAATGGTTTTATTCACAAAAAAGATTTCCTTGTATTATTTTTTAAAGCACAATACTCAAACTGGCGAAAGTATGCTAAAGAAATGTTCTATAGTTTTACCTATACTTTTTTATTTTACTTTATTCAAAAAAAACCAGAATAGTATAAAACAATATCTAGAATGACGAAGATTAATATATCAGAGGAAATTCCATAATTTTTACACAAATTGAAAGGAATTAATTTACTTTCTTGAAACGTATCTTGATTAATAATAATTTAAATAAATTTGACTAAAGAAGTTTTTAAGCAAATAAATTGGGTTTCTGATGGAAAATTCAGAAATTAGCTGCTACAAAAAGCTAACACTTATCAAGAAATCACACAAATGCAACACATTGAAAGTTAGTCCAAAGCATTGAATGACAGCACACCCTAGTTTCCAAGCCAGAAGCAGAAAGGTATTCTTCGCTAGGGAGTCCGCAACCAACTCACTGGTAGCTCGAAAATGATCTGAAAAGGCAACAGAAAAAAGGAAGGACTGCTACTACATGCTCCAACCAATGGACAGTAATCACTGTTTTTGAGAAATTCAAGGAAATAGGCATCAAATATAGAAGAGAAGAAAGTAGATGGAAAAAGAAGAAAGTAAAGGCGAATTACATTGTATCAAAACTTTGTGTTGTTATATGCTATCTCAAATGTACTAGACGAACTTCTTTATAATAAGAAGTAGAGTAGCTTTAGGAAACGAGCATTGTGATTATGAATATGCACATTTCTCAATAATTAGGATCCCTTATTAGAAAATCTTTCCCTTTATACCCTTCTTTTCCTATAATTTTACGTAGGTAAGTATGTCGTTTGCTATGTCAACAGAAAAATTCCCCTTCTTCTTTAGAGTTCAATAAGAGTTTTGTGTTCGCGAAACTGTTGCTTTAAAATATGTTAGACAACAGATAAAAATATCTTAACTTATTGCACTTCTCAGGTAAAAGAAGCGAAAGTATCTCGCAATTACTACAGTACGTATATAGCCTTTCCCATTAGCAGCTAGTTTGATTCAAAGTGTTGAAGCACATACGCTAAGCATCAAGTTTCCATTAGTGAATACGGATAGCCAAATATTTTTTTGCTCACAAAAATGTACAGAGTCCTCGTTCCATTACGCAATTGTGAATTGTTTTTTGCCGTATTGTATAACTGCCTCACCACCTGCCGAGAGAAATCATATCGCGCGGTCGGAACTCATAGCGCGCAGTTTTTGTTTGCTTAGTAGTATATAGTAATTAATATGTACTCATCATAGTAAATGCTGGAATAGCCCGCTCTCATCAGAGTCCTTTCGAAACATTCCCCATAACTATCCCTCCCGAATATTGTAAACTGCCTTACGGACCTCTTGTTTCAGCGCCTCCACGAGTTTTATTTCAGGTGCAGCAGTAATTTTATATGCACAAAGATGCAATTGCTGGGATGTTTTATACGAACTGGCGAGAAGTAATACCAACTTGCTGGGCTAATCGTGTTGAGATACTTTTAAAGAGAAGTGTCCAATTCCTCTGTTAAAACACTGTGTTTTATCGCCATCGGTTCGAACTTTATTCACCAATCTGAAAATTACACTTCCCGATGAAGTTGTTATGCTGGAAAATTTAGCATCAAATTTTCTTCTGCAGTATTTGTATGAAGTTGATTGTTGTAGCCTGTCAGCGTACTCCACAATACACAAATACACAGTATAAAGTCTAACATACACTTCCTATAGACATGGATCAGCTGCTGTTTTTGTTGCTTTTTTTTTTGAGTAGTGTTTAACGCCCGTTTTTACTACTGAGGCACCGCAGGTTGATACATGAAATGAAATGAAATGATATATTGGTTAAGAGTATTTTTTTTAGGAAGGAAGCGTTCCAAGCCTAAGTTTTAGGGTACCTTGCCGGCATTTGCCAGGACTAAGGAAAACTTGCAAAAACTCCCAGTCAGGGAGGACGGTCCTGGTGGGATTCGAACAGCAGATCTCCAATTCACGAGTCTGCGCCTCAACGACTTCGGCCACCCGTGGCGATTCAGTTGGTGTGATAAACAGGTTGAGCAAGCTCAATTACCTGCGTCTAAATTCATTCTTACCGGTTTCCACTAATGCATACAAACTCGGGTTGCATTGCGGAACGAGGAGGGTACAGTATAAAGTCCGACGTGGTTTCTATATATCTGTTGTTAAATGTTTAACCTGGCTCACAATACTGGTCACTAAAGGGATAGTGTATCAAGGGTTTGTTTTTTGTTTCACTCATCGTTATTGCGGATCTTAGTGATATGACAGTATCACAAAACTAGACAACAGCTAATGCATTCCCCCTGAAATGAGGCTAGGGATGTGAGGTAACCAACCCACCTAGAGAACATCGGTAGAGCCATCGCAGCTGGCTGCTAGTACAACGAAAACAAACAACTGCCTTTATTTGCAGTCACGGAGCGCGAGACTATCCACTCATGTCCATGTACTTGGTAACGATCGCAGTAATGTAGAGATTTCAATACACAATTACCTTCACATTTGCCTGGCCGAGTTTCGAACAGGGATTAGCTGCAGCAAACTTTCCAAGTTTACCTTGCTATATATATTCATTTTAAGCGCCTGACTTGTAAAAAAATGACAAAATAGTTTAAAATAAATTAATCTGAACACATCTATTTTTAGATTCCTAAAGCCAAGCTATTTAATCCTGTCACGTGCCTGTTTTATGACTGTGCAAGGGTAAAACAAGCCCTTTTATTCATAAGTTTTATCTTGAACATATGGAATCCAATTTACTATTTGCGGTGCTGAATTTCAAGTTGAATTCTTCACCAGAGGCTCTTGAAACAAGAATAAGTAAAACTACGATAGTTAAATTTCTCGTACTTACAAGAAAATCTAAATCACCATTAACTATTTCCCTGTTGCGCCTCATATTTTTGTCAATCTTCTCTTTGGTCTTCCAGTATCTCTTTTCCCATATAGACGGTAATCATATGTTAGTATAAGGTTTTTTTTTAATTTTGTTTATTTAAGGGCGCTCTTTAACATCAGGTCATCAGCGTCCCATTCAATTCCGGGCGTGAAACGGCCGACAAATTTTGCTCAGAGGCCTCTCTTTCAGGCTTGAGGTTCTTTATTGTCCGTAAATGTACGACACGGGACCCATAACTTTACTTCCCTTCCGAAGGAAGCCATACTTAGGACTTTTACTTCCGAAATAATCCATCGATCCTGGCTGGGATTAGTATAAGGTAGCGGGTTATGTCCATCCTTTGAAAAGATTTCTCCATCTTTCTCTGTATTGATTTATGTTGTCATTAATTGGAGAAATATTCAATTCCTGTGTTATTTCTTCATTTTTTTATTTTGTTCATCATTACACATCTTATAAAAGCTGTAAGGTATCTAATTTCTGTTGCATTTATACTTTTTCTTTATCGTTCATGTTTCGCAACCATACGTTAACGTTGAAATCGCCACTCTTTTGTAAAATAAACACATTTTTGTACTTGTTCCAGCACTATGTCATGTATTAATATTTTGCACCAACGAGGATACTTCCCGTGAAACCGCCACGGGTGACCGAGGTCGTTAAGGCACGGACTTCGTAAGCGGAAGGTCTGGGGTTCGAATCCCACCAGGACCGTCTCCTCCCTGACTCAGATTTTTTCAGGCTCAGTCCTCATACATGGCAAATGCTTCTTACTTAAAAAAATGCTTTCCCAATTTATCATTTCATCTCGTGTATCATCAGTGTCCACTGCCTGTGGTGCCTCAATAACAACGGGCGTTAAATTATTTTGAAAAAAAAAAAAAAAACTTTCCTTTGAAAGGCAATACATTTTATTTTCATGAGTGTTTCCCAGACCAAAAATAATTTTCTGCAAGTTATTCCATGTTTCTTGAATTATTGTAATATCATCAAAATTTAAATGCAAAAAGAAAATACTTTTTCTCATGTAATATTCTATTTATATATAAAATTAAAGCAAAATTCACCAATGTAAGCGTGGAACATTTTTTTTGTAAAATAATATTTCATTGAAATAAAAGTTATATAAACTTTTTTTTTTGTTTCTGTTGTGCATTCGCTATGAAAATCTACAGGTTCTTTTTTTCTTTTCAACAATTTGAACCGCAAGGAGCACTTTTTTAGAGGTCGCATAAAAACCACTAAGTGTTTACTTCTCAGGAAATATTTAATGACTTTATTTGAAATTGCATGCCTTATTTTCATTATATGCTTAAAATGAACAAAACTGGTCAATAAATGTGTGTTTAAGGTTGGTCTCCTTACACCTGTATTGCAACCTCTTGAAAGATGAATTACATTCTCCGCCGTCTCTAATAATTAACTGCATAGACCCCGCTACCGACTTTGCTCAGTAGTTTATATAAAAATTGCAAAGAAATGAAGTATAGAAGTGGAGGACAATAAAAGGAGATGTCCGCGCGCGCGCGCGCGTGTGTGGGTGAAGTTTTGAAGTCATATTTCCGAAAGCGTGGTTGTTCTCTGGAATACGGTTAGGGGCGCTATCTTTAAAACAGACCGTTCCCTCTCTCTCACTCACCCCCACCCCTTGTGCTGCTATCGGGGAGCGTTTTGGAATCCTGAACCAGGAAATTTAAGCCATTAACATTTCAGTTCCCCTGCTTGGCCCACGCCACTATAGATGTCTCTGTCTCTCCTCGTTTTATTTAAACTTTAAACTAGTGTCGCAGTTGGTAGAACTTCACTACTAATGTACAGTAACGCCTTTTGCAAAATGGACCACGGGGAAAACGTCGCTCCCCCTGGAGAGAGTAGAAAGAGAAAAAATCGCTATGGCTGACCTCTAGCGGGAAAACGTTCGCGGGACAATTAGTAGGAATTATTTAATCTGCCATACACGACGAAACCAAAAGTGAGTTTATATTCTGTTAACACAAAACGATTAGATTTGTGTTGCTATCTATCTCTCACTTGCTTTCCTTTTTCACTTGACTTTCTTTCTCTCAAGTCTTCGTTTGCTGAATTATTTATTTGCCATTTACATTCTGAACCATGACTAAACGTGCATAGATATAACCTGCAGCAAGATACCTTAAAAGTATCACGTTGAGGCAGCACATGTTGGTGTAGAATGACTTGGCTAGTGTTTGTTTCTTAGCTATCGATCTGTTAGTAAACAAATGACTGTTTCATTTGCTGTTCCTGTTCAAAAAGTGCCACTCTGTGAAACTATAATCCATTTAAAATCGAATCTTTTAAAGTAAACTTAATAATTTTTCTATCCAGCCAAGTTTGAATTATTCCCTTTCTCTTGGTGCTTTAAAATTGTATAGATCGTTCAAAATGCTACTAAAGGCAAAGAATGGGGCACCAAGTTTTCCTTCCAGAGACAGCAATGGATGCTCAACAAGTAAACACGTCGGCATAGTACGTTCCTTGAGAAATCACAGTGCTGTTATCTTATAGAAATGTAGATACAACGTTTTTTTGATAGTTATTTATGGAAACATTTCTTTGTATTTCGTTGATTATACGGGGTTAAATCCTAGAAAATGTTCCTGAGTTAGCTCTGGAGACATTTCAGATCTCGTTGAAATTTTCCAATGTTCTTTAACATTTTTTTTTAAATTTGGCCCTGAACTCAGTGCAAGGTCCCCTGTTGTTTCACCTATATATTAATAATTTATTGCTGAATTTATTGTAAAATTTTCTAAATTTAAATATTCTAACTTTGGTGCAATTCACTATTTCATTGCCCGATAGAGCTAAATATATTGTCTTTGTTGTTGTTATTCTGTACTACGTAGCCCGCTTGTTATGCTACCCACTTCATTTCTTGACGTAGCACCGAGCACGTAGTGTTAGTTCTCGTACAGACCTCGTTCCAGGTGCAGTAAAATGAGGTAACCAAATGTGGAGTTGCACATGCTCATATAATCTATGAATATGTGTCATTGCCCGATAGAGCTAAATATATTGTCTTTGTTGTTGTTATTCTGTACCACGTAGCCCGCTTGTTATGCTACCCACTTCATTGCTTGACGTAGCACCGAGCACGTAGTGTTAGTTCTTGTACAGACCTCGTTCCAAATGCAGTAAAATGAGGTAACCAAATGTGGAGTTGCACATGCTCATATAGTCTATGAATGTGTGAGTGTATATATATATATATATTAAATGGTGTTGAACGACCTTTTTTACTACAGGCGGTGGACACTGATGATTCACCAGATGAAACAATATATTGGCAAAGGATTTTTTTAAGGAAACGTTCCAGGCCTAAATTTAGGGTACCTTCCCGGCATTTGCCATTTACGAGGAAAACCTGGAAGAAACCGCAGTCAGAGAGGACGGTCCTGGCGGGATTCGAACCCCAGACATCCCATTCACGAGTTCGCATTTTAATGACCTCGGCCATATGTGGCGGTCATGTATTCTATGGATTAGACGAAGGTGCATAGCGTCTTCGTGCTCGTATTCTGCAGGGCTGTTAGACAATACGAGATACTCCAGGGATACATTAGTGCACCAGGGAGTCCATGCGTCGGTTGATGTATGTATTCGTACTAACTGCGGACATTTTGGGCTTTTAATTCCACAGTTCTGTTAATGAGTATTATGTGGTACAGATGTAGAAAAGGATTATAACAAGGAAATAAAACAATTGCGCACCCATGTTCATATTATATTTTTATGAAGGAATGTTTCCCCAAAGTTTTGACTCACGTTTAGTTAGACCTGTATAAGGAAGTAATTCTTTTTTCTTATACTAAATGCTTTCATTAGATTTTAATACCTCCTGAACTTCTTCATATTTACTTATACATGCTTGTTACAATGGTAAATATAAAAATTTACAGTCGATAACAGATAATAGTATATCTATTATGTCACTATATCTGTACAATGACAAACTCACTATTACTACTGATACAGCTGTGGGACATTTTCGTTGAACTGTAATGCATATGTGTTTAGAAACCTTTCTGCACTACTTCCGTATATTCATCTGAACTAAGTAACACTTCTCTCAACAAAAATACACAAGTTATAAACACGAATGACAGTATGACAGTAACACAATGCGAAAGAGAGAATGAAAGAGGGAAAGAGGAGTGAGGGGAGAATTAATACTGTAACTAGGTAACGTTTTTGTTATGGAAACATGTAAAATAATAACACAATATTATTTATTTATTCTGCAACTACAGTTGGGAAAAATTACAGAAAGTCCTCAAAGTGTTACCACACATAAAAACTTCCTACGTGTTTGTGCATGATTTATTTATGGACGCTCTTTACGTGTTTGTGCAAAATCTGTATAATAGACAGCAGTTTATCTGTTAAGACACTCGATGAAAGCCGAAATTTCAGGGGCTATGCACAAGTATATGCTTTTTCTCAAACCTACCTAATTACCCTATCATCTAATGCTTTAATTTTTTGTATTTAACGATCCTTAAGCTGTATTTGCGCCTCCCTCTTTTGTCAATGGTTTCAGAAACAGTGTTATAGTTATTGTTTGACATGTCTTATTAAAACATTTGACCTCTTTATCTATTTTCTCACACCATAAACTATTAAGTCACATTGGGTGGTGTCATGAAAAATGAATGGTTTTTCTAAAGACTAAAATGGCAATGTTGTGTGTTCACATACCCATTTAGATGAAACTAAGATTCATCTGTAAAGCAAGGAACTGCGGATCAATTTCACCTCACCGAACAAGTTGCAATACATCCTTTGACTGGATCGTTTTCTCGCAAAAGCATAAGCACTTGTATATCTATATTGTTTTAACTTTAGTACCTTTGTTGCTTTTCTTGTAGAAGGTGGAGAAATGTTTGTCGATTGTGCAAGTTAAGCTATGGTTTTTGTGGCGAACGCTCTTGACGATTCCAATCTCATCAAACATTTGCTCCTTTAAATTTGCTTTCGGGGAAGTGTTTTGTTCAACACTGTATCTATAGTTTCAAAAGTATTCATTAGTTTTTGTATAACACTTTTTAAAGGGGGGGGCAAAGAATTGGGAAAAGATTCAATAAAATCTCTTCGCTCGCGATCATCAGAACTGTTTTAAAGTAAATTCTACAAAGAAAAAACGGTTCTTTCATGGTAAAATTCCGTACAGGCATAATTACCAAAACAACTCTACTACGACTAGTACGTGCTATGCAGGCAACCGCGTTTAAAACAGCATGCGTCAGGTGTTCTAGGGCAATCCTAAGATTCGGATGAAGGGAATAGGGACATATGTCTAACGGGCCAATGCCCACACATATGCCGTATATAAGTAGGGCCATATATTTTAATAGCTTTATGTTTATAGATAAATTAATCGAAACTATAATATTAATTGTATCTCATATTTTACACAGACAAACAAGGTAGTATAGTCCTCAGAGAACTCGCCCCTTTTCACTCTTAAGTTTGGTTCCCAAAAATTTTACTGGTTTCCCAGAAGATTCGGCTGCAAAATTACTAGAACTTCTAGGGTTAAAAAGACATGTGCTTATTCTTACGGAGAAGGTATAGAAAGCTAACGCAAGTGAAAAATTCATTAAATGAACCGGCAAGGCACATTTTACAAATGGAAAACATTCGTTACATTATTTTCTTTCGCTGGTGCAACTTCAAGCCGCAATTATCAGTTAAATATAATTGCGAGTTATGAAGAGAGGGGTGGTTGTAGATTGATACGCTTAGAGTTTCATTAACAACACAAATCACCCTCTGGGCGTTTATCATTTTACAGGGTAAAAAGCAAGTATAGAATCCTGCGGTATCGTAAATATCATCAAAATATAAATCGCGTCGTAATTATGCATTCGGCGTTACTTGTATTAATGTAGCAGATAGGGCCACAAACGTCCAGCGTACATAATTTTGTCATGTCCATCAAACAGAAAGCCCAGGTCCCTGCACCAGGTCATAAGAATACATGATTGCTCCTGGGTCAACAATAAACTAGATAGAATTTATGAAACTAGATAGAATTAATTATATTATTAAAAATAATACAGTTATCAGTCATGAGTTGAACTTACTTAAAAGAATAAAAAATGACGTGAATCAAAAGAATAATGTAGTGATGTTTTTTTCTCCTTAAGAAGATACTACCATACACATAAAAGCTTCCCGCGTGCTTATGCTAAAACTATACAATAGACAGCAGTTTATTTGTTAAGGCACTCATATACAACCTAACTTTCATGGCTATGTTTTGAAAACTTACTTGAAAATTATACATGTTTAAAACTTTGCTTTAACAAATCTACAGGTATTACTCTTCTCTGGAGCAACATTTGTGTCTGTCACCTTTATACGGAGAGTGCCAAAAATATATACATACATAAAAAACTGTGTTAACACAACAAAACTGAACAGAAACTTTCAACAGAAAATGATGAGCACTAATCATCTTAGACTTTTACAGTTGCTCAAAATGCCCACTATTGGCGTCGATACACTTCTGAGTACTTGAACTGCTGATTGAGCAACATTTGCGAAAGTGTCCTCGGCGATTGCAGCACATGCCGTTTCAATTTCTTCCCGAAGTGCTGCCAGTGTAGCTGATTTTCTACGGTATACAACAACCTTAAGAGTTCCCCATAGGTAGCAGTCCAACGGAGTTAGATCCGGAGAATGCGGTGGAAACTCCATCGGACCTCTTCCGGTGGTAATGTGGTGGTGCACCATTGTGTTGGAAGTAAAATTCCTAATTACCATAGAGTGTATGAGTGGCGGGTAAGACGGATTACGTATCATGTTCAGGTACCCGGGTCAATTACTGTTCCTTAAAAAAAAAGACGATAACCCACACCAAACATTAATCCAGGTAAATTAACAGCCTTTTCCAAAATAACATGTGGATTGTTTGCACACCAGTAGAGACAGTTATGCCGGTCATCAGTTCCGTTCAACTTAAATTGTGCCTCATCGGAGCAAATAACTTTCCCTACGAAGGCCTCATCCTCTTGCACCATGTTCCGAAATCATTTACAGTACTGCATTTTTCCGATCATGGTCATCTTCATTTAAAGCTTGCAAAATTCTTGGGATGAAAACTTTCAACTTTGCTGTTTTAGTAATACGACGTACGCTGGTTCTGCAAATCCCAGTCTCAAAACGTTCCAAAACCATAGCCCAGGACGCGGGGCTTGCGGTTCTGTTCTTAACATGTCTGCATTGCCTTTGAACTTCAACAACATTCTGGGTTTTCCAATACCACTTCAAAATTACTCTCCGCTGTTCAAACGATAATCTTGCCTCCATTTTATTTAGAGAACATTATGCGATAATCTTGGCTTCATTGTTGATTTACGATAATCTTGACTTCATTTTTTCATTTTTGATGTACCAGTCACGTAGTAACGCTATCATAATGTATGTGAGTCACATCTGTTTACAGAACATCATACTACACATTACTGTTGTTTTTCGGTTCAACTTTCAAATATATTAAATAGATATCTATTGTGAAAGTGTGCATACATTTTTTGGCGCTCTCGGTAAGTAGGTATATAAAAAAGCGTTCCACAAAATCATATACCAATTGAGCAATATGAGCTCAATCAGAGATGTCTGTTATGAACGTCAGCTATTGAAGAAACTTTGCAGTTCGGGGAGAGGAATATAAGGACTCATCACCTCTGTGGCCTTTCCATATTCAGCCAGAAATTACGTTTCCTCAACAAATGTTTAAATAAATCCCTTTTGCCAAATTATTCCTCAGTGAGAACATTTCGGTGTATTCTGCAATTATTTTGAGCGCTTACCATTTCCGAAATGTGTTAATTAGATTGTGAATCATTTGACAAATTGGAACTTTATTACACGTCATTTCTGTTCAAATTATGCTGGAACGTCCAACTTTTAACTACTTAGAATAATAGATAATTGCTCTTAGTGCAATAGAAAACATATGCAAATTTATTCCGCATTTTGCAATGCATAAACTTTCCCACATAGTAGTGGCTCACTAACTGAGCCATAGCTGACTTGAGCAAATGACGCGTCTTTAATTAATACTTGTAATATATCAGGCACCCTATGCAAGTATGAGTGTGCGAATATCAGATATCTACTCCCTTCTAGCTAGAGCTCGGAACTTGACCAACTCGTACGAGTTGTATGCTATCGTTATTGTAGTGCTAAAGAAATGGCACACGTTTAGACATTGTAACAAAAGTCATCACCTAGTTTTGCTGTAGTCCCGAATGTTCTAAGCAACGTCCTTATTGGTCACTGAAGTGGAACAGTTAAGTTTGAACTGATCAATCATCCCCTGCAATATTTGTTAACAGCACAATGATGTCATTAGTATAAAACTGTTGTCAAAATAATTTATTTATTATTAGAATGAATTGTAAATATTCTTAAGTATTTCACACGCCACATGCTACAGGTCCTCCGCTGATTGTATAGGAATCTCTAGGTGGCATCGTTAACTTGCATAACATGCATGTGTGGTGAGTGAAAGAAAATCCGAAAGCGCATTTGTCTCGCAGGTTCTGTATGGTCTGGAGGAGAAGGAGAAGGAAAAGGACCTCGAGGGCCACAATTTAAGAATCGCTGCCTCTAAAATGTGACTTAACAATAAATCCAGAACATGGGTTTTGACAGAAAATCAATAAATTTCTCATCGTCCTATTTTTATCCACTATGAATTAACACCATAAGCTGTAGTCTGTGATAAAAATCAATAATAATAATATTTCAAAATGATTTTGATAATAATAATAATAATAATAATAATAATAAATTTCAAAATGATAAATAAAATCACAAAACATATCTCATTGCTTTTGAGAATTTTGGAATGGAATTTACGTCCATGCCACGAGCGGTCCTAAAGATAAACAAAACTGTGCAGTTTGGAACCATCCGCAAGTGAGTTGGTGATGCTAACGTGTCAGCTTGTTACCATAGTGGGCAGCGTTGCAGTGCCCTACACTTTATCACACGCAGGCGTAGAGGAGACAGAGAAGAGGAAGGGCGAAAAAAAGCGAGTTGTGTATAGTAACAGCTGACCATAAATATGTATATTACAACAAAACAGGAGAGAAAAACTTTAACAAACAGCAAATATATATATCTCCCCACTCTTTCTTTTCTGTCTCCTTTAGAGGCCGTGCGGAAAAGCAGTTATGAAGCAGATTATGCGGCACGTCAGATACAGACTAGGAAAGAAAAAAAAAAAAAAAAAAAAAAAACCGAGCTGGAGAGGAAGGGGGGCAGAGGCAGAAAAAAAAGTATATAAAATAAAAAAGGGCATGCATCCTCTCTTTCCCATCCACTCGGAAACAAAACACAGCACAACCTGCAGTGTCTATCAACTAGACCAGAATGCAGTAATAGAGAAAGAATGGAGAGGAAGGGAAGATAAGGGTGGTAGAAAGAGAGCGTACGATAAACAGAGATATGAGCGTGATGCCAATAGCATTTGTGACTGGATTTTAATGGAATATATCACAGCGGGAGGTTTTAAAGAGGTCCAAGCACGTAGGCAGTGGGAGCTTGCCGTAATCTCTCTCTTGCTCCATCATACACACGTGTGTGCCACGAGGAAGGTCTTAATCATTGCAATCTTTTTGTTCGAGGAGAAGAAAGGAATGTATGTCTGAGAAACTGCTGTGGTCCAATTTAATGCGATACGCTTAAAGCTGCTAAGCTGTCTCTGCAATTGTTTCTCTAAAACCCTACGGCTGTGACGTAATAAAGCTGATTTTCCAGAAAGATCGTATCTATTCTTGAAAGTTCTGTAGCGCCCGTAGCTGGTCTTTGTTTACTTCTGCCACCTGGGTGCGTGGTGATTCTTTTTTAGTTTGGACATTCTGGATGACAGAATACGCTAAGGATAAAGTTATCTACAC
Source organism: Metallyticus violacea (assembly GCA_030762175.1). Taxonomy (NCBI): domain Eukaryota; kingdom Metazoa; phylum Arthropoda; class Insecta; order Mantodea; family Metallyticidae; genus Metallyticus; species Metallyticus violacea. The sequence continues at coordinate 61,644,059 of CM060845.1, forward strand.
GAACACCGTTGCTTAGCTTGCAAATTTGAGAGAAAGGATGTACTCTCTTCCCAGTGGGGATCGATAGCATTTTCACCATATTGGATTGCACCTTTGTGCCCAATTTTCTGTCAGCTAAGCAGCGTTCACGTCTCACTTTATGGTGTACTTTCAATGAGTTTTATGTGAACAAGTATGGAACTTAAACATATCTTCTGTGTGGAACTAACTTTTTGGTGACTGACATTCATTGTCCCTTAGATCACAAAGAGAGACGTTGACAAGTTTGCAATTCCTTCTGGCTCAAAATGTTGAAATATAATCGATATAGATTATGTATGAAATTCTCCAGGAATGAATTGGTTTAAATGAGTTCTTTGGAAGTAAAACCTGAGCAATTGCGACTCGAAAGTCGCAGTCGAGCACAGCGTTGATCCTTATTAGTAAATCTCCATTAACAGGTTCATTCAAAGCAGGCCAGATAATATTTCGGACTGACTTTTGTGAAAGATGTTACTATCAACGTGCTGCATCCTGATATTGGTTTAAAAGAAAATCTTCTTATTCAACATTCAGGAGACTGCATATTGGGTGAAGAAACAATAGACCATTTAAAAGAGCAATTGCTGGCGTCACCATCAAAATCATTTCGAAGACTTTATCAAGATACTAATCTTCCACTGTCAGAGATCTGCAGAAATAGCAGAACTGCGTGCCATGTGCTCAAGAATTGAATGTGACGAACCGTGTATACAGATTTTCTTATTCACAATCCTATAATTTTAGATATCACTTGGCTTACAAATGAAGCATGGTTTCATCTCAAAAAACGCGAGTAATGTAAGAGCAACATAAAATCTTTATACAGCACAAAGCTCCATTGCATTCACAAAAGTTTGTAATATGGTGTGTTTCATAGACGTGACTGAGAGCAGACTGTTTTGCACTGTTGAAGATACGAGTGTACGCGTTTGCAAGCCTTTAACTAAAATGTTTATATAGGTAGTAGTTTGCAGCCTATAAATAATCATACCCAAGTAGTGGTCATTTATGATCGTGGTCGAGTAAAATTAGGCAACAAGTTTACCTGCTTTGGTTTCTGTACTCTTGAGTTTTTTTTTTTTCGGATTGGGGAGGGCCTATAACCAAGACAAATCAAAATGTCTTGCGACAACTTGATACTACTTCGAAAAGCGATGGATCCGGCAGGAAAGCCTAATTTCAAATCAATTAGGTGTTGTTGCTCTTTCCAAGTAGACCCAGTGACACCATCTGAGTAAGTCAAGCTGCTCTGCTCCAAAGTGTTGCTGTATTAAATGATATTTCATCCTTGTATATAGTTCATATAAAAATGTAGTAATGTTTATATAAACAATTATCTTATCAAATTTCAGTAATTATACATTTTCATAGGAGTATTTTTAAGTGTTTAACGCCCGCTTTAACTACTGAGGCATCAAAGGTGGTGGGTACTGATAATATACGAGTTGAAAAATTGGTAAAGGGTTTTTTTTAATTGAAGGAATCGTTCCATGCTAAGTTTAGGGTACCTTCCCTGCGTTCCGTTTATGAGGATTGAGAATATAGTGTAGATGCGGTGTACACATTTCTTATTTTTACATCCACTGACTGCAAAATGCTTTCGGAAAGTGAAACTTTGATCATAAAATATATTCAGCTCTTTGCACCATTGCAGTTTTGTTTTAAACTTAACTCTAAAGCATCTGTTGAACGTTTTTGGGCAACAAAATTTAATCGCTGATTTGGGACGTTGTTAGATAGGACACACTAAAACACTGGAGAAATAAAAGGTAGTCGGTATTTCTCATTGACCTTTTGACCACAGGAGAACCATTAAGAACACAAAAGTATGGCAATCTTAAGGGTGAGAAATCCGTACAGTATCAACCGTTCTGCAGAAATGTTGCAGAATATTTGCACTTATTTGCGCCACAAATGTTGTAACACAACATCGCCAAGAGAAGAGTTCCTTATCACGTCCATTTGCTAGAGCCAGTAGACTGTTTTGCGGTGGATATCATTCAATTGAACTCGAAAAAACTGTTAGATTCGTATTCCGCCTTACCGCCCCCCCCCAAGAAATTACTCAAATATAAACTGTTATTAACGAAACATGGGCGTTTCCATCCCTTTCAGTAGCTTCCCAAAGGTTAAGGGATGAAACCAGAGACTATAGGAACTTACTATAAAATTAAAAGTTTTGAATTGTTATAAACAATTTGTTTCACATCCATTTAACACATGATTTAATTTTTAGGTATCAAAAGGGAGAATTAGGAAAGGACTGGTCAACATTTTAAGGTCGAATTTTATTTTTCAACCGCGTCTTTTCTTCATAATTTCGTGCAGATAGGACAAGTGGTGTAGAAATGTATAGGTAATATTTTTTTCATTCAACCGAGCTATTGACCACCTATGTTTATTTTAAAATTAATCTTTAAATGGTCTTTTTTATTTCAGAATAAATTGTAGTATTCTTCTGTTTAGTATTATTCAGGTTTTGAGCCTCGCTGAATAATATTTTATTATTGTTCTAATTAGTAACACATTTTTCGAGAATATAAGGGGCTATCAAGAGCAAAACTTGCCTTATCTAAACTATAGAATATTCTTGATTTCCAAATATTTTATCTGATCTTGCTTCCAGAAAACCACGAAACAATTCTTTTCGAGATTTATAATCCAATTCATTATTTCAGCGGTGGACCGATTTATTTTCTACCTTTAGGCTTATTTTCCAAAATGACATGGAGAATTATATCTTGAATTTACCTTGTACATGGCTAGTGTGAAAGAATATTCCTATATATAAATGAATCCCTATATAGTTGCTGGTTAAAGTAGAAACCTGGGCTAAAAGTACCATTGTCTAAAATACCATATTAAAGAGATCTCTGGAGTATATATAAGTTTCCGATTCAAATCTCGGCCGTAACCCGATTTTTTCATACATCTTAATAAATAAAATAACTACATGAAACTGATGACAAATATATCTGAAATCCCATTGAGAATGACTAGTGGAATTCTGCAGTATGCATGAGTGTTTATCTGGATCAAGGTATAGGCTTTTCATAAAGAAATGAGAATGAAGTAAAAATAAGGGTGGCTCTGCTTCGAGAAAATTGGAGAAACTCAATTTCATCCTACAGGATATTAGCTTCAAGCGAAAGCTAAGCTTAAGGTATTGCAAAGTTATGTGTTCCCATTGCTGTCAGGCATGGTGCCTAAGAAACAACAAATATAATTCAAATGTACCAGATAAAAATGGAGAGGAAGGTGCTGGTACTTCGACAACAATGATCTGAAGAAACGGACGTGCCTGAAAGACTTGAAGGATGAAATCCACTCTCTCAGTGGCCATGTCGCAAGGTTTCAGTAAAATAGATGGTGCACAATGCGAGACTCTTTACACTGGAAGCAGGAGCGGTAGGTGAGGTGTGGATGTTATTGGTCAAACTTCTTTAAGGTCATAGCAGGCAGCCAATGGTGAAGAATAGCCAGAAACAGAAACTCAGCGCGAGTGCTCGATTGCGTCTCGTGAAGACGGCTTTGCCTTTAACGGAATTGGTTAGATTTTCATTCATTACTGCAGATATTGTTAAAAAGGAATATTTACATTATTAGTGTCAGTAACATTTGTGTTTTTTTAAATTTTTAATGCATTTTGGAATTCTTCAAATTCTGTGCATTTTACTAAATACTGTTCCATTATTTTTGCAATTAATAGAACAGTTAATTCATCTACAATTTGTAAACACTCTATGTGACGGACGTGAAGCGGTTTAGTTGACTCCTGCTAAGTTTGGGCAATAATTTTGAAGAGATTTGTTGTTGGCGTCGAGTGGCCTCATCTTGTGATGCCAATTTTGAAGGGGTTTGGTAGATTGATGATCGATCGCTTCGCTTCAATGACGACACTTTCTCGAGATGAATTCTACTGTATTGTTGATTCATACTCAACAGGACAGGGAGAGGAATTTAATAGTGTAAATAAGCACGCGATGTGATATAATATATATTGACACTTTATTAAGTTAAAGATCTTGCGCGTCTTCTATTGTTTTTTTTTTTTTTTTTGACCACCACGAGTGGCCGAGGTCGTTAAGGCGCGGAATCGTGAGCGGGACGTCTGGGGTTCGAGTCCCGCCAGGACCGTCCTCCCTGACTGGGTTTTTTTCCAGGTATTCCTCAGTCCTCATAACTGGCAAATGCCGAGGAGGTATCCTAAACTTAGGCCTGGAGCGCTTCCTTCCTTAAAAATAAATCCTTTCCCAATATATCATTTCATGTATCATCCATGTCCATCGCCTGTGGTGCCTCAGTAGTGAAAACGGTCGTTAAACAAAACAAAATAAATCTGTTGTTTTGCGTGCGATAGATTTAGTTACATCGAATACAGCTGCCGCGATTACAACTTAGTTCTAATATATATATATATATATAGTGCCCTATTTCATTCTGAGTGCCTCTCGTCGTGTATTAAACTTACAGATGACTGCCGCGGCGTGTGAAACTGTAAACTGCTTACCGATGACTGCGTACGCCAAGTAAGCACTGAGTAATTGAGTATTAAGTACTGAGTTGCGTTTCGCCGCATCTGGTACTTAGATGTAAATGCGGCTTGTAGATCTTGGAACATATTCTAGCCTCGTGTAGAACTGGCAATGAGAACTGTGTGCCTCAGCAACGTCGAACTTATTATGAGTCCTGCGAACTGCTTGTATCTTGCTGCGTGTGGATCTTACAACTGCGTCGTTCAGCAGGGCAAACGCTCCCTTATATATTAAATTCAAATCAAATAATCCTTGGCTTAATGAAGCCAAGGAGGTCACGAAGGCACGCGCAAGTTTTGCGCCTATCTTCAAAAGTTCAAACATACATTTACCATTGACTGATTCAACTTCACCTGTCACACGTGCCATTCGCTATTTTTGAAAGTTTAAAACATTTTGTTGGCATTGGGCATTTTAAAGGCTAATAGTAAAGTGCTGGTCGGGTTCAAAACCCTAACGGATTTAAAAATCCTTCATTTTATTAACCCTTCAACGGCAGTCCTTAAAAGGGAGGGGGGCTTCACACTCGACCCTCGGATTTCTTCCTATGTTATACAGTTTTGCGTCCTTCTTGGCTTTCCAAGCTACCGTAATCGAAAACACCAGCGATTTACTCTTTTTTTTTGACGCACAAGCTATATGTTAACATTATGTCATATTATAATATACAATATGTAATTACTAATTATAATAGATGAAATATTATTATAATTCTGTTTGCAGCATACCTAATTTTATATTTTAGTGTAGGTGGGCTGTGGTAAAAGTGTGACTTTTTACAAATTCGGACATAAAAAAACCATGAACATTTCCATATAAAATCCAGTGAATGTTGAACTAGTTGAGATTATAAATGTCTAAAGCGCTTTAAATGTTTTGCAAAATATTTGCAACATAAGCCTTTTTTTAATTACTTTTACTTATTTGCTTTAAACGTTTGACATGGGCATGCAACTAGACCTCTGGGCCATCAATGTATGGTACCTCGGATGCCAAGAGTGTTATTCATTTGTTTACTTAGTTATTTATGTACTAAAGTGACCGAATTTTCAGTTTACCGAGTCTCTCGCTTTATCATCGTATTACTTACGTGGTGTAGTTTAAATACAGAGACAAAACAAGCGACAAACAATATTTCACCGTGGCATTGTTGTGCGCGGTACGGCAGTTGCGCGTTAAAGCGGAGGTTTTACGTGTGAATTGCGGCTGCAAACATGCATCCGGTTTATCGAAAAAAAGGGCGGCAGAGTAGAGGGGGGGCAAGGGGTACGGCAGAGGGATAATGCTGCAAAACACATCCATCCCATTTAAAATACTATTTGCAGAGGGTTAGAATCTCGCCCCGTGAAATTTGTGGCAACCCGGGGTGCTCTGTCCACTGTTATCGGGGCGCACTGGGAGATTTTGCGGCCCTGCAGTGTTGTTCTGGGAAGCCCCACCACTAGCTGATCCTAGAACACGTCATCGTTCTCACTATCTGCATGCGCAATTCCAGCTGATAGACCTGCTGAGCAGTTTCACGAAGCAGCTTTAATGTCACGCGAAAACGGAAGAGGAACTGGAAAGCAAAAGGCAAATAAATTCTTAAATTACCTTAACTTACAAAGAAATGTGGACATTACAGCTAACAGCATCATACATTTCAAATATTTGTATGAACTGGAGAATAAAATTACTTAGTACATCAAAGTCTTACGAGAGACATTCAAAAAGTTTTGTAAGCAGCCTATCCATTGTTGGACAATACTGTCTGCAAAAATGTAACTTAAACACGGTAGGGAACAATGGATCTTAAGCTATCAAAATATACATAAGTAAAGGATTAAACTTGCTTTAGTCATCGTCGTAGAGTTCGTTGAGTTCAGTCCTGTGAAATATTAGGAATATTTGTACAGAAAACGTAGGATTCTACATTGTCACACTGTATAAACTAGGTGAAAGAGCGAAAAAAATCCACAATAACTTTCAAAGTGATCAAGTGTTCATTTGATACCATTTCCAGATGGATTGGAACATTTGAGAGACTTTGAAAGATAACCCTCGCTCTGGCCGTCCTCGAGTAGCTGTGAGGGAGAGAACAATTCGTAGAATGTGGAACTTGATGGAGGAAAATGGATATAATACTTTTGAAATGCTAGGTATGAAAATGGGCATCAGTATTGGCAGCATTGACAGTATACTCTATGAACATTTAAAGCTGTAAAAAACTATGCATAATGAGTTCTACATTCCCTAACCAATGAAGAGAAGAAGGGGAGAAAGAAATGTGTAAGGAGACTGTTAAGGATGTTTCCACCGAATGGTCCTAAACTTTTGACAGATATATGCACTGGTGATATAAGTTGGTTTTATTGCTGTACTACCCCAAATGAAGCTCAGAACTGCGTGCGATTAAATGAGAATGATCCAAGACGACAGTTTCTTCTCAGAAGCGAATATTCACCGTTATCTTCAACTATGAAGGATCATTAGTATGCCAGAAGGTATGACAATCATGTCACATATTTTGAATCCTTTATTTGAAGAACTGAGGCGGCGGCATCCAAAGACAGGAACTTTAAGGGTGTTGCTTTTGCACGACAATGCTTCTCACCGAACAGCTGCAAATTTGAGGAAACTGGAAGTCACCAAATTTCAGTAACTTGACCATCCACCCTACAGCCCTGACCTTGTACATTGTTATTTCCTGGAATGAAATGTTACATTGCTGGAAAACCTTTTAAATGAGTGCAGCTATAAATTTAGTCTGCTGACAATATCTCAATCCGAGTCCCATAGTGCTGCACAATGTGTATTTGTGTGTGTGTGTGTGCAGGGGAGGGGGGCGGAAAGTACTTTGAAGGATTGCGAGGATAAGTTTTTGAAGTCCTTAGCTTGGATTTTAAGGTAACACTTGCAAAACTTTTTGAACGCTCTTTGTAAATATTCGTTTTAGATGAGATATGTAAGCCAGGTTTCAACAAACTTCTTTTAAATATGCTGGCTTTTTCATACTGTGAAGCGTTATCGTTATTCCTCAGCTGCTAGTGGCTGTTTCTGCATCGTTTACCAGCAAGACATCATTTTTGTTAACTGGAAGTTTGTTAACCTTGCGTTGAGGTCTCTTAGGGCATACTTTTTATTTATGTAGTCTAATCTTTTTCTGAATGGAAATTTATAGCTCCATTTAATTAATTATTATCCGTGCGATTGTCATGATTAATATTTCATTGGAAAAATCGAGTATGTAAGGGGTATCCCTGAAGAGGAAGAGTAAAAGAACAGGAAGAGTAAAAGAAAGAAACTTTAATAAAAGTACCAAGGATAGGGAGATAAATGGCTATTTATTTTACAAGCTATAAATGTATATTAACTTTTTCAATATATCTATCGCATGGGTTGAGAAACAGTACTTGCTATTTATCACCGGAGATTAATACATCTATATGCCAACATTATTTATATAAACTATTAACTAGTTAATTATATTATATGATAACACACACACTTTCTCTCTCATTCATACTCTGTACAACTGCGATGTATATTGTTTAAACACACATAGCTTCTAATTAAGTGCACTTCACATAACAACTCACCCAACTTTAACCAATTTTTTCCCCGTAAGCAAACAGATGCTAACCTGCCCCTATTCGAGTATGCAAACTTGGCTCCAAGGTTCACCAGCCAATGTTCTGTGTTTGGACAATGTGCCAATATATATTGCCAGTTTTCCAGGTTTCCACAAAGAGGGCAAACTTTATCACCTGTTTCAATGGTAATTTTTTGTGCTTTCCAAGTCCTCAGTCTAAATCAAGCTATACCTGATCAGTCCTTAAAATTTAAAGTTATATAAATCCTTTCTTCTGATTATCGATTCATCAAACTTACCGATGACCCTTTGACTAAAGTCTAAAAGCTGCAAGGTGAAGTCTGTTTTCACAGAAAAGCTGTACACTTTCTATGTTCTGAAATCATAATTTGACTCAAATTAATACTTGAAGTTGATCTACCAGTTATTTTTAATTTCAAAGTTCTCTTCCAATAGTCGCAAAGAAAGGGCTCGGTGAAGTGCTTGTTTTCTATACATTCAATTAACATAAAAAGAAAGGAACAAACACAGGATTTCAGTGAAACTTAACCTGCTATTCAGTTACAGATGAATATTACAGTATGAGGATGCAGTGAGATATGCTGAGTGTCTGCATGAGAGTATTGTTACCTCAAATGTGACATTGTTTAATATTGAAATAATTATGAAGTGTTCCCACATTTAAGTGTTGCCTAATGTAAACACTGTTTCACTATAACTATCTAATAATCTTATACTACATTTTAATCACAGCAAGCAGAGGCTTTTCTAGAGAAGCACGTGACGAGAAAAGGTGCCTGGTGGTGTCTTATCTTTAATGGGCAAGAGGCTCCTACTACCACCCTTGGTAAAAACACTCCACAAACTCCGGAAACGTTTATTTGCAGCACGTCTGCAAACCAAGTCCGCCAACAGATAATAAACACAAATACAAACATCACGCCCAAGATGAAACTTCCCTGCAGACATTGTTATTTTTTCTTTCTTTAACGTATTAAACGTTAAACTTTTAAGGGATATCGAAAACCAGGAACCTCTTAGAGGATCCACTCCTGTTAACTCAGCACTTGTCAAACAGAGAGAGCACAACAAGAAGCTCCAAGTATTTAAAATCTTTCCTGGTGGAGGAACAGAATTTTCTTGAAGGATTTGTAGCTACTGCTTGAGGCATAGGTCCAATGCTGTGGTCCTGAAACTAGAATCAAAGTAAGGAATGTCATCAGTACATATCACCTGTTGTAAATTTTGTTAGAATCATATATGTTATTTACCGCTACGGGTGGTCGAGGTCGTTAAGGCGTGGACTCGTGAGCGGGAGGTCTGGTGCTCGAATCCATACTTAGGATTTTTACGCCCGAAAAAATCCCTCGAAAATAGAAGTAGGGAGGGACAGAACTTAGGAATTTACCAAGTATTATTGTCACGCCATATACATTAATATGAGACGAATTAATGTGGTATAAAATGCATGGTATTTTGTGGGAAATCTTCTGCTTCATATTCCGCTGTGAATCAGTGGACTAAACGGCATTGTCTAAGAAGAGAGAGTATGCGTGTACCTGCGGCAGAAAATACCCTGTGTTGAGGAGGACTTGCTGAATGACAATCGATTGAACCTCAAAGACATCTTAGCAAGTTGGTGCTTTGTGTTACAGCCATCTTTCAACTAATTTACCTGACGAAGGTCAGTACAAGTTGAATGTCCGAATTTCTTTCAGAGTTCAGAAAGCATCACTTTTGGAACGTTTCCGAGGTAATTAAAGTATTAAAATGGATTGTTGCAGTGGATAAAATTATAGGTGTTATTCATTCACTGGTGGAAACCAGGCAAAGTCCGATGGAGAAAAATCAGTCACTCAGTCCATCAAGTAATCATCTTTTGTTAGGGATTTCCCTTGATTGACTTAAAGCAAAGCTATATTTTACTCCTAAAAACCTACGCGACGCCATAAAGGATAGGAAATGAGGAATGTGAATTCATTGTGTTCCATCTGTTTCATGACAGTGCTCCTGTCCTTAGGGTTATTATTGCGGAAGCTGTAGTGACAGGATTGAAACATTATTTTCTAGTCCAGATACGCCTCTATACTCTCTTCTTTGGGAAAAGAATGAAGGCGATCATGAGGTGAAAGTGTTTTAACAAAAATTTTTGAACATAAAACTGCCGAGCGTTCTAGGAAAGGTAACAAGTTTTTAATTCGTGTATTTGAAAAGGTGGAACATTTTTGAAATTGATGTATCTCTTCGGTAATTTCTTCTGATTTCTAATATTGGAAATAGATATTTAAAAGAAAAGAAGGCAAAGTCCAGCTGAATTAAAGAGAATATAAAAATATCCATTAAAATAAATAATGGTTATTGAAGGTCTTGAACTTTTATGAAAAAGTTCTCTTTTCCATTTTTGTTAAATGGAGCGAGACATGAATTAAGAAACAGAAAGTTAGAAATAGATTTCAAACTTGGATGAAGTGTGGCTGTTTATATAGAGTAGGCCAAGACATGGATAATTTAATTTATAGCTCTGTAATTTTATCATACACATTTTATGTTCCAAAATATAACATTGAGACGATCAATAATGCAAGTAATAATTAAATTACACGCAATACTAAAAATAAGGTCTCATGTCTCAGCCTTAAGATATCTATTTGTATGTAAGTCGTACAGTCCTTTTTCTGTGCTTAAACATAACATAACTCTTGAAATAAATTCTTGACATTTCACTGAACTTTTTACTGTACCTTTCTCTACAATTCTTGTACTATACGGTGCCGTTAGGCGGTTTTAGAAATAGAGGAAAAGTATTAAATATGAAGAATTTCCCACCTATCATACGGACAGCGGTCTTGTGTAAATTAATGTACGATTAAGGTAGCTTAAGAATGAGATTGAAAAATAATTAGTCATACTAAACTATATTGATTGTTAAAATAAAACAATTCCATCAATCCATATTACCACACTACAAAAAAAACCCCTTCTTTTCGGATTCAGGTTCTACAAAACCCTAGAAAATGGCAGATATAATCAACTGAGGTGGCTAGCTCTTGATAACTACACTAATATCCCTGACAGTGGCTTGAAAAATCATTAGTGATAGACTATTTACTTTCATACAACGCAATATTTCAAATAAGGAAATGTTTCAATTTGTCAATATAAAATAACGTATCACGCCAGTGTACTAATTTTTAGTATGCTCAGTCTTAAGTTTTAATGAACGCTTCTCTCCTGATTTCAGGTAAGTATAAAAATATAACGGGATACAGATAATGAGACTTAAAGGAAATTAACATTCTTGGACAGGAGTTATATATACACGAAACAGATAAAAAAATATTTTCAAGAAATATATCGCAAACATATTATAAATGATATTAACGATTAGGCCTTTTGGTTATTTATTGGTAGAGTTGGATTCACACACAATATTTGGCGCAAATGACGATCACAGATTATAACACGTTATTTTGAAATCAAAATTGCACTTTTTATGCAGGATAATTATGAGATCTTATTTTAGTATTAGCATTTACTAATTTTTAAAAAAGTATAACTTATAAAACAGAGATAGAGAGAGAAGAAAAGAGAAAATAAAAGGAAATGGGGGAATAAATGTATCACATACAATATACGCATCGAACATTTTGTATCACGTTTCTTTTTTCCTTTCTTTCTTCTTCAAAATATGATCATTTATCAGGATAGAGTATGCTTTCCAAGACGTAGTCAGGTCACAAATCCACGGAGACGAACCATGAGAGAGTTCATAATTGACCTGTAGAGGCCACCTTCAAGCAGAAAGGAGAAAGTCGTTAACAGTGTAGTAACTTCCAAGATGATTTAGCCAATGAAATACTTCGTGGATTCTACGAGACAAACATAATTTAAAATTTCGTTTCTCTTTAAGTCATCGGCGATTAAACAAACACTTAATATTTTTATATACAAGGTGGTACATATTGTTATATTAAAGGTGTGAGCATAATCAGTTTTATTATTATTGTTGTTGTTATTGTTGTTAAGTTCAAATGTGATGTCAAAACAAACGTTTTGATATCACTTAAATACGAAGTTATACGTCTATTACGCAGTCTCAAAACGCATAAAATGCATCAGGCCTAGTACATGAGATTCATTTATAGTGACTTTATTTTATTAGGCTTTAGTTATAATTCTTGGCCGCTCACACAGTGTCTTATGCCTTGGGTACTAAGCGTGCCGCAGCCTGTGGCACTGCTGCTTCGCATCCCAAACAGCTGGAACTATCGTCCTTCCTAGGCAAACAGACATAGCAGTAAGTTTGCCCCTCGTAATGTTTATAGCTCTTCATCGCTCATGTTTTTGTTTACATAGCGCAGAAATCCCTTTGCTAATTTCGAGAACGTTCAAATTTGCGCTTTGTTTAGTCTAGTTCCTTCTATGTTTAAACTGCACTTTTCACCTGTGTTTTTGTTTGCACTGAGCTCGTAGATTTGTATACGGTACTGTAAATTGCATTTCTACAAGAAGGCAATTCATCAGAAAATTCGTGAATAGATTAGGCAAGTGTACATTCGGCTTATTTGTATTTAAAATGTGTAAAATGCATTTCTCTAGAGTCGGATGTCTAAGCATCTTCGCGAATGAATGTTTACTGCCATAATACCAACAACGAACAAGTTCAGAAAGGGATGACGGAGAGAGAAGCGGAGTAGAAGTCAGAGCGCTGTCGTTTGCAATACTTGTTCCTGGACTTTCATCTTTTTGTAGTCCGTTTCATGACAGCTAGCGGGTGGACAGTCGGAGCGGTAACTCCCGATGAAGCGAATGTAATTCGCCCAATTTATTCAAGTTCTCGCAATTATAAATACAACGGAAGTCAGATATTGGAAAAACGTTATTCTATTACTTGCACACAATTCTGGCATATTTTTGGAAAACTGTCATTCACACGCCTCAATTCATCTTCCGAAAATGAATCAATTTAAAACTGAAAATACGTGTATGGGGCATAGTAAATGTATACACAGTAATAACGTTTATATTTTTTGAGGTATGACATAAATGCAGAAAGATACAGGAGTTACATGCGCCATTTTTTTAATAACTGACATTGAATGCCAAACTGCGTATTTCCTGTAAGACTGAGCCACTGCAAATACAGACGAGTCATTAAATTTGATACATGAACTTTTTGAACATACGGTAATTAGTAGGAGTTTGTGGTTCTACTTCCCAGATCTGAAAATATGAACTTTTTATTTATATGGAAATTGAGAAATAAAATGCGAGGAATGGACGAACTTTCGGAAGAAGAACTGAAGAGCCTAACAGACAATTTTATAAAAAGATACCAAAAATGTGTAGCAGAACATTTCCAGCATCTCCTATTGTAAGTAAAGTGCTTATTTTATTGTAATTGCGAGAACATGAATCAATTGCTTCATCCATTTCGCCGGGAGTAACCGCTTTGTCTCGCCAGCTGCCATGAAACTGAAGACAAAATCATGAAAGACTAGTAAGCTAGAAGTGAAATACCGTGAGCGGACAAGATTTACAACTAAAATGTATATCATGAAGAATCTATTACAAAGGGGGTATGTTCGGTTTTTATGAAAAATAAGTTGAACGTTTCTCCTTTACTAATTTAACACCTCTGTACTGAATTTATATTGAAAAAATAATTTCAACCCCTTTCAGTTGAAGACAAAAATTTGATTATAATTCATATTTTGGAACATTATATATATGATATATACATACATACTTTTGTTCTTTTCTATGCTTTGCTGTTGAAAATAAAAGAACACTGTTATCTACATATAGACATATCTTTGAAAAGCTAAGGTTAACATTCTGAAATGTCGTTATGATACCCAAACAATTTTTCATTCATTTAGAAGCTCCCCACATAACGATCGATTTTATCATTTGAAAATGAAAATAGAAATATGCAGTTAATTCGTGAGACGTCTAATGACAAATTTATACTTTCTCAAAGGAGGCAGAAAAATAACTGAATAACAGACTGAAAGACGCATTCATTTCTACTGGAGATAAAACATACTGCAGAATGCCACATGCATGCTTCCTTCAATAAATGTACTAAGGACTTGTAGCCTACCGTACGAAGCACTGAGATGTTCTTTGAACTCGTGTACATGTATCTGTATTTAGAGCAATGGAGCGCAAAAACCACTTCAGCTGTTTTCAGCCTTCATGAAATGCAATTAAAGGCAGTGTGTATGTACCAGACACTGCAGAATTTCCGTCCTCATTGGAAATTGCCTTGTGAGCTGGCACGCGCGAGGCATAGCCTTCTACGCAGACATGCAATGCATCCAAGGAATTCGTTTGAGAGCGGTTGAAGGATTACTCTGGACACTGTCCAATGTGCAAGGGTTGGCTGTTGCTTAGTGCCTAGCGCATTGGCGCTATATGCCCAGCCATGACAGCCAAATTCAAAGACTTGCTTCCAATATTTCTTATTAATCATGGACAAACCATGACCCTTATGAACTTCACTATATCCAGTCGTGATAGACACATCTGAGTACAATCTACAAATGTTACTCTTCATTGACAGTTCACGGTCTTTAAGTTTGTAATAGGTGAGTAGCTTTAATCTGATACGTTAACAGCTGCAACGTTTGGACGAATTTTTGCCTTAAAAACCTGTATAAGGGAGACTATAAATTAGTTATTAATAAATTAAATGTCCATTTTGGTTATGCACCACCATCTCGTAAATCTTTTATTCACGGTGTTCTGCCCGAGGGCAGGTCCTTTACTGCACAAGCCTTGCTGTGTATGAAGAGATACATAGGTAGCTTCCCTGTGCGTAAAGCATAAACTGAAATTTTATATACCCTTAAATTTGTAGGAATGTCCTAGGCTTACCTAGGTTTTCATCTAACAAGGTTACTCTAATGGAACTAGAAAGACTTGACTATAAACAGCAAGGTAATAGAAAGAGTAATGCAATATTGGTACAGAATAGGGGAGAACATCAACAAACAGTGTTTAGTAACACAAGGAAACATGCAGGGGAGAGGAACTTGGATATCTAAAATCCAAAATGTTCTACGAGAAGCTAGCATGGGATCAATGTATCTGAGGGGGAAAGAATGGGAAAAAGATTTTTGAAACATATAAAAATAAGAATTGGCATTGAAAAACCGGAAATACGGGCTAGTATTTATGTTAAACTCTCTAAAATGGTGCAAAACAATAAAAATGATTGGGGACGAGAAAATTGCATTAAAACCTGTAATAAGGCAGGAAGAGAAGGAATGGCATGGTTTAGCCCAGAAGTTCTATATTTAAGTGGAATGAGAAATGAATATATAAAGGGGAAATGTACTTGGCATTGTATTCTAGTGTAAGCAAACCAAGTTTTGGAGGGAACAGTTCCTTTTACGAAAGTGGGATAACTTACCAAATAAATAAGAGGGAGAAGAATTTCAAATCTAAAATCCGACGGAAATAAAAGAAACTTGGAAAATGCATCAGCAAAGGGCAACAAGGTCACGGAAGGTGGGAAGACAAATTGGAACAACAATGTTGACAATTATACTAT
The DNA here is from genome assembly GCA_030762175.1 of Metallyticus violacea. NCBI lineage: Eukaryota > Metazoa > Arthropoda > Insecta > Mantodea > Metallyticidae > Metallyticus > Metallyticus violacea. The sequence continues at coordinate 61,659,747 of CM060845.1, forward strand.
CTATATCCCCGTTACATACTCAATCTAGTGTTAATTGTAATGGGGTACAGAAGGAATGTAACTCCTTAAATTGAGAGTTATCAAGTGGGAAATTTAAATGTTTTAATAGTAATAAGTTTACATGTATTGAGAATATGGAAATATAAATTGTCTGCTTTGATTTTAATATGTTTACATTGTGAAAACTGCATGAAATTGAAGAACTTCATTCATATTCTTAAATTAGAGAATATAGGATTATATTGATTTCGCTTGTTTTCATTCCTCATTCACGAGAGAATTAGATAATTAATCTCACATTATATATTGTTTAATGTTATTTAAAATAGCTCAACAGTGCAAATATTTGCCTATACGTCTTATGTCATTCTTGTAGCAATTAACACTGATTAGGGGAAGAGTACTTAACTATGCTATCTCAATTAAAACATTCTATTTATGACGAAGATGAGATAATAATGTGACAATGACGGAATGAGTGATAGGGAAACAGGAGTATCCGGAGAAAACAGCAAGAGCCTCTTTGTCGGCCAAAAATCCCATTTACGATCACTGAAATCGAACTCGGGCCACCTCGGCAAGAGGCAGCAGTCTTTAACTATTCGATCATGGCATCTCATAAAGCAGCCTACAATCTTCGGCAGCGTGAGGTCAAGTATGATAACAGTGAAGACAATTCTTATACGGACCTCAAGCAGTAATGCAGACTTAAAAAATAATCAATTTGACAGTTGTAAGACACTCCTGGTAGCACGGTACAGTTTTATGAAGTGACATTTAATGGATAATCACATTTGTTTCCGAAAACAGCTTGGAATGAAAATGCAACCTCGTTAATCGATACAACTGACATACATCGTGTTTGATATTCAAAGCAACCACCCAGAAGTTACAGTTTGAGATTCAGTTGTATGCATGTGATACTCCAATTTTTTCTCTCAATAATTTGATCGATTAAGTATGTAGATTCAGGATCAAATTAACAGTGATTTGCGATTTCTTGCACTTTCAACAGGTGGCACATTGGCATTCCTGTGGCAAACTATATCGAGAAGTTTTTCATAGGAAAGTCAAAAGAATCTATTTAAATGCCACCTTACTTAAAAGATTTCTGTCTTTCTTTCTTACTTTCTTTCTTTCTTTCTTTCTTTTTGAGGTCTAGTGAAGATAAAGATTACGCCACACAACCAATAGAACTGGATGGCCTTAAAACATCGAACAAGCCTTTCTTGAATTTGCACCAATCGTTTGTTTGTCTGGGCATTCTGCGTGTCCATACAAAGGAAATACGAATTGAACTTATGCTAAAAATGGAAACAATCTCTCTGCCAATTAATGACGCTTGGCAAAGCTAGAAAGCATGTCATCATAGCCCAGAAACTACTAAATGCTTATTTTGAAATGTTGATAGATCCTCATGTTTATTAGCCATATCTCAACGGCTGCTTGTCTGAAACTGATGCGAATAAAACAGGTTAGTTCTACAAGTTCTTGTAAGCCACCATTTTGTAGTATAAATGACTGTTAAAGCAAAGATAAAATACAGGAACTCGTGCTTAGTATACCCAGATAAAACAAAAACGGTTTTCTGTTAGAGTACAAATCCTGCAGCTTCACTTAGCAAGCTTTAATATCATTATCTGCTGACACATTGCAGGTATCTTATCAGAAGATCCGAGAAATAAATAAACGATATTTTCCCTGGAAGTGAAGGTTCTTTCCACAATGAGCTCTAAATAAGAATGATATAACTGATACAGGAAGGATGGATGCTACGCAAATAATGCCATCTGTCCAGCAATAAGTGAACTATATACACACTTCAGGTTTCAAATCCTCAAGAGACTAAAATACTAATGTGATTAAAGTGGCATCCGTGTTGGAAACTCTGTTGTATGGATTATAGATTACATTTGTGAGCACCGCTCTAATGACAACAGGTCATTAATTGCATATCACACTCTTTAACGCCAGTTTTTACTGCTGAGGTACCACAGGTAGTGAATACTGATAATACGTGAGATGAAATTATAAATTGGGAAAGCATTTTTTAAGGAAGGAAACATTCCAAGCCTAAGTTAGGGTATCTCCTGCCCGTCATTTGCCATTTATGAGGAATGAGGAAAACCTGGAAAAAATCCCAGTTAGGGAAGAAGTTCCTGACTGGAATTGAATCCCAGAATTGCTGCTCATGAATCCGCAATGTCCTCGACCACCCGTGGTGGTACATCACGTTTTGGAAATATTCATTGGTAGTTTAAGATAGTCCATTAGTTCTTCAAATATTTTTAGCCTTTTTTGAGCCGCTAAAACAGCATTTTTATTGCCTTAACAGTTGATGTCTGATCATAAGATGCAATAAAGGAATAACAAAAGGGTACTATTTTAGGAAAATCTGAACTTTATAAATTCATGATTAGGTTGATGAAATGTAAAAATTAAAGAACAAATTAAAAGAGTAACAGAAGAACGAAGCATGTGGTTGCAGCGACAAGGCTCAAGCTTTATTTATACATGTCAAGGTTATTATTTTTTTTTAAGTATTATTCAACACCATTTTCTGCTCTTGAGACATCGCAGGCTGAGGACACAGCTGATAAATGACGTGAAATGCTAAGTTGAGAAAGGTTCATTTTATTGGGAAGGAGACCAAGCCTCCCCGGCATTTGCCTGTGATGAGTACTAGAAAAAGTAACTCATTAAAGGAAGACGGTCCCACTAGTGCGGGCTTTAACTTTCTGGGCCACCTGTGTCTGCATGAGCTTTGTTATTACAGCCTGCAGTTTAATAAAATCTTAAGAATTAACTTTCTCATTAATAATAATAATAAAAATTAATACGAAAACTGCGTTATGTTTTGAAGCACAGTACTAACTATGGAAGGTTAAACTGCAACAAAATATATAACCAGTACTTCATAGAAATTCTGAAATTAAACGTTTCAATTTCTTTATGCTAATAATTCCGCGAGATGCACATTCAGTTTCCTTAGTGCTAGCTAAGCTCAGACGTGTAACGTTCACTGTGCCGCTGAGGGAAACATTTACTTTAGCACAACAGTTTGTCCTGCTACCCGGATGACCAACACCAAGAGGTGTACAAGACACAAAGAGCGGGAAATTTGAATACCTTGGAAGGTATAAAACAAAAAATGTAAATGTTTTATCCTAGCACTGAGATTGAATGTACGCCACTGTATGTAGCAGTTTAACCAACAGAATAAATCAGCATAGCAGTACATATGTATCTGCACAACGAGTCGACAAGGTTTGGTGTCAAGAGTTCGGTACCCGGATATTTACAGCTGGGCACAGACATGTAAATGTCTACATAGTCTTATTTGTGTTGCGTGATTTGCCTATGTGAACCCCTACAAGTGTCTAGAGCAATGTACTCAATAAATCATCGTGCGGTTTAACTTCTACTGTGACATTGCAAACATGTACCATATGCACTTTACACACAAAAATACCGAAACAGTTCATATACTTGCTGCGTGTTGTTTCCAGTACAGTTAGGTTACTAGTAGCGAATAATCTGCTTTAAACAGGGTTTTTATATGAAAATTATCTTCTCTGGGAATGCGCGAATACACGAAAACCAATTGTTTGTCTACTAGGACTATTGTTTATTAATTAAGATAAGAAAAACAAGCTTGTATACTGCTCCATTCTTAGTTTTGAAGTGAAATCTTATTCATGATAACCATATAAATATCAGCCACTTGCCGGTTTTTTCAAATACGACTAACTCACTGCTGTTTCCTGATCACAATACTGTGTAGTGTCAAAATTCAACCGAAGATCTTTTTCTTAGCAATTTATAAATAGGAGTTTAAGGATGAAAACATTACAGGCATTATCCATACATATTTGGTATTTCTACAAAATGCCATTCGCTGTATTTCTCGTTGAGGTGTGAAAAATTACTTTCGATGTACATAAGTTTCAGTTCTTCGAGGTTATTTCTCTTAATTCACTTTATAGATACAAATTCTGCTTAACTTAGATATCCGACTCCAAAATAAATAAATGTTGATTGCGGACACAAGTACTTTACGATAATACATTTTGCTAGGGCGCATTTGGATTGTTAGGATCGGAATATGCTATTTTGATATTTCAGCCTTACTAAAGGGCTGTGCCTAGGCACCCAGTGGGGAAGTGGGGATAAAACATCCGGATGCCAGAGGAGCCCCTCTCCGAGTAGTGGAGCCCCTTTAGAAAGGTTACTTCCATACCATATGTCAGGGCAAAAATCTTTACCAAAGCGCAAGTCACTGTCACATCGCACCAGCTAAATTTTTCCATGGTATTTTAGAAACGGAATGAAATGATATGAAGTAGGACAACGAACATTTCGTGGATAGGAAAGGTCCATCCTATTTGCCTAAGTGACCAGGGGAATGCACGAAATAAGTCCGGTCAGGATGGATTTGAACCTAGAACCTCCCAAGTGTTTTTGCGTGAACCACTCCACTCGGTAAGGATAACCATTGATTGTCAAAGCCTGAGCCAGTATGCCCCTGTCAGCCATGCAGCGGTTTTACATTGCTCCCGTAGTGCGTGTGTATAGAACGTACTTGCAACCTGTAGTATTAATTTAATATCAGATATTCTCCTTTTTATGCAGGATTTGTCAACGGTCCGTAGTTTTTATCTTATCTCAAAGGGTATAGAACTTATTAAAAATGTAATTTAAGCCCCTAAGTTTTTTTAATTAACTATCTTTATTCTCCTTATAGATTCATTTTCATTTATTAGTATGAAAATAAAGGCTTTATGAAGTCTTTTATTCTTTATGTGCTTATACTTTGTTCTTCTCCCATTGACATTTCGGAATTTGTTTAATTGTTATCAATATTTAATAGACTGCTGGTACATAACATCCTGAATATTTAAATGTTTGGCTTACTCAATTGTTTTGTTTTCTGTAATTACCTTTGTCCTTCTGGGTACTCCTTAAATGCTACATTTTTGGTTTTATCCAAGGCTATATATTGAAAGGCAAGTTTTTATATTGTATTTAATTTAAATATTGCTTTTGTAGAATTATTTCATGTCTTGAATTATGAACTGATCATAAGTATTTAACAGTGTATGTGTTTTCCAAAATATATTTTAAAATCCACATTTTTCCATGCTATAAGCATAATCTTATATGTGAACGAATTAAAATGTTATTATTACCAAAAAAAAAAAAAAAAGTATTGCAATTTAAATGTACAATTGTTACAGTCTGATAATTTACTAAATTACATAAATAACCATAATAAACAAATTCCTTATTAATACAAGTGGAAGCTGGTCCTTAGGCTAGTTCCGAAGGCAGCAGCTAGAGTCCAAAATAAGATAGTTAATACCTACGGAACACACGTTCTCATTCAATAATTTCCCGATTGGCATTTAGAATTTAATCAGTTTATAATGTAAGTATTTTTTCATTAAACAATTGTAATATTTCTAAACTAGGCTAAATAAAACATAAGTAAAATAAATTAATTTAATATATTAACATTTCAAATATTTTCATTATGTAATATTTCAAAACAAGTTAAATAAAATATAAGTGGAAAAAATTAACTTAAAATGTTAACATTCCAAACTACCTTTATATAATCCTTTCGTTATCAATATTAGTATGTGCTTGCACGTTATGCCATTATTAGGAATGAAACAATTCTTTCGTAAACAAGATAACAGCGTATGGCTGACGCGAGCATTTCACACGACGGCAGAGGAAGAACCGGTCACAGCAACAGCGCCGAAAGTGAGCTAGTCGATAGTAGTGCAGTGTTTACTTACTGTGGGCTACTGTGCAATGTTCAGAGTCACATACACTATAATTGAAGCTTCGGCAACCTCCCATAAGGAAGGAGAGATTTTATGCTTAATCGTTGTAATTATCTTCTACTCCATTTATTTTTACTTTCCTTCTATTTCTCTCTCACTTAGCCTAAGTATTTTGCTATTAACTTATTATTATTATTATTATTATTATTATTATTATTATTAATTTTCTTCAGCATTTTATTCCTATATACATTTCGTAAACAAGGGTTATGTATATTACGATTCATACGATATTTCGGATAGTTGAGTAACCTTATTACCCTAAAAAGGATACTATCTATATAAAATATCAAGTGAATGGTGTATCTTTTTTTTTTTTTTTTTTAAGTAGTGTTAATGCTCATTTTTACTACTGAGATACCACAGACGGTGGACACTGATGATAAATTGGGAAAGGATATATATTTATTTGAAGGAAGGAAACGTTCCAGGCCTATGTTTAGGGTACCTCCCCGGCATTTGTCAGTTATGAGTACTGAGGAAAACCTGTAAAAAAAAAACCCAGTCAGGGAGGACGGTCCTGGCGGGATTCCAACCCCTCGCTCACGAGTCCGCTCCTTAACGACCTCGGCCACCAGTAGCGGTATCTACTTTCCTTGTTTATACAAAACGCCTTTTTATAATGTTAACGTTAATACTCATTGGAGTGTTTTCATTATAATTCCTATTTACTACTAATGCAGTATTTATCTATTTATTTAACAATGTTAGCCAGAAAATGCAACCTTGTCGAGCCAAAAGGTATAATTATAGTCTTAATTTTACTGCTTGATAATTTGTTAATAAATAGTGGGTTTATTTGCCTGAACACCTTCTTATGTCATCTACTTGCAATATTGTACATGGAAATAAAATAGCTAATCTAATGGGAGTTATACGCCTGAAACGAATTCTGCCACTAGAGAGATTATTTTTATAGAGTGACTGACTACATGCTGTTTTCCTAATGCAATTATAAAAGTGCAATAAATGGCAATGTGAGCGCTGAAGTTGAGGGAAAATCTCCTCTCCAAAATACAGAGGCTTTTTAATAATTGCAATATTATTTGAGTAATTTCTTTTATTATCACAAGTTTTTTTTTTTTTTTTTTTTTTTTTTTTTTTTTTTTTTTCCATTTCAAATACTAATCATATATTTTCTAAGCTGTGAGTCTAGTAGAAACGAATTTTGCTGCTGCAGCGAGTCTGAGAAATGTGGCGAGGGAAACAGTTCTAGCAGTCTGAGTAGCAATATAATACATAAAATACAAATAAGTAAATGTATAATGCAATTAATATTATAAATAATATTTTAGCGTTTTTGTTATTTTATTCAATCCATCAATATTATGTTTGCATTCGCTATAGCATAGCATAATATTATTTTAATTGTATGTAATATATTTAAAACACTTAGTATAATTGATTTGACAAATTAAAGTGTTGTTTATTTTATTCCTAACTGCGCTACCCGATCAGCTCCGACTGACTACAGCAAGATAAAGTGACTGACACTCTAGTTTTTAGTTATTAAATTTCATAATATTGTGAATGATATTTTATGGACTTCCTGTATATGAAATGTTCACTTCATTTTATCTTACTGAAGCACAGTTTATAATTCGGTTAGGAGTTTTTATTTCATTTTCGCATCTTTAGGGAAACATTTTAAAGTTTATGCTGTGGAACTCTCGATGCTCTTGTTTTTGTCATTAGTTGTAGGATTACTCGTGAAATTCCGTGGTATCCAGGTCGAAAATCGTTCCGTGCTTTTCCCTAACTTTGTACATAAGAGTCCCTGAACTTAGTCTCGGCAGTTTAGACGTGTTTTATTATAATATAAAGTAGAGAGGGGCAGCCCTGCGCAACCAGAGATGACCACAAATAGCCGCGCACGCACGCACTCTCTCTACAACCCACCACACAGTAGCGAGAATTGGGAAGGGGGCAGAAAGACAAATTGTCCGGCGTCACTTACAATGAAGACATTCTTAAAACATTTTGTTTCCCACACATACACAGCTCGCACTGTATGTGGACAAAATAACTAGCGTCCATAGAACTTTATAAAGATGCAGTCTTTAATTTCGCGACGCCATCTGGCATGTTTGCTGTCCTCGGTTATATATAGAGAGGAGTCGCGAATAAACTGCTTCATTTCGGTAATGCGTTACATACAGCATGTAGAAAAATTAAAAAGAGAAGATGTGAAAATGTGCGAGTTGGTTTTCACAAAGAGGAATGAAATCTCAGCATCTAAAAATAATATAAGGTAAATTAAAATATAATCGCAAATTTTAATATATACTTTGACCAGGATGAACCACGAAAAAGTAGCCAGAGTAGATATTATTTAACCTTTTTATTTTGTATTTTTACAATAAATGCTTTGGTAAGGTGCTGAAAGTCCCCCGCTCTCCCTTTTGGGCACGTCGCAGCATGTTGACTGATAGGCCTAAATCTGCCTTGTACTAGTGAAGTTTTCTTTAAGTTCATTATTTGCGTACACTTTTCTTATAAATTTCCCGAGAGTACATGGACGAGTCAAGACTATAACTCTTTACTGACAATTTATTTTTTCGTAAGCAGTTTTAGTGAGATGTGACATTTGTCGCATCTTGCTTTGAAAAGTACATTGTTCCTCTGATGATAGTTGGCCGTTAAACTGTTTAACGAGGTATAGATACATTAATCGTGTTCCTGACACCTCGCTGCCTCAGAGTTAATTTCTATGAGAATGGGAACCTACACTTCTTTAACTAAACCCAGGGTTGTCGACAAAAATACGAGCACATATTACCCAATATGTATGTGATTGTGATGAGGGTGTAGAAAAAGAGTTTGTCCTGGTGGTCTAGTGGTAACCATACTTACCTTATAGACCCAAGATCGCGGCAATCCCGGCAAGGATCTATGGATTTTTTCGGGTGTAAAAATCCTAAGTATGGTTTCCTTCGGAAAGGAAATAAAGCCGTGGGTCCCGTGTCGTTGATTTATGTTAAAGAACCTCAAGCGCGAAAAAAGAGGCCTCTGAGCAACATTTGTCGGCCGTTTCACGTCCTGAATTGAACGGGAGGTTGATGACCTGAAATATTAAAGAGCGCCCGTAAATAAAACAAATCGACAAACTTTTATTTATTTATTTATTTATTTATTTTTAAATCTGTAATACTCCATTCTAGCACCTAGATGCTTATACCAGGACATATATTACAGTTTATTATATTTTTTTCTTCTCTCACATTTTTAACATTATTTGTATGCATTATATTTATAACTAATTAACAAAAATAATTAACAAAAATACAAATGAACAAAACCTTAAATTAAAACCTTCAAACAATCTCTAACTGGAAGTCAGTTAACAAACAAAACTATAACCTCTAGCCAGCTATAATTTAACTACCAAAACTTAAATCAACAGCGGAAACTTTGAATAAAATCTTGGAAAGAGGGAGGCAAGGCAATTGTCCCGGCAGCTGGACATGCCACCATCGGCCGCGCCTGTACTCTTGACTTTGCTTCATAAACCTGTGTATAAAATCCTACCCGTCTTCTAGTAAATTCTGGAAACATCGTCTTCCCTCAGCTAAACAGGATTATACCAGTTAAGTGCATTCCGATCGACACGATTTGGTTCTGTAACGTCTCCGAGTTCATTTCTTGTTTTCCTTGAATTCTTCCAATGTGTGAAAATGAGTTTTGTATACTTTGTCCTTGACTATTTCAGATATGAAAGTTAGATCTGGTCATAAACCAGCAGTAATCACTCTATCTCAAGCTTTTCCCTTATTATACTAACAGATTCCTCTATTGTATGGCGGAATTTTGTTGAAACCACCCATGTGACTTCTCTTCTTCTGTCAACTGATTAAAAATTATGTCAGAGTGTCATTTCGGTATCTATCTCCATTGCTATCTGCTCATAATAATCTGACCTCAACTCCAATTTTTCTATCATAAAGAAGGGTTTCTTGAATACAATTTGAATTTTCATAACTCCATTAGGGAGTGTTATGAAGGTTCACACGATAATTTTCGTGCACGATCTTGTCTATAAAGGACACAAGCTATGGGGTTGATTAACCATCACTGTTTAAAGAAACCACTCACAATAATGCACACGTTCTACGGGATCACCTTGTTGCAGATAATGTACACGTGTACACTTGTAAGGTTTGAGTTTTAACAATTTTGTTGCTGTATATGTAGAAGTACTGAAGCCCCCAGTTTGTTGTGCTGATTTCGGCAATGATTTCATTAGCGAACGTTCAAGAGTTACGCCAATTTTGTCTAATTTTCTTCCGTTAAAACTGTACGTCTTCGCCTGTGTTTCTTGTAACATCAAATTTATCCATAAGTTGATTCATATCCATTTGACACAAAAATACTTCGCTCTAAAGTCAGTTCTTGCCATCTTTACGAACGAGATAGGTAACTTCTCGAAATTCATTGCTAGGCAGGCAAATGGCCGTCAGTGGAGAGGGGAGCCGGCCTTGGCCCAGAGGCAAATCTTTTTGCGAGCGGTGAGGACATATTTTGTAAGGCCGGTCTGTTTTTAAGTTCATCATTGGTTGACTAAACTTAAAAATATAAATACACAAATACATTTTTAAAAATATTTGTCTTTTTGTAGTGTATCCATATCTAATAATAATCATATAAATAACATTACATTACATTAAAAAGAATATAAAATGAATAAATGATTACTAACACTATATGATGGCACTACGTTACTTCATTTTAATTCCTGAATGAGAAGTGTCAGGTTTAATTAGGAACTTTACATTCTGAGTTCAGATTCTGCGCTTCCCAAACGGTTTGCATTGTTATTTTTTTTATAAATGAGTACAATAAAGGCACCAATGCTTCTTTCATAATCTCCTTTAATAGTCCGAGAATGTCTGGGGCTCACCTACCTGTTGCCAGGGAACCTATGACAGTATGACTATTCTGCCTGTTAAACGTTTTTAGCTTACTTATTTGAAAGTCCTCATCGGAAGGAGTTCTTAAAATTGATTATCATTTCCTTTTCCTCAATAATTAAAATCGTGGATTTATATCATTTTTTCGTTTTCTCTCAAGTCATTATTTGTATCTGTACGTTCAAGAATAAATGCTATTTACAGCACACTAATGTTTCGTGGTCTCCCCGAAGGTCTGCGACCCACAATTTGAGATCATCTGATCTAAGGGAAGAAGCTGCTAACATGAATGAACAGTGTTTAACGCCCGTTTTTGCTACAGAGGCACCACAGGCGATGGCCACTGATGGATGATAAATGAAATGAAATGACATATTGGGAAAGAATTTATTTCTAGGAAGGAATCGTTCCAGGCCTAAGTTTAGGGTACCTCCCCGACATTTGCCATTTATGAATACTGGGTAAGACCTGGAAAAAACCTCAGTCAGGGAGGACGGTCCTGGCGGTATTCTAACCCAGACCTCTCGCTCACGATTCGTGCCTTAACGACCTCGGCCATCGGTGGCGGTAGCTGCTAACAGAAAACCCCTGGTTGCTCGGTACGCTTGATTTCCTAGCAGCGTAAACTCCTAAAACCTAACCAAAAATTTGTGATATTTGCCAATAAAGGCATATGGTTTACATCAAGCATTCATATTTTTAAACGTGTCCACAGTAGTGCCAATAGTCTAGAAAATAAGCACATTATGCTTCATAATTAATTTGAACAACGTTGCATATTAAAAGCAGTCATTGCTTTATAAGGCGTATTGTCTTTTTATCATAACATTGTGTACGCTACATTTGAGGTGGACTCTAGACCTTAGAACGAGGTCTTCAGTTAGTAGCGAGTGTCAGATGCGCGTAACAGCTGAAGGTGGCAACTGGTCCATAACAACAGCAGTAAACACCAATGTGTTGAGCGAGTGAAAGGTTAGCCTTTAGCATTTCCAGGAAATGGGCAATCAAATTAACGTCATGGCCATTCTCAGCCGACGTAAGGCACTCCTGTTAATGGTCGTAGAGCAGTGTTAGTACCTGCATCTGAACTTCCTTCTTCATACCGAAAGTTCATGCAGTTTCTTCTCTATCCTCATGTAAAAAATAAACATTTTGAAGTGACACTTCATCCTGCGTGTGTATTCGTTTAAGAACACTAGCTAAGCTACTTGAGCAGAGCATGTAATTTGTATAGGGACACATTTTAAATCTTTCTCTCTTCTAACCTTTGAAAATTTCCAATCACAAAGTAAAGAGCAAGGTAACACTTTTTTTAAAGGGAATGAAATAATTAATCTAAGTTAGCATAAATTTGGGTGCATGAAGCCTACTTGGAAGAACCGTAAACACATTTGAGTTAACATAGTACAGAGCGTTCCAAAAGCTAGTTGGTCGTTGCACTAATATGATTTGTGAATTACTCAATTTCAATTTTACACATAACATTTAACATACTCTCTGCTGTAACTAAGAAGCGCATAGCACAGCTCCATGCCATTGTTTTTGCATGTTTGTTCCTGGAAATTTATTTATAGGCGTTCATGATGAATCCACGGAGGTAGGCATTCCTAAGTTCCTGTCTATTCATTGAAATTCACTGAAAGAAAGTACAACTAGCTTATGTAATGCCTTAGGATTTGATTATTCTTACGAGTATATCGCCAAAATGCTAAATTAGTGATGAAAAAAACAATTACCGAGCAGCGTGCCTGGCACTCTGGAGGTCATCCTGACCTTGAACTTGCTTCCTAAATTTAGGTTATCTCGTAATTCCTCCTGACTACTTAATGTATATTTACTTTTCACGAATTATCCCGTTCCTCATTTCCGTTCATTTCATTTCATTTTTAATCATTTCAGGATTGTAAGGCCTGGCGATGTGGGTTGGCGGTGTGTAGTGGTAGAATTTTCTCATTGGAAAAACTGTCCTAAAGTCTGGCATTGCAGCAACTTTTCTTGGAAAAGGCGGGGGGGTGCTCAGACGGAGTCGTAACAGATCAACTAAAGAAAAGAAATTTGAGAACGTTAGGGACCCCATCTGCAATTGTACCTGCCGCTACATAAACCTAACCCCCCTTTGTATTCTTCACTTCACTGCTTCTTCCTGAAGGTTCAGTAGGAGACAAAAGGACCCCATTGCGCTTCGGTGTCTGAGATTGTCCTTATCACCTACTTCTAGCACTGCATGCATACTTCTAGATTTAATTGTGGCATAAGCTTTAAATTCTTGCCTTTGTAGGATTAAAGGCTCACAAAACTAAGTTTATGCAGTATTGTCTTTTGTAACACATCTTTGTTTTCTGTTTCAGGTAAGTGCTACATGAGCGAGCTTATTGAATACTGGAATCAAAAATCTTTTAATTTGGTAAGTTTAATTTATTCACTAATACTTTTGAAAAAGAGGAAACAAACTTTCTGGCATTTTTATTACCCATTAACCACATGTGTAGGAAAATGACTTCAACCAAAATTTTTCGTACTATTTCACCAGGAGGGAACCCAACAGAAACAAATAAATATTTATTTGTTATTTGTCCGACTTTTCACACTGATGTGTTGTTTTAAGTTACATAGAGCAGCAAACGAAACATAGCGATATACGTTTTGATACCAGATTATTTCTTCCAACATTTCTATTAATGAATAAAGATGACGATTATATATATATATATATACTTTTATGTGGCATATATTTAATTTTTGTCGTACCTATTAGTTATTTTAATGCTTATAAAATTCGGTTCAACCTAACTTATGTAAAATGGTATTTTATGTCATGAAATATGAATTTAATTTATGTTAAGGGTCAAAAATTATTTACAAAACCCATATTTAATTCTATTGCAAGCTAGAATGCAGAGCCGTAAAAATAAACTTTTTCTTGGGGTCACTTTTAGCTATGAACGAGAGTTGATCTAGGCACATAGGAATCACAAAAGGCAAGTTCATATTAAAAAATTTAGAAGCATCAAAGACCTTGGTAAAAGTGCCAGAAACACCACTGAGAAAAATGGAGATGTGTGTAGGGCTGTTGTTAGGTCAACTATTATGTATGGGGCCGAAATTTGAGGGTAGGAAATAAGGAACTGAATCAAGTACAAACGTTGTAGTTTATGGAACGAATTCTACAGATAGGTTGGGATACGGAAAATTGCGATGTTCTTAAGACTTTGTTGTCTTTAAGGAGTAAAAATAAGAACAATTAGTTACTGGTTCAGAATAATATGGGAGGGGGGATCAAGCAGTGTGTCTGAGGGAGCAAATAAATGAACGGTGGGGTATTATTGTACATTCCAAAATAAGGAAAGATTTTGCACAAATTGGTCTGCAGTATCTTTGGTTAAGTGGGCAGAACATTACGCGCAATACCCGGCGGATAGTTAACGGACGTTTAAGGGATATAGGCAGACAAAAAACTGAGGCACAATACGCAGAAAAAGTCTCGCTTAACCTGCAGGCTCAAATAATTCAGGTGTGGGGAGGGAGGACTACTTAGTTGTCCGTAGCAGAGAATTTGATTTGATTTATTTAGGGACACTCTTTAATATCTCAGGTCATCAGCTTCCCATTCACTTCAGGGAATGAAACGATCGATAAATTTTGCTTCTTTCAGGCTTCAGGTTTTTTTTTTTTCGTGTCGTAAATCTACGACACGGGACCCACGGTTTTACTTCCCTTCCGGAGGCCCTTCTGGCCCGGATTGAACCCACCATAAGAGAGAAGAAAGAAGTGGTCTCGCATAGCTTACATTAGGCTCTTGCAAATAAAATAAAAACATTATGTTTCTGGCGAAATAATTTGCCCTCTGGAGGCATAGGCAGAATGCAGGAAACAGAGTTTTAAGAAACATATATTTTCCACCATAATTTTTTAATTTTAACAGAAGTTATAAGGTCTGCCTGGAATTGCTGGTTCTTTAGTCCTGATGACCTAGTGGTAACCACACTTTCCTCTTAGATCCAAAATGCGGGTTCAATCCCTGCCGGGGTCGATGGATTTTTTTCGGGCGCAAAAATCCTAAGTATGGCTTCCTTCGGAAGGGAAGTAAAGCCGTGGGTCCCATATCGTAGATTTACGGCATGTAAAAGAAATTTCAACCTGAAAGAAGAGGTCTCTGAGCGAGATTTATCGGACATTTCAGCCCTGAATTGAATGGGACAATGATGACCTGAGAAGTTAAAGAGCCTTCGTAAATAAAACAAATAAATAGATTAATGCGTGAGAAATACATATTCCAATCTGGAATATTTCTGTCGAAGACCCGACAAAGAAGGCTATAGAGATCAGAGGGGAGTTGAATAGCGAATGGGAGTCGGTTGTAATGGTTCTACGTACGTTTGCATATATCTGTATTTATGTACACGAGTAAATGGGATATACAGTTATAATTATTTGTGTGCTTGTAAACTTATAACAATAAAAGTTTATTATTATTATTATTATTATTATTATTATT